>OX439045.1:3600173-4102673 GCA_949317995.1 Acholoe squamosa
GTGGCCCGCATGAGCGGCCAGACATCTCACTGCTTTTAATCTCACTGTAAACCTGGCACTTATACAAGACAGCCGCTTATTTTAGATACATATTTTAGTGCTTAAATTTTAATATCAATGCCCCTATACCCTGGCACTTGTATACATGAGACGGGTGCTTTTTTGAGACCCCAGCTCTTAAACAGACCATTACGGTAGATAGAAATACAGATGATAATAATGTAGATCTGCACAGATAGTACTTACATTTTGCTATCTTGGTCTTCTGGCTGACAAACTCCCTGTGACTCCTCTATGTTACAACTTTCCTCTGCTCTTACTCCACCGGTAAACCCAGCTAGTATGAACAGACAGCACAACACTACTCCCACTACATGCAGGACTAGGGTGGCTCTGTGCCTCCTCACTCCACTGTTCTCATAGGGTGCTCTATGCCACACCCCCATGTTTACAACGTTGTAAAATCCCCCAGAGTGCTGTGGTGCAATCCATGGAACAGGATGTCACACACGGGATGTCACACTCCTATTTATAAACGTGTGTAAGGTGTGTGAGGTCAGTGAGTGATAATAGGGGACTTAGATATGCTTATCAACAAACTAGTCTCCAAGCAGATGTTATGTTTGTCTGTGTTGGTACTCGGAGAGCTATAGGTTGCAGTACACTAATTGACGGGAGGTGGCAGCAGGAGACACTTTGTAGCTCCGCACTGAAGGGTGTTGTACAATGATTATTGGTCTAAAATCTGACAGTGGGTAGGCAAACAGGGTATCAAATTAATCCTTAGGGTGTATATTAATAGATTTGAGTGTTATTTAGGCTGATATTTGATGGTAAGTTGAGGGGGGTGCACTCTATTTAATTAGAGAATGTATTGAAATCATTCACTGCAAAACCCCCAAATCTGGGTATGTCCGCACTCTAAGGCCTATAGCAAAAAAGTTAATCACATTGTACCACATGCCATGGCCCTAAATTATTGGGAAAAATGTATATCTACAAGAAAATAATAGTGGCTAAGCCCAGATACTTGCACAAGTATTTTATTTTCGCCCAAAAGCTATATAGGCCAACAGTGGAAAAATAATTAGTGTTCTGCAGCCTCTAGCCCAGAGGTTGCAGTACACCAATTGACGGGAGGTGGCAGCAGGAGACACTTTGTAGCTCTGCACTTTTTTTCCCGCTGATATGCTATATAAGCCAACAGTGCGAAAATAATTAGTGTCTTGCAGCCTCTATGGGCTATATAGGGTCTTTTACCAAATCCACCAAATCTCACTAAAATGTGTTTATTCTCCATGGGGTAAGTCAGATTAACAATGTTATGGAGAAAAATGTCAAGAAAGTTGGTATAATCACAGAAAAAATGCCAAAATTCATGTTAATGGCATTTTGGCCTCAGAGTGATTTCCAGCAAATTTATTGACGTTGATCCGCAGACCTGATATTTCATTCCAGGGGGTACATGGTAATCAAAATGATAATTTTTAGGATCAGAATGACCTGAACTTTTCATTCTCAGCTGTTTCCATCTATTTCCATCACCTTTTCATGCGTCGGGTAAAAACAGCATTTTTCTCTCCCTGACCTATACAGCCAATGAATGTCTCCTGACACTTAATAAAATGTCCTTGTATTCACCACATGTGGTTTATTTTTTCGTCCTTACATGGGGAGACTTGAATAATGTGCAAATAGGGCTATCTAAACCAATGCACATGGAGTAAAGATGCATTTTGTTGAATTTTTTCCTTTATAACATTATATTTCCGAGGGTTTTTTCATTCATTTTACCCCAAATTTTCTATGTTTTATATCACCTAGAGAGGAAATAACACTCAGTGCCTCACATGGTGATCCTTGGCAATCAGCATGTCAAATTTCGATAAAATTTGAGGAGAGCGCCCAGACTGATAACTGCTCTGGGAATCAATTCTCAGTGTACTTTGAGGGTTCAGAAAGGCATAAAAGTAAGGGAATCTGGATGAGACATTACTGGGGCTGTGTATAAAAGCTTTTCAAGCTATTTCATTGACCAACAAGATTCCAACCCAGGCCTTTAGGTTGCAGTACACCAATTGAAGGGAGGTGGCAGCAGGAGACATTTTGTAGCTCGAGCTGCACTGAAGGGTGTTGTACAAAGATTATTGGTCTAAAATCTGACAGTGGATAGGCAAACCAGGTATCAAATTAATCCTTAGGGTGTATATTAACCGATTTGAGTGTTATTTAGGCTGATATTTGATGGTAAGTTGAGGGGGTGCACTCTATTTAATTAGAGAATTTATTGAAATCATTCACTGCAAAACCCCCAAATCTGGGTATGTTCGCACTCTACGGCCGATAGCGGAAAAGTTAATTACATTGTACCACATCTCATGGCCCTAAATCAATGGGAAAAATGTGTACCTACAAGAAAATAACAGTGGCAAACACCTGACTTTGCCATTAAACTCCTGCTTGTCCCTGGTTAACCCTTTAAAGGCTGCCGATGCATTAGTGCATCATGCCCATTGGTCGCCATGATGCACCAATGAAGTGCTGGGGAGACTACTCGCCAGGACCTCTTGGAGCATCATGCCTACCCTATGGAGTTATTACATATACTCCCGGAGGGTCGGAATGATGTTCCAATGAATGCTGGCAAGCAGTCTTGCCAGCACTTCATTGGTGTATCATGATGACCAATAGGTGTGATGCATTAATGTATTAGCGGCTCTTAAAGGGTAAAGATCCATGTGTTCTGATGAGTCCTGGCACACCGCCATTTGCCAATGTCAAATCCCAATACCGGCTCTCATGAACTTCCTGCCAAGAAAGGATTGTAAGAGATTCTTTTATAGAAAATGTATTTGCACACCTGGAGACTAACCATTCAGATAGCCAGCAAAACCCCGAAACAATAAGAAATTAGCAAATGTCCACTTCCTTAGAATATTTTTGCATCTATTTCCCTCGGTGGCATGCAATCGATGCCACCGAGGGGAATGCGATGCAAAAATATTCTATGGGAGTGGATATTTGCATTTATGTCATGGTCCTACTGGATGAATTTGCTTTTAAATTAAGAAAGACAAAGATATTTTAAACTCATCTTATTCAATGCCCCCCATTGAATACAGCGGTTCTAGTAATAATCTAAAGTGACGTTTGTATCAGCCATGACATGAATTATAACACTGCATGTGAAATTTGTTTTTCTTGTTCGGGCAATTTTTCTATATTCAATCTCCCTGCCTAACAACTAATTGAAATGTTTAGAAACCAGGTTTACTACAGTTATTTTTGTAATTGTGCACAATTACCAAATAAAACTTCTCAAACAGGGTATATAATCAAAGATGTTAGCACTCAAGAACCACATTAGTTTATTTATAATTGTCTTTTTTTATTTCTTCCAGTCTGTTGATTTAACTTTCATTCTATTGTTCAGAATTTTCCTTTTTCTTGGTGTGTAAGAAAGCTCCGAGTGCGCCTTACATCCCACCGTTCTTTAGGAAGAAGAATTCACACTGCTTAGACTGCAAAAAATAAGTCCTTGTCATTTACAGAGAAATCAGGACCACTGATGCAGGAGTGCATCATGCCCATTGGTCAGCATGATGCATGTGTCAACGGACCGTTACAAGTGGTGAAGTGAATATATACGGAATCCAGAGAAGTTCATTTGATCCTTTATTGCATAGCTGACATGATAACACTCGACATGATAACACTCGCCAATATCCAAGCTCTGCCTCTGATCCTATAGCTCAACCTGTCGTAGGTTCTAGGTATAGGTGTAAGGTGTAAGTTAGGAGAGATGAGCTTAGAATAGATAGATTGGGAGCTGCTCAAGCTGCCTTTTATATTAAGGGCTTGAGCAGCTCACAGTATTGCGAAATGTTCTATACACGTGGCTCAATAGAATAGTGACACATGTCATAAAGAGAGAGTGCCACCTGTGGGTAGATTATGTTAATGAGAATTTAGAGGAGATTGTGAAATATCCTCTCATTCCAAATATCACACCACAGGTGGGTCACACTTCCTCCAGTGGAACTGTGTGGATGTAGATAAGGTTGGAATGTTATTACATCCGTATACCTTATGTCACAGAGTTCCATGGGAGGGAGTAGGGTTGGTAATAGCTTATGGATCCTGGTTCCTGTTGGGGACACAGGAGATTATTGAGTGTAGATCGTGGGCAGAGCTTAGGCTTTATATGGCGAAGAAATTAGTAAATATGAAAAATATTAATAATACCCAGAATGGTCCATTGAAACATGGATGAAGTGCTGGCAAGTCTGAACGACAGCACTTCATTGGCGAAAGCATCATGCCGACCGGCCGTCCTGGGGTGTATCAATCCCGCAGGACCAACATGATGTATAACTGTATCCCTGGCGAGTTACTCACCATGGCTGCATTTATATACCATGTTATAACATAGCTGGGCAAAGTCATAGTGCATTATCCTGAATACTGCAATCTGATTGGCTGATTGACTGTGCGTTATTTGGATGGATAATGCATTCCTGGCAAAGGAGGTTAACTTCATCTCACCTTTAGACTTCACAATTGATATTTATGTGTTGTCAGGTGGCTGACGGGTGATTTTGGGGCCTTTAAGGCCCCTCGATGTCTCAATACAGTCTAGAGCACTACCACAGCCATGCCCCGTGCATTATTCCCTAAATGACCAATGGGCATGATGCACTTCAAGAGTTATAATAAACCATATTGGCTTCTTCGACTCCTGTATATAGGGTCTGGCCCTAGAATGACAACATTGAGAATAAGACGAACAAGAAAATCAAAGGAAACAAAAGGCTATAAAGGTTAGAAGTGATGTTACAGAAAATCTTGGCAACATAAAGGATATCAAAACAAAGCTGAAAACCAAATACTTGCTGAACATACTACGCCTAGACTTACCTCTGGTAACATAAGTGACAATTTAGTATGTGCAATTGTTATCAAATCCCTCATTATCTCTGAGTTGAACACGTTTCCAGCAACATAGATGCGTTTGGCGTTCACCATCATGGCCTGGGTGCTGATTTCCTGTGCGTGGATCATGGCCGTAGTGTTAAACACGCTGTATACCATGTCTTCTTTTTTCATCTTGCCTGTAACAAAGAGAACATGAGTGTACATACACTGGATTCAAAAGCTGCTTGATCATATAACATAATTCCAATACAGTAATAATTATCTTAAACCTTGGTTCCACCAAAATTAATTTAAAAGAATTGGGCTGATTTGAATCTGGTTTTAGGCAACTAAGTTATTGAAATTATTCTTTTTCTATAGGATGTGTCCCTAAGGTTTTCAATGAATTTGAAGCCTTTCATTTCATTACTATATTTGCATCTGGACAATATAATACATCAGGATGATGAAGGGTGGAATTATGATTATGTACAACAGCAAAAGTAGTAAATGCTGCGTACCAGTTTGTACGGTTACACCTTTTCCAAAAGGAAACAGCATCATGTCTGTATCACGGGCTGTTTCATACAAATTGTCATCAGCACCAGCATTATTTGCATCACCAAGGAGGTCCGCGGTCCAGATGTCACATGACTTTCCATCGCCTTTTTCAGCCATTTCCCTTAACTTGCTGAAATCCTGCAATATATGTGAAAATGGACGAAAGGTGAATAAAGAAAAAAAAAACTGTCAAAACTCCCAAAATGCAGCAAGACGTCATGCCTTTATCCATGGGTCAGTATGAATGGAGGGCTCTCTCTTTTGTACTTTTTTTCATTTCTTTTCTTTTTTATCTATAGACATTAAACAGTCCTGATACTTACGTTTTCTCCTGTTAGCATACTGCTCAGACCGTACATGAATCTTCCTGCAGTCCACAATCCAGATAGTACGGTACACGTTTCATCCGCATTCATCTTTAAATGAATTGAAGAAACAGGTTCATTTTCAAAAATGAAAGTGATAGATGGACAGGCCCGTCTAAGTCATAAGTTTGCTATGACCAAAGAGATATGTAGCTGGGCTTTGCACTGGGACTGTCAGGCAACCGAAACCAGGACCCCTCAGGTTCCAGGGCGGCACTCTAACCAACTGAGCCATGTTGCCCCTGATCTTGCTTAAAATGCAGTGATTTGGGTGTTAAAACGGGTTTCTACTGTAGCCAAATTTGAGGCAAATGTGGACCCCTCCAAATATGTTATGATGAAATGAAAAGGATTATTTTTTCATTGCGAGACAAAATAACCCATCGGGAAAAAAGATTTTTTTTCATCAAATTTTTTGCTTCAAAATTCTGATTTAGGTTCTCTATTGACACGGTTAGCATCACATGTTGGATTACCTGGAAGACCCCTGTGCCTGATCCTGCCATGATGAGCAACTTCGGTCGGTCTTCTTCCTTCACTTCCGAGGGTTTTATTGAGTCTTCCACAAACTTGGTGCTCTCCATTTGTTCCTTCATTTTATTGTACAACTCCAGCATCTGAGCCTTCATTTGGGCTACCTCATCTTGCACTTTTTGGGAAACTGGGATGCAGAGCTCCTCTTCAGTCATGATTTTTTCCAAAGTAACAAGTCCCTTGACAAAGCAGTCAGTCTCGGGGAGGATATTAAACCTGAAGTGATGAGATGTGTGTAAGTGAAATGTAAATGTGTGCCGAACATTATATCTTGTGTACAAGACGCATCCAGACTTTATCAATCTGCTAAAAAAATATTTAATGTGGGATAACTTCTGTTCTAATGAATGGACCATGTAATTGAAAAAGGACCTATGGATTGAGATGTCCCACAATGTCCCAAAGGTACTTTTGAATCTATTTGACGCCTTGGGAAGATTTTACCCTCAATTTTGTCCTCACCCTATAAGGCGCACCAGGGGCTTATCTTCGCGTATTTTTAAGTTTCACAAATGGCACTCAGAGAATAAGAAAACTTTCAGGACACCCACTATTGCGGGCAAAATCGCTACTGGGCCCATGGAAATTGCCAGACTACAGGACCGAATGTCCTGTGGAAATCTTGGCAGCTGGGACCTTGGGCTTCATTGTGTTTTTCATGTGTTCGATCCTGCCAAGATCAATCATGGCCTGCTAAATGATCTGGAGGACTGAACGGCCTGCGAGGGGAAAAAGTTTTCGCAGCAGCCATATACATGGACTATTATAGAAATTGTAGGGCAGAATTCTAGGTTGTTCTGAAATTACCACAATTTGTCTCCAGGATTGACACCTGGAAAAGGACAAAAAATGACTTACTTGCAATTCAGACCTGTCTCAATGTCCACTCTGAATGCAGCACCACCGACACCCGCACAGTACACTATGACTTCTCCATCCTCATTTTTCTTATGAAAGGAAAACATCAAAATAGATTTTAACATTTTGTTAATCAAGCAAATGCCAGTCATATTTCCAACTCATGTAGACTATGAATAACCTGAGTTCATAGTTCAACAATGTAATGGGACCTAGCTTGAAAATCTTAATCCAAGAATAGTTAGGAGAGGGGCATTATATTTTGTATTGTTCTTCTAGACCCGATAAAACACTTTTAAAGACGATACTGAAGCACCCTGTGATAGCTGATAAGGCATTTATGCAGTCCATGATGCGTGAATGCAGTCCTGGTGAGTAACTCACCAGGGCTACATTCATATATCGTACTGACCCTGTGGCTTCATTGGTGGCTTCAGTCACGGGCGTGGACTGGTTACCAGGTTTAGTTTGTGTAGGTGTTATCCATATGCTATAGAAGGGTGAGAAACTAAAGGGAACAGTGCTGGCCTCTGGTGCTTTTATTTGTTATGCACAGACATTAATTATGGAGGTGAGAGGTTACTTTGACAAAGTAAACTCTCACCTCCGTAATCAAGGTCTGTGCATAGCAAATAAAAGCACCAGAGGCCAGCACTGTTCTCTTTAGTTTCTCACTCTTCTATAGCATATGGATAACACCTACACAGACTAAACCTGGTAACCAGTCCATGCCCGTGGCTTCAGTGGTGCATCATGAAGACCAATGGTATATTGCAATCCTGCATTAGCGGCCCTTCATTGGTTTAGATTGGCTATAAAATGTTCCTCAAAATAATAAATGTTTTCGTAAATGACCAATAGTCATGGATCATCGTCAAATGGCTGGTCAGAGGGGCCCAAAAAAAATTTTGCAGTATGGTAAAATCCTTTTGTGTATATAATGTATATATGTTGGGCTGCAATGCCCATATACGAGGGAAGGTTAAATATATTTCATAGGATGCCCACAGTTCAATGCCTTATTACATGGTCGTAGATGTGTCCATGCACTATATATTCAATGTCATAGCTCAGAGTTGCAGTCAGGCAGAATATCCTCACTAACATGCAATGTTCCTTTCATATCAAGGAACAACTAACATATAATGGTTTTACTTAAATACAAAGCAGCTTGCTGTATGACTTCATGTATGGTCGTAGACGTGTCCCTGGTCGTAGACGTGTCCTTGCATTTGTATTCAGTGTCATAGCTCAGAGTTGCATTAAGACAGAATGATCTCATTAACATTCAATGTTCCTTTCATATGAAGATATAATGCACACATATTAAGACAGTCAAGTATCAAGCATCTTGCAATATAACTGTAGACATGTCTATGGTCGTAGACGTGTCCTCGGTCGTAGACGTGTCCTCGTAAATACTTTTCTTATGATATCTCTGGTTTTATCTGGAATCTGTTAACCAAACTTACAGGGCTTTTTGCTGTCATATGATGGTATAAGGCCCACATAATAAGGATAGTTAAATATAAGATACCTAGCAGCTATGAGTACATGTATGGTTGTAGACGTGTCCTTGCGTAAACTACCCCAAAATCGTATAATAGCCTCTGGGACATACAGTTTAACAGGCAAGTTCAAACTTTTTTGTGGGCTACATAGGTACATGTAAGGTCTCTACCTGGTAAATTTTATTAGTCCATCCATAGTGACTTTCATGGTGCAAAACAACCCTAAAAAGGTTGTAGACGTGTCCTCATGACAATTACACCAAAGGATTTATGCACCCAGTGATCACAAAAAATAATGCATGGACCCCCAACTGTTACAAAAATATTCTCTATCCCAGGGGGGATATCCCATATATAATAAATAAGGTTTTGGCCCTTTATTTTTTCTTTGGTAGCAAGGGGAAAAAATTAGTCCCTCGTTTTTACCCAAAAAATGACCCTTTTTGGCCCTTTGCACCCCTGTAGCTCACTTATTATGCATAGGAACTAGGCAAAACCATGGTTCCCCTTCAAGCCCCGAGTGTTAGGAACCAGAATGCATAGATAACACAACTAAATCTCTTATTTTGAACAATTTATTGAGTGGGAGGCAAAGACAACCCATTTGACGATGATCTGTGACTATCAGTCAAATATACTTACCCTGAGATCGCAGTTTTCCTTGATGTACTTGATCATACCCTGAACATCCCCGCGTGGGAACAAAGCGAAGTGAGCCTGGCCCTCAGCCTGTATGAGCAATTTGTCAGTTAAAAATCAAAATGAGTTGGCATAGAAAACTATTCCAGTTTAGATAAATGACTCGTTATTATGACTAGTTTATTGTGCCTCAAATAGCAATTCACCATCACTACAAGCTACCTTTGGAGTTTAGAATAGAGGTCTATGCTTTTTATTAATCGTTTAAAGTCCGCTGATGCAGGAGTGCATCATACCCATCAGTTCATCATGCCAACCCTACAGGATTGACACATATACTCCCAGAGGGTCAGCATGATGCTCTAATGAAGTGCTGGTGAGCAGTCTTCCCAGCACTTGATTAGTGCATCATGACGACCAATGGGCATGATGCACTGATGAATCAGCGGCCCTTAAATCATTAACTAAAATGACTACAATAGTGCTTCTCATGTTACTTCTCCGGTTAAAGGAATGCTGCCGGGATCAATTTTGACAAATATATATATATATATATATATAAATATATATATATATATATATATATATATATATGACTGGTCTGTGGTATAAGATCCTCACCTAAAAAGGCCCCCTCTCACTTTATTTATGTAAATAACCATTTGCAAGTGCCGATCGACATCCCCCCAGTAGCGTAATATATCTCCATTACCTCTGTTGGTCATTTGACATACTTAGATGCTAGATACAGTGAATTTAAGCACTAAAATAAAAGTTTAACATGAAATAAATACAGAACTGAACTCCGAGAAGTACATTGTGGCCGCTCCACCCTGAGGGGGGACTGTCTCCCCTTAGGGTGGATCAGCCACAATGTACGCCATGGTCATTTATTTATTTATTTATTTATGCAGATTCTATATGGCACTGCGAAATGATATAAGCCACACCTAGGGATTATGTTTGAGACCATACCTCTGGGTTAATTGCCTTGCCATCCTTATATTCCTTATTGGATCTGTACACAAGCTTTCCAAGAGTGGAACCTGAAAGATACAGTAAGTATTTCATATTATGTATATTACAATTAACTTTTAAGGACTGCATGGGGCATTACTTGTACAAGTATAAAAGCCATGTTACAATGTGGGTAATAGCTTAAAACCATGCATATAAACTTGTAGACTGTTTCAGACCCCTGGGGGGCTTATACACTGTTAGACTGGGTCAAGGTTTTGCTGTAGATCACTTGGCGCCGATCACTTCTTTTTTTTTTGGAAAACAGTAGGGGTTGCTGTTAGTACAAATGCTATGTCACAATGTGGATTGCCCTGTATCCAGTACAGTGGTCTCTATAGCCCATTTACAATTGGGGCTGAGAGTGTAAGGTGGCCAACATCATAGGGTGTGTGTGTGCTTTTACATATCCTGAACTCAGGGTGCACCGCAACTGTACTGATTTATAGAATACAAATTGTGATACACTAGCATTAAGGTTAGGCACTATTGGGTGGCTTTAAAAGAAATGGTGAGAATTGTGAAATTATTAGGAGTAGAATAGGCCAAAATGTGATGGTATGTATGTAGGCCAATAGAAATAAAAACTGGATCAGTCAAACTCTTAATTTTTCAACCTCAGATTAAAGATAAAACATGTTTCCAAAGATTTATGGTCATTTTTGGTGATTTGAATCATGGTGAGAGGGGTTTATCGCTGCTTGAGCTATAATAAATTATAGTGTAAAATGTTTGGTGGTCTGAGACCTGTAACGTTACCTAGATAGTAACAATGGCTGCCTATTCTATATCATGTTGTCTTTGACTGAACACAAAATGCATTTTCATCCAATTTTCTGCTATAAATTAGCTTCTACCACCGCCATCTTCTTGAGTTGGTGCTCTTCAGCGATCTCCAAGCCGAATTTTAGCACATTTGTTCCCATATATAAACTAAGAATTTGCTAGAGAGTGAGTAACCCTTTAAGAGCCGCTGTTCAATGCAGGAGTGTACCATACCTATTGGTCATCATGTGCATAAATGCAGCCATGGTGAGTAACTCGCCATGACTGCATTCAGACATCATGCCGACCCTACCATGGTGAGTAACTCGCCATGGCTGCATTCAGACATCATGCCGACCCTACCATGGTGAGTAACTCGCCATGACTGCATTCAGACATCATGCCGACCCTACCATGGTGAGTAACTCACCACGACTGCATTCAGACATCATGCCGACCCTACCATGGTGAGTAACTCGCCATGGCTGCATTCAGACATCATGCCGACCCTACCATGGTGAGTAACTCGCCATGGCTGCATTCAGACATCATGCCGACCCTACCAGGATTGACACAGTCCTCGAAGGTCGGTATGATGCATCAATGATGTATTGGTGAGCAGCACTTCATTGGTGCATCATGAAGACCAATGGGCATGATGCATCATCACATTAGCGGCCCTTAACCCTTTCTATCCCTGTGTTTCTCAAATACAGTGTTATAGTACTGCATATATGCAGTACAGGGAGTTAAAGGGTTAACGGTAACATACATGTAAGGCTTACTGACTGTACAGGCATGTTTGACATGTTATATAAGACAAGCTCTATGTGCAAATTCTGTGTACTGGAGCGTGTTGCTCCTATGGTAAAAACAGCTGTCAGTAGGTACCCTCTTTTCAAAAGAAGTCACGCTCTGCTTCACCATTCGATTTACACTTAACACATAAGTCCGAAAAGTCATCTGCCTTGTTTAAAACAAAGAGAGCTGCACTATCAGGTAACTACTCATGTCACACACTCTATAGTTTATTATACTGACTGACTTCTCCCAACTAGTTACCTACTCAAATCCCCCTTTTTGAGCACCATACTTGAATGTCCTATTGTGAGCAACAAAAGGGACAAGTTATAGCTACATGAAAAGAAAGGACTGGAAACGAGAACATTTTTAGCCAGCTCTTCCTTTTACTATAGGGGCAACACCCTCCTGAGCTGCACCTTAAACTATGGTACTTACCAATATCTAAGGCCAGACCACAAGACTTCTCTATCTCCTCATTGGGCAGTTTGAATGTGACATCAGAGACGAGTCCGGTCGGTGCTTTCAGGTCCTTGGTGGCCATCTTTGTTGGTACGTTTGCTGACTGACTCTGACTCTGCCAGGTGGAAAATCAGTGGAATGATTATAAAATATCCCGATGTGTGTAGGAATTATAAATTTGAAAAAAACGATTTTTCGAATAACTTTTCAAGTGCTACTCAAATCAGTTATTTGTGGTCAGACCCAAAAATCCTTTGCATGTAAAACTAATCACACCAGGGGGCTTATTCATAACTTTTGAGAAAAGAGATCTCCATGGTCAGACCAATACAAAATAAACATAAGAATAAATACATTGAAAAAAGTGTTCACCATTAGATTTGAATCTAAATCTATGTGTTTTATAACAAGTAAAAGTGTGCAACGCCTTCCTCAGACTCCTATATCCAAAATAGTATTCTCTAAACTAGAAACATCCTTTAAAACTCACAAATAAAGCCGTGTTCTTTTTAAATGGAGAAGAAAAATGGAAATCAAAAACAGCAGCAATTACACATGATCTCTCACGGGGTTAGGCAACAATAGATTATCTGCGCTGTGGTTAATTAAGGGAAATCACCCATGATGAGATTTCTCAGCCAATAAAACAAATCCAATTCAATTTAATTCAAATATGAAAATTCAATGTTATAGACAAATAGATAGTGTGAATTGCCTTACCGAGTCTGCGCTTGCTCCACAACCCATGCTCAATGCTCCACCTCCAGGGCTGATATAAAACTGGTAGTACGGTACCAGGTAAAATTAGTACCTGTAGTATGGGCCTGCAAGGCAAACCTGAGGCCTAAAAAGAAGATAGCTGTGTTTCCAGTAACCCGACCGACCCTAGCAAAACAGGGCCGATCCTAAATCTTTTTTTTTTAATTTTGAGAACTTTTAAGAAATTTTTCATAATTTTCATGAATTTTTAGCTATATTTTCTGGGATTTCTTTTTCCTTTTTTTTTCTTAGATTTTAATCCATTTTCTCTGAGTCTCGAGTCAATATATATATTGTAACACATTTTTCACATTTCTCACATGCTTTTCATATTTTCTACCGTAAAACACAAATAATCTGGCACATCTACCCATACATTTCTATACAAAGTAAAAAATAAATAATTAAAAATCAAAAATAGATATCCGACCTACCAACCCTGGCTCTTTGTTACTGGAAACACAAAATCTCTTTTTATTTTTGGCCTCACTAAAGACCCAATGCCTAGAAAGGAGATTAACCCTTTGAGAAATGCTTAAGTCTTTAATGCACTAATGCATCATGCCCACTGGTCGTCATGATGCACCAATGAAGTGCTGGCGAGAAACAGTTAGCTATTTGCTTAGTCTGTCCCTAAAGTCCCTATACCTAGCACCTGACTATGTGCTAAAGCGTTGGTTCCACAGCCATACAATCGGTCGGAATAGCCCTAATCCAACGATTTATAATATATCAAAAGTATAGACAAAAATCGGTCGGATTAGTGCTAATCTGACCGATTTAGGTCTGTGGAACCAGCGCTTTAGACTCCTGCTTGTCCCTGCTCGTCCCTGGTTCACTTTGACAATCTTTAGGAACAGTGCTCCCTTTAAATGGTTGAATTCACCTTGCCACACAGAGTAGTGCTGGTCAGTAAGGGAGACTGGAGTCTACACTGTCAAAAAAAAAGGTTGTTGAAATAACGGCGGATTCCTTGTCCCAAGATTGCCAGAGATGTGTTGTTACTTACACAGAGATTCCTTGTACCACTGTATTGCCACCTGGGCTCCTTGTAAAAACTGCACTGGTTCACTGCAATACAATTACAGTGGTTCAGTGTGCAGTTTTACTAGGATTCATTGTAGATCCAACAGTTATTTTTGCAGTGTAGATCTTTAGTGTAAACCTGACCAAAGACCTAAAGACCCCGTTTCACCAGTCTCATGCGTTTGGTAAAAATGGATTTTTTCCACTTTGGGGCTTAGTACCAGTCTCCTATATTATATCATCTAGGTTTTTTGTGTCTTACAAAAGTTATATCTTCTGGAAAATGTATAGTTTACCCCACTTAAGTAGTATGTTTTAGTTACCCCATTTGGCCAGAATGTGAAAGAAAGGGGTAAGATGACATTTTTTTTTCATTCTAAAGTCTCTCATAAAAAAAATATTAATGATAGGGGGTATGTATTTTTATGTTTAATGTTGAGACAACACTTGTGGGCAATAAAAAAAACAGCTGCAGTGCTCAAAAGGTTAAATAAATGGGTTCAGGACAACAAAAAGCGGAATTTTACCTCAATATGTCAACCTTTTAATTTTCATCAATATTCTACTATGCTCAGTCCCTTCCTTCCAGGTTTCATCAGGTATGGAGTTTATGATCTGCAATTTATCCTATGAGGTCTAGGTAAGAATCAGGTATTAAAAAAAAAATCCATGACCTTTGCTTTTATACTCCTCTTAGCTCTGATTAGAATTGTGTACCCCCTCCAATTTTAAGCCTGTCAAGCTTTGACCAGGTAAAAAGCACAGTTGAATATCAAGCTCAGTAATTTTATTTAACTGTGTGCAGTATATGCTTTTAAACCAACTCTATGTCCCTCAAGTATATAGGCTGTTTCCCTTGTCTCTCCTGTATTTGGGTAGAAGTCTACATTGGGTGAAGGAACCTTGGCGTGGTGGAATGTCAACTTTTGACCGGGTAACAAGAGAGCTGGGAAATATGGGCTTTGCCACTTTGGAGCTTAGTACAAGTCCCCTTTTGTATTTTATCTTAGTTTCTCTTGTCTCACAATAACATTATTGGTTATATCTCCCAGAATATGTATAGTTTACCCCACTTTTGTTTTATATTTTAGTCACTCTGTTGACTGGAACATGCAAGGATGGATTAAAATGGCAATATTTGTATTCTAAATTGTTATTTAGAAAAATCATTAAGCATAGGGGGTGTATATTTTCATGTTTAATTATGAGACAAAACTTGTGGGCAATGAAAACAAAAACAGCTACAGTCGTCAAAGGGTTAAATAAATGAGGACAACATATCAAAATGTAAAAAAAAAAGTCAATATGTCAACCTTTGACCGGGTACCTTTATTTTTGGTTAACCTTCTGCTATATTCAGTCCCATCATTCCAGTTTTCATCAGGAATGGATGCCATGAGCTGCAATTTAACCAATACGTAGGAGGCAGGGATAACAAAAATCCATGTCCTTTGCCTTTCTATTACTCTCAGCTGTGACCAGAATTGTGTACCCCCTCTAATTTTAAGCCTGTCAACCTTTCACCAGGTAAATAGTATAGTTGAATAACAAGCTGAGTTTTATTATTTAACTGTGTGCAGCATATGCCATAAAACTAGCTCTAGGCCCCCTTTGCTTATGGCATCTCTCTTGTCTCTCCCATATTTGGGCAGAAGTCTACATAGGGTTAAGGAAAATCAGCATGGCAGATGTCAACCTTTGACTGGGTAACAAAATACCTTTATGGACAAAAACTGGCATCAAAATAGTTCCCTGCCCCATTCACATTTCTTACCATAACTCTCATTCACACTTAACTTGTACCTAAGTTTTCTTACCTTTTAACCCCATAATTCATTCCTGTTTCTTGTTCGTTCCTAGCTTAACTATGTCAACCATCTTAAACAGTTCCCTCCACCCCCCCATACCTTTTTTCACATGAGTGTCTCTCCTACTGTACTTGCGGCCAGGTTTTCTTCTCCTTTTACCCCAAAATACGTCACTGTGCCTCATTCTGTTATAGTTATTGCTTGCCACATCTGTCAACCTTTGTCCGGCTAATAACAGCTTATCTGGACAAAGGTTGATATCTAAAACAGTTTCTTCTGCTCCCCCCTCCCCCACATGGTTTTCTCACCATAATGTACTTATGCACAGTCCTAGCAGTTCAAGACATGTTAAGTATTATGAGTATAGACCCTAAATGATATATCAACCATTGACCGGTCAACAGCTGACATGATGAAATGCATCACAACTTTACTGGTTGCCATAGCAACAGTACACATATCTAAGAAAAAAATACCTATGCAGCCTTAACCACCAACACCAGTACTATACCCAACAAGATGGATATGACTCTACTCCAAAATTTATCTCGTATCCCCCCTTCCCCCCAAAAAATGCATGAGATTGGTGAGACATGGTCTAAAGCCTAGGAGAAAGATTTACCCTTTCTGCACGGCGCAATGTATTTAAGTACTACTGTAGCAGCGTTTCCAGGATTTAGAAAAGGAGGGGTTGAGTTAGAAAAAGGGGGCACAACCCCATCTTTTGAGGATAATTTAGCTTCTAAAATGAATAAACAAACTCTTAAACATAGACAAAATAGAGGGTGTGTGCGCCCCTTCATGCCTATTTAAATCAGCTGCTGTACTGTATTTTATGTCAAGTCGAATATTGAGACTCCATATGAAACACTCTAAGCCCTCGTATTGCACCCCTGCGTTAAATAACCAGTGCCAAATTCGCACGATGACATCATACGCTGCTTCAAATTGTAAACAAACAAGATGGCGGCACACGGCATTTCGTGTTGGTGGTAGGTGAAGATTAGCTAATTATGGATGATATTGATCAGATATCGATTGATTTTCCACTCAAACACCTTGAAATAAAGATGAACTCTCATTAGTTTGAACCTCCTGTTTCTTCACGAGCATTTCCTGTCCGTTCCGAGCGGGCAGGAAACGTGAGGAAATGGTCGGCTCAAACTAATCATCCTTCACCTTTACCATTGTAATGAGTAGCCCACTGCGTGGGTGCTTAAAGATTTGGCTGGGTCATTACCCATTGACCAAAATACTTTACGAGCAGCTAGGCATCATGCCCATTGGTCATCATGATGCACCATGTTCTGGCTAGACTGCTCACCAGCACTTCATTGAAGCATCATGCCGACCCTACGGGGTCGATACATACACTCCCAGGGGTTTTTCATGATGCTCTAATTAAGTGCTGGCGAGCAGACTCGCCAGCACTTCATTGAAGCATCATGATTGCCAATGGTCTTGCTGCACTCCTGCATCAGCGGCCCTTAAAAAGTTAACTTCACTTTGACATACAGAGTAGAGCTGGTCAGAGTAGAGCTGGTCAGTAAGGGGGACTGTGTTTGCAGTAGCCAAGGTAGGAGAGGTAGAGCTTATTTGATATACTTACACATCCCCCCTACAAACACACATACATACATACATAAAACAGAGAGAGCTGCACTATCAGGTACCGACTCATGTCACACATTCTATAGTATATTATCCTGACTGACTTCTCCCAACTAGGTACCTACTCATTTCCCCCTTTTTAGCACCATATTTGAATGACCACTTGTGAGCAACAAAAGGGACAAGTTATAGCTACATGAAAAGAAAGGCATTGAAAAGTAAATGAGGGCATTTTTAGCCAGCTCTTCCTTTTACTATAGGAGCAACACCCTTCAGTGTACCAACATAGGTTGTAGGTGCACCATATTTGGCCTAGTAAATGGACCTGCCTTAAGAAGCACTCACCCTTACTTTCCTAACCTGTTGGCACATACATACATACATACATACATACATACATACATACATACATACATACATACATACATACATACATAGACTTGCACTCTCAATTCTAGTGTAGTCCCGGAGTGTGTTGCTCCTATGGTAAAAAGAGCTGTCAGTAGGTACCCTCTTTTCAAAAGAAGTCACGCTCTGCTTCACCATTCAACTTGCACTCACCACATATAAGTCTGAAAAGTCACCTGCCTTGTTTAAAACAGAGAGAGCTGCACTATCAGGTACCGACTCATGTCACACATTCTATAGTATATTATCCTGACTGACTTCTCCCAACTAGGTACCTACTCATTTCCCCCTTTTTAGCACCATATTTGAATGACCACTTGTGAGCAACAAAAGGGACAAGTTATAGCTACATGAAAAGAAAGGCATTGAAAAGTAAATGAGGGCATTTTTAGCCAGCTCTTCCTTTTACTATAGGAGCAACACCCTTCAGTGTACCAACATAGGTTGTAGGTGCACCATATTTGGCCTAGTAAATGGACCTGCCTTAAGAAGCACTCACCCTTACTTTCCTAACCTGTTGGCACATACATACATACATACATACATACATACATACATACATACATACATAGACTTGCACTCTCAATTCTAGTGTAGTCCCGGAGTGTGTTGCTCCTATGGTAAAAAGAGCTGTCAGTAGGTACCCTCTTTTCAAAAGAAGTCACGCTCTGCTTCACCATTCAACTTGCACTCACCACATATAAGTCTGAAAAGTCACCTGCCTTGTTTAAAACAGAGAGAGCTGCACTATCAGGTACCGACTCATGTCACACATTCTATAGTATATTATCCTGACTGACTTCTCCCAACTAGGTACCTACTCAAATCCCCCTTTTTAGCACCATATTTGAATGACCACTTGTGAGCAACAAAAGGGACAAGTTATAGCTACATGAAAAGAAAGGCATTGAAAAGTAAATGAGGGCATTTTTAGCCAGCTCTTCCTTTTACTATAGGAGCAACACCCTTCAGTGTACCAACATAGGTTGTAGGTGCACCATATTTGGCCTAGTAAATGGACCTGCCTTAAGAAGCACTCACCCTTACTTTCCTAACCTGTTGGCACACACCCAATTTCGTTAGCAGCACACCCACTTTAGAGAAAAAAAAGTGTTTAACTAATGTAATGTTTTTAGAACTGTTGTTATTACAAAGTTATCCCCCCGCACAAGGTTAGATAACATAATTTTGGCATTGAAAGAGATGACTAACAAACGCTTTAACGAACATTGAAATAAGGGGCGTTGGAAAACCAGTGAAAAACGTTTATGAATGAAGAAAAATGTTTGGTACAATTTCCTTTTTTTACTCCCTCTTTTCTCACCTGACCACATTTCTATATTGACATATTTCTTTAAGAGATTCTCCATTATCTCCACTTATCAATGTCCAAACCTCTGTATCTCTGGCCCTTATTTGAGACAGATTCTTATTTGATTTCCTACCTTAAAGTGCTAAAGATCAGCACCCCTGTAACCCAAGTGCTCATTTGAGACCGACGGGGTCTCATTTGAGACCCCGGTACTTAAATGAGTGAACTGTACACTGATTATTTCAAATATCATGGTTTGTCTTCATGAACCGTACTAAGGTAGGCAGTTGTGAAAAGAATTTGACCAAATTCTTACTGTAGCTATTTGATCTTCCAATTCTCGGCTCCTCCACACACTGAGAATCGACTTCCCCAGAGAACTGGTTCCTACTTGAGAATTGCACCCTGACTATGGACCACTCCTATACCACTACTCTGACCGATTCCCTTTTTGCAACACACAAGGGAATCAATTCCCTGAGGTGAGTGAGTTCTGTTTTTGGGAACAGCACCTCGGACAGAACCAATTCCAAATCCTTTCGCAACAGCCTCCTGAGGGAGTGGTCAGCTGGAATAATTAGTTTGGAGTAGCCCAGATAGGAGAGGTTCAGCTTATTTGACACCTACTCACACTGCCCCAAACCTACACACACACCAAACGTGCCACTGTACATATTCTATGGAATGCCTCTCCCGTGTTTAGACAAAAAGCGTCCCCATTTGGTGGGGAATATTACTACGCACATTACCTACCTATTTGTTATTACTACAGCAAGCAACAGGCAGAACCACTTTATCCTGAAATCTCTGTGAGGCAGCGATGACTTGTGGTAATGGTTGAGGTGGGGCTAGCTTGTGCATATCTTATACTTACACTTAAAAGCCAAGTTAACTCCAGTGTGTGGGGTCTGAACCACCAAGTTCAAAATGGTTACATGGAAACTTTTAAAATTGGACATTTATGGACATGGCCATTGGTGACATGAGGAAAAAATAACTGACATAATATGTGGACTTCTTGAATTGGAACGGGGAGATGGTAGGCTCTTAGAGGTGACATGGTACATGGGAATCGAAGGGACATGTGACCTGTGAGCATTTTTTAAAATCAATATCTGACATGGATACCCCCACTCCCATCCATATTGTGGTATTTTTTTGGTGAAACTCCTCGTCCCTCTACCAGTTGGTGGGAGGGGTGGTTTTCTGCAAAAAAAAAGATTTTAACCCTCCTGTACTGCCATGCATTACAATACTATGGTCAGGGTGGTCGGTATTCATTTAAAACAAAGCTTGTATAGTTGACCATATATAAGTTTATTTATTTACTTTACACATGTTTCTTTAACTAAGTATTTAAAGGTGAGTGTATCAGGACTCTGCCTTCTTCGTCTGTAGGAAAGCTCCAAGCGCACCATACATGCCACCGTTCTTCAAGAAGTAGTATTCGTGTTGCTGGTTCTGCAAGATCGAGATATACATAATCAATTAGGGAGTGATAATTTTTACCTATTGTACACATGGGATTTATAACTCATATAATCAGGTAAAATTTGCTTCCTCTCGAGGGGTCTCAATATTATGCCCTTCTGCTATGGTCAAGGGGTTTAAAATCCTTGCCCCTGCTCAAACAATCCAACCCTGTGATGTTAAAAAATGACCACTAGCTAACAAGAAAAATGCTGGTCTAACATAATTTGGGAGAGGCCCTAGGGCAAACTTAACCAACCACTATTGTTTCTGAGTGAAAGAAGAATTACTTGATCTAGAAGCGAAATTTTATAGCTCATTGCAATCCTCAAAGGTAAAAATATGTATAACATAATGGTAACCACTGAATCAATTTATACTTTTACCTTTGGCAACATGATGGAGAGCTTAGTCTTTGCGATCGTTATGAGGTCCCTCATTACCTCTGAATTGAACACATTGCCAGCAAAATAGATGGCTTTAGTGTTGACCATCTTGGCCTGGGTGATGATTTCCTGTGCATGTATCAGGGCGGTAGTGTTAAAGATGCTGTACACCATGTCTTCTTTCTTCATCTCATCTGGAATAAAACAGTCTGTGTATGAGCTTGTTCTAGTAATCATTACAGCTACCGTAAAACCCTGCATGTAAGCCATGGCTTGAAGACCTTTTCAGAGGTCTACTGCAGCTTAAAGGCTCAGCCCTAACTGGGTGTGTGGCTTATACAAGGGGTTTGGACACTATTTGGAGAATAGACAACGATTTTCTTCACATCGAGACTGTCTGTTGTTCTATAATGCATGAATGCATCTTAGTGCATTGTAGAACAACAGACAGTCAAGATGTGAAGAATGAGTTGTCTATTGTCTTTACAAAATGTTGAACATTACCTTGAGACAGTTAAGCACCCAATCAACATATGTCTCGACCAATGAATAGCTAATGAATCGCCTTTGATTGTGACTGTGACCTTGCTGAGGTGCGCACTGTACTCCTAGAATGTACTCAAGGTCACTTCTATTGTGCAGCAGAGCACTTTTCACCGTTTTATAAAGAACAGTACTAAACCGGATTTGTCAGGCCAGAGCTGTGGTTCATAGCTCTTTCCAAAATTAGCGTTGTGACGTATATGCTGGTTTTTAATGTATTTTACCACTTTAAGGGCTGCTAGTGTATTAATGCTTCTCCATGCCCATTGCTTGCCATGATGCAGGAATGCAGCCCAGTTGAGTTGCTCACCAGGGATGCATTCATGCATCATGCCAACCCTATGGGTTTGATACACTTCAACCGGGTCCGCATGATGCTCCAATGAAGTGCTGGCTATCAAACTCACCAGTCCTTCATTGGTACATCATGACAGGCAATGGGTATGATGATAATCACTCCCTTTCACCTGGATGGCCATGATGACAGCAAAGATATATGTGGTTTTCCTTTAATTCTTTGTTCCACACTAAAATATTAGCTTGTAGAGGTGCCGAGGTGCTCATTGGCTTCAGGCTGTCTATAATGCTGGCACTTGTTCAAGACTGGTGCTTAGATTATGTAGTATTTGACATTTCAATACCTCTATACTCCCACCTGTTTTCAAGACCAGTGCTTATTCATGACCCAGCACATACATGTACATACATTAAAAGCAAACAGTTCCACTGCCTACCCTGCCTCTGTAACCATCATGCTGTTAAACCATTGAGGGCTAGCGTCGACTATAGTCAACAACTTGGTAGGCCTAGCGTCAACTATATAGTCAACACCATGGTAGGCCTAGCATTTACTATAGTTTACGGCCATTACAAAGGATTTGTATAGGAATTGAAAATAGGCTTTTTTCAGAGGTTGTCCCCATGACCTGGGCGACCATTTTTGCTCTGACCTCGGAGGGTTAAGAGGAGTACAGAAAACACCAACCTACCAGATTTTGTGGTCACACCTTTTCCAAATGGAAAAATCATTATGTTATTTTCCCCGAATTGTTCGTAAATATTATCAGCCGCTCCAGCATTACTCGCATCACCAATCAGGTCTTCAGTCCAGATATCTGCTGTCTTCCCATCTTCTTTCTCAGCCATTGCTATTAACTTGCTGAAATCCTGCATTTTATATACTCAGGTGAATCACAGTTGATATGAATTAATTTTGATAATTCCTAATGCCTAAAGTAATTCAAAATGAAACAGATAAGAATAGCATTGAGATGAATAACAGTTGAGATGAACCGATTTTCATAATTCCTGATAGATATCAATACCTTTAGAAAAGAAGAGCCAGATATAGTTTGTATGTTTTACAAATCCATCCATTTATTTTACTTGAATATTGTTTTCTTTTTTGTTCCTTCAAAGCATTGTTTCCACTGCTAACAGTCAGGCAACCTTTTGCTAACCTAACAATTCATAGTATTGCAAAAGTATGGAAAGAATTTGTTGTATTAACAAAAAATTCACGCTACTGATGGCAGTGGAACCAGCGCTTAATAGAAGGAAGTGTCTATGGTTTTGCTCTGCAGAGGCTCCGAGAGCTGCCATCATTATTTCTTAATCATTTTATTTTTTCCCATACTTACATTCTCTCCTGTTAGTGCACTACTGAGACCATACATGAATCGGCCGGCTGTGTATACACCAGACAACAGTGTACATGTCTAATCGTTGTTGACCTTAAATATGATAAATATCCATTAGTAAGCAAAATTTGTAACAATATTTACAGAAAAAAATGCATGTCTAAATGTAATTTGAGATCTGTTTAGAGAAAGTTATGTGTACAGCATGCAGATTTCGATATAATGTTTCATTTCTAATTCTTCCTAGCTGATAAGCCAATTTTTGAAATCTTATATTAGTTTGGGGGCTTGGCAAAATATTTCAATCCCTCTGAGAGTGGTGGTTAAAGTAATTTTTCAGCTAAAAAAAAGAACGAAAAAGGAAAAGTGTGTTACTATGCAGAGCAGCTTCGCACAAAAACCGATCCGTTCTTTAAAAAATGATCACTCCCTAACACCTATAATTAGATGCTAGCTCCTTACCTTAAATACCCCTGTTCCAGACCCAGCCATAACCATCATCTTTGGCCTGTCTTCTTCTTTTATCGTTTGTTCTATTTCCTCAGGCATCTTTGTATTCTCCATCGCTGCCATCATTTTCTCGTACATCTCTTTAAAGTCAGCATTTATTTTGGCCACCTCGTCCTTTATCTTTTGTGAGAGCTGAACAAAGAGTTCCTCATCTGGCAGGATTTTTTCCATCGTGTTGAGTCCTTTGACAAAGCAGTCAGTCTCTGGCACAACAACAAACCTGTAAGAAGGTGTAGGGGTAGGCAATATCATATTTATGATTGCACTTGTTAGTCATGATCTATGAATACAGCCCTGCTGAGTAGGGCTGCATTCATAAATCATGTTGACCCCTATTATAATACACTCATGGAAGGTCGGCATCATGCTCCAGTGAAATGTTGCTAAGTCTGCTCACAAGTACTTTGTGATGCACTGATGCATCCGATGCCCTTAAAGAGTTAACGCTTTCACTGATCCTTACAGCACCCTTAAAGTTTCCATGAAATTGCTAATTTCAAATGCAAAAGCTAAATTTCAAAACTCAAAGACTTACTTGCAGTTGAGTCCAGTCTCAATTTCCACTCTGAATGCAGCACCACCGACACCTGCACAGTAGACGATGATCTCTCCATCTTGGTTTTTCTTTTAAGAAAATAATAGACACATAAGCATAATATGTTATAAAAATTAAATTCTCCAAGACAAAAGGATATCCAAACAAAATAAAGGAGCAAGGCATGATTTCCCACCGTATTGTTTTGTCACATCTAAGTGCCAGGTTCTTATGCCCTTTTCAAATTCTCTAATGAATTTTTTTCAAAGCAGTGAAATGTGAATGGAATAAACACTTTCCGCCTTTGGGTTGGAAAATTATTCTGTTTTTCATTTTTGACGATTCAAGAAGTTATATTGACCTCATTCCCAGGGAACCCTTTTTCAGATAAGAGATATTCCAATTATTAAGGTCTACAGAGCTCTTCAAAATTGTGTGGGAGTTAAAGAATGCTTTGATTAAAAAAAACCATTAGGGGGTGATAATAGGAAAGAATAAGGATTTGTCAACAGAATGCAACATTCATGCATCATGCCAACTTTACTTCATTTGTGCATCATGCTGACCAATGGGCATGATGCACTCCTGCACTAGCGGCCACTTAAAGGGTTATGGTCATCAAATACAATTCTCGCTCATTATGATCTAATAATACGTACCGTAAGATCACAGTTCTCCTTGAGGTATGCAATCATGCCCTTTACATCTGAACGAGGGAACAGCGCAAAATGAATTTGACCCAGTTTGTCATTTTCCTGAAAATGGTGAAAGATTATTTGAAATATTTGCATAATCATTATTTCATTAAATCCTGTCATAATATGATTATTCTGTATCACCATGGTTGTTTGTACTCAGAATTCAGGGCATGCTAAAATTCATTTTGCCTGATTAAAGATGACCAACCTCAAGTGTGGACATAAGACCCAGTTTCAAGA
Source organism: Acholoe squamosa (assembly GCA_949317995.1). Taxonomy (NCBI): domain Eukaryota; kingdom Metazoa; phylum Annelida; class Polychaeta; order Phyllodocida; family Polynoidae; genus Acholoe; species Acholoe squamosa. The sequence continues at coordinate 3,625,547 of OX439045.1, forward strand.
AAATCAATAATCTTCGAACCTTTGTTAGCCAGGTGATATTATTGAAAATCCCCAAAATTTTGTTAGCCAGGTGATATTATTAAAAATCCCCAAAATAGACATGCAATATGAAACTGTGAATCCAGAAAGCTAAGTTGGAGAGATATGACTTAAGTCCTGTATATATGAAGGAAATAATGGCAATATTAAAGGCCTAAGGTAGAAAATTATCGCATTGTAAATATCTCAGGACCACTCTTGGGTAGGGATGCCAGCTGAGAGCACACCCCATGAAAATACACCATAAAAGACTTTGAAATAATGGAGGCAACATTGTCCGAAAGTTGCCACTTCTCTATTTTCAAAGAGATTCCTTGTACATTTCTGTAGCACCATACTGCCCCCTGGGGCTTTTTTTAAAAGCTAGGTTGGCTCACTGCAATACAACTACAGTAGACCATGCTAACTTTTACTATGATCCCTGGTAGATTCAACAGTTGATTTTTACAGTGTAGCCAAGTCAGTGGATATTGGTATCATCAACTATGTTGAAATATGCCTCTGAGATGTTAGCTGTTACCTGCCAGGTCAGTGTGTATTAGTGCATTATATGATAACAATCTCAGTAGTCCTGGATGATTCCCAAAGGATTAGCTATGCACCCATTATTGTTATCTATAGAGTAGCAGTGACTGTTATCTTATCTAGTGTGAGTCACCATTTATCACTGGGCACTGTAATCGGCTGTAAATGTATAAGTCGCAGCTAATAATTTTAACATTGCCTTAGTGTGAGAGGGTTGTAACTGATAAGTTGACAAAATTGAGTTTTCTTCTGTATTAGCATGTATCGACCCTCATCTACTGTGATAGGACTGAAGCTCTGTCTCTGATATGTGTACCTGCAGGCTACAGTGCACTATTGCTGTTTCCACTTTGTGCTAGAGTATGAGCAACACTTCTTTGGCCTCTCCTGCAAAACTTGAAAAATGCAGTTACAACCTTTTCTTACGAAAGCGGCAAACTTATTTCAGACCTTTAGGGTAGTTCAGAGTCATTCTGAACTCAGGTTGTAGCTTAAATGAGAAGGTTTACATAGCAAAGATTTTAAAGCATTTAATAAGGAATGGGGATAAATTCAGTTTCTTATTTTGACTTATAGCTTATACTCACAAACCCAAAGTGTGGCTTATGCATGGGTGCAACTTATATGGAAGGTAGGCCTTCTGCAGATCCTTGCATATAACTCAAGGCACAGCTCAGAGTCAAGGGCAGCTCAGGATAAATGCAGTTGACACTTTGCCCAATAGTCCCCCAGCCAATACAACAGACAGGGGCTCTATGCGACTAGTGTTCCCATTTATTTTTTTTTTTTTTTTGATAATTCATTGATTAGAACAGGAGCCATGTTTTCTTTATTCCTTTGAGGAAATTCACAATTTCAGGGTACTTGTGCATGGCACCTACAAATTTTGTCTAGTTTGCCCTGGCTCTATAGTAAACATGGTGAAATAAGACCAGGTCACCTACCTTAGCACTGATTGGTTGACCATCCTTGTACTCCTTGTTTGATCTGTAGATTATTTTACCCATTGTGGAACCTGGAAAATAAGTTGTTGTTTTTTTTATCTTATTTATTTGCAACATCATCTAGTGATCTTCGTTTACAAATATACCGTCAACAGTATGTACAAAGAATGAATTCACCAACAGTATGTACACAGAATGTATTTAAAATTGAGGGGTATCACAGTAAAAGAGGATGATATAAAGTATGTACCAAATATGTATTAAACTAAGTGAACAAAAATACTGTCCAACATCTGACTTTTTTGTGAAGTCTTTGTGTAAATTACGGTATTACTCTAGTATATGAATAATAACAAGTTTCTTTTGTAGAAAAGAATTTTCACTGAGTAAATTTTGCAGGTTTGTGTGACTCAGACCGAACAGTGCACAAAAGAAGTTATGAACATGTTTGATTACTAAAGTACCATTAAACTTCTACAGACTAGTTTAATTGAATCTTGATTGTGATAGGTGATGGGACAAAGTCAATTGCTAAAGTATATAGATTGTAAGTGCCCTTTATTGATACATGACAATTTACACATAGCTTACCAATATCAAAAGCGAGACCACATGACGTCTGCACAGCCTCAGTATGTAGAGATACGACCACGTCTGAGACGAGTCCTGTAGGAGCTGGTAACGGCATGGTTGTATGTTATTGGTGAAGATCTATAGAGCTGGAGAGAAATGAGCAACGGGAAATATTCATAAGTATATACAAAAAGTTTTGAACTTGATCTATTGATATCGCCTATAAAGTGCACCCCATGTATAGGGTCCACTCTGAGTTCAAGAGGTCATAAAAGGCACAACTGGGTCTGGGTCTAATAAGGCTTTCTTACCAAAATGTCTATAGGGGAAGATCTATCTAGCTGAACAGAATCCACAGAATGAGCCATCGTTATAACCTTTTTTTAGGTGGGCGGGGGGGGGGGATTCCAAGAGCATATCACCTCACACTATTCAAAGTTGACCACATAATCAATGAAATGAGACACAAGGAAAATGTTGCCAAAAGAAATTTTGAAGAGTTTCTAATGGCATCCCCATTGTTCGTTAATCATTACCTCCATACAGATGCTTATTTGTTATAGCATTAATTTGTAGGAGGGATTCCCTAGCCCACTTAAAAGGGTCTATATCTCCTCTTTCTTATCCCCTCAGATATGTGTGGTGCACATATGCACGGGCACTGACACATTCCTCTGTGAAATTGTGTAATGTAGTTCTTGCCATGAATATGAGCTTAGCCGTTGAAGTGGCGTTAAACATCACTCACTCACTCACATATTTGTAAGTGTTGTATGGAGTCATATTCTGATAAGTGCACTGTAAGAATTAATGTCATCAAAATAACGGTGGAATCCTTGTCCCAAAGTTGCCAAAGATCCATTCTTTTTTTTTTTACAGAGATTTCTCATACCACATCAATGCCACCTGGGGCTTCTTGTATAAACTACAATGGTTCACTGCAATACAAGTATGGTGGTTCACTCTTCAGTTTTACGAGGATCCCTGGTAACACAGTTACCTTTTACACTGTGGTCATAATACATGATGGATATCCCAGATAGCAACAAAGGCCTTATCACTTGAAATGGGTCGTACTAGCAGTAAGCGCTCAATCATAAATGATAACATGATGTCATTCAGGGATGCAACTCTGATAGCTTTTGGTTCATGAGTACTATCAAAGTTACTTTTAAAATCAAACCAATTCAAAATGCGCTCTGATAAAAGTTTAAAAAATGGGGGCGGGGGTTAAACATTATTTTGCTTGTTTGTTTACATAGGCTTTTAACAAAAATGAAGTCGCTAAATATAAATTTCTATATCCTATGTGAAAATCTTTTTCGACCCGTTTCCACAAACACTGCTGTTCCAAAGGTATCTAGTACCCCCCCCCCTCCCTCGGCAATAAAAAACAATGATTTAAACAGATAAAGGAGCAGAACAATGCCTGAAAGATACAGGGAAAAAAAATAAGTTCATAATTTTGGTTAAATTCTATGAAGAGGAATGCATAACTGAGAAATCAGTGCACCATGATGTCCTCCAGGTTTGGTGCACCCCACGGGGTTGGTCTGATACACCAATGTATTGCTGATAGCAATATCATGGGAACAATGTATGAAAGATTTTATATAAATACAAAAAAAAACTTTATATATCATATCATATATCCTTGATATTACCCATAGTATATAGGCAAAGGTTCACGAGGGTTAGATCTGACTGAGGGTTGTCTCACAAGGCAAAGCTGAGTGAGATAACCCTCAGACATATCCAATCCGAGTAAACCTTTGCATTTATTTTGGTAAGAAATGTACAAAACTATCTTAAAATGTCATAAAAAGATTATTATTTATCTATTTGACTATCATTTGGGGTGTGCTTACTGGCCGTGAGATATGGTGGAGGGTATCTCATGGGGGTGTGAGATACGGAGGTCCTATGTTAAACCTATGGGGTGTCAGTATTCCACTGCTTCCAACATGAAATAAATATATGTACTCACTACGGTGTCCTGTTCTCCTTCCCTGGTCAGAATCTGTGCACAAATGAGATCCACTTAAATCCTGACAGTGACCTGGGTGGTTGTGACACTGGGGAGGGGGGGGGGCACTCAAATTTATAGATGTTGGCAGGGATGTGAGGCTAGGCCCCTTGTTAGGGAGATTTTACCCTCAAATTCAACCTTGTTAGGGCATTTTCGGCTATGTTTTGTTGGAGAAATCTGATGAATAAAATCATGTTTTGAAAAATTACCAAAAGTGTCCAATTGTTGGGGAAACTTTGTATTTGTATAAAATATCAGATAATTTTCTCGAAACAGAGGCTTTTTGTTGGAAAATAAACCCTTATTGGGGAGGGGGAGGGGTTCTCAGATGTAGGCCCTTGTTAGGTGGGATTTTCTCTCAAAAATAGGACGCTTGTTAGTGGGATTTTGGACGAAAGCCCCATACATGTGGTAGCAAAATATATGAAGTCCCCCCCCCCCCGGTGATTGTGACACTGAGGGGCATTGACCTTTGGTACACTGAGTCACTGGTGTGTTCATCTCTGGCAACTTTGGGATGAGGATTCTGCCATTATTTCTACGATGAATTCATTTTATTTTTTGTGAAAGAACTGTTGAATGGCAGTACAGTACAGCATCCGTCCCAAAGTCCCCAGAGATCCGCTACTTATTCGACAACATTTTTTCTCAGTGTCCATTATCTATGTACTATAATAAGGGATGAGTCAGTTTGTGACAGGTTGAGGAGTGGACATTAGTTCTTTAACCCTTTAAGGGCCGCTGATGTATTAATGCATCATTCCCATTGGTCGTCATGATGCACCCATGAAGCACTGGTAAGACTGCTCACCAGCACTTCATTAGAGCATCATGCCGACTCTAAAGGTCTGTTACATATACTCCCGGAGGGTCGGCATGATGCGCTAATGAATTGCTGGCAAGCAGTCTTGCCAGTGCTTCATTGGTACATCATGACGACCAGTGGGCATGATGTACTCCTGCATCAGTGGCATTTAACAGGTCAAAGACCAATAGCACATTAATGCATCATTATGAAGCCCTGGTGAGTAACTCACCAGCCCCTGGTGAGTAACTCATCAGGACAGTATTGGAGCATCATGCCAACACTACAAGGTTGTTCTTTGATAGAAGATCGGCATGATGCGCCTGATAATGTGCCGGTAAACAGACTCGCCAGCACTTCATGTGTGCAATATGTATGATCAATGGGCACAAACTCATTGTCAACAAGCCCATCTGATGCATCTGATAACATCACCATTGAGAAAAAAAATACATGGTTTTACAAAAATGTGGTTTAATTAGAATAGTGAAGTGCCCACCATCATGGTATTGTATGGAAAACTTCCATAGGGTTATTTAGTGGTCATCAGCAAAGGGATAAATAAATCCTACAAAACATGAAGAAGCTACAATCAGTATCTGTTTGTATACTTTAATGCTGTACAAGTACAACTGGGCTTCATTTCGTCCTGGAATCGTGACGTCATCGTGACGTCATCAGAGGCATCCGATACCCCCATTGCTCTATAATCATTACTATGTGAAAGATTCACATGAAAATAGGGGTACTTAACCAGGGGCACTGTTTCCCTTCAAGGCAGGTCGCTACCATTGAATTTTGACTTGGTGCGCAGGTTCAATGAGTGAGACCTACCCAAGATGCTGCACTCTGATTTTATTGGGTTATAATTTCAAACAGGAGTGCACGTAAGAGGTTAGAGAACCCTATATTTTACTATAAGGTTGACCCTAGGTTGACCCAGGATACATTATTAACCAATAAGGCCATTCCCTCTATTCACTGCAGAATTTTTTGGGTACATTATGTAATACCTGGTACCCATCATGCTGGTTCTTATCAGTGCTTATCTCACCAGGCATCAGATCAAGCAATGGCGGCCCCACTATATGCCTCCATACTAAGCCCTATATTCCCCCTGTTGGGGTGATATATGCCTTCACCATACTGTTCCAATGTACACCAGGAGGGTGTTGCTCCTATAGTAAAAGGAAGAGCTGGCTAAAAATGCCCTTGTTTCCGGTCCTTTCTTTTCATGTAGCTATAACTTGTCCCTTTTGTTGCTCACAAGTGGTCATTCAAGTACAATGCTAAAAAAGGGGGATTTGAGAAGGTACCTAGTTGGGAGAAGTCAGTCATTATAATAAACTATAGAGCGTGTGACATGAGTAGGTACCTGGTAGTGCAGCTCTTTCTATTTTAAACAAGGCAGGTGACTTTTCAGACTAATGTGGTGAGTGCAAGTACTTAGGTGAAGCAGTGCACGACTTGTTTAGAAAAGAGGGCACATACTCACAGCTCTTTTTACAATAGGAGCAACACCCTCCTGTGTCGACTACACTCCACCTTCAAGTTTGACCCTGGCGCTGTCAATACAACAACAATGGCAGCTGGAGGTGAGAAAAAAGGTGTCAAAGCACTCTCAAAAGACATTGCCAACCCACACGGCACAGGACTATCTAATGCAAACCTAGTGGGACAAGAGAACATATGTGAGGCCTAACTAAAATGATGCCATTCTGATCAATATAACCTATATGCGCAGAGACCTGTGCAGTGGGTTCATTTTCAACAAGGATCGACCAACCTTAAGTATCATGAGTGAACAAGTCTGATAAACCAAAGACGTTGCCTAAAATATATTATTGGCTATATGCCCTGATTTGGTCTATAATGGTGTGGACTACACATATCATCAAGGGCCACCTCGCCAAGGCATCAGCACAATAATAATTAGTAGTATATACATGCAAAGTCAGCGCAATGGATTAGCTACTAACTAGGTCATGACCTACTGGTAGACCGGAAGTGACCTAGTTTTAACCAATCAGAGGGCTGGATTTGACAGGAAGTGACGTCATAAGGTCATGACCTAGTTTTTTCGACCAATCAGAGAGCTGGATTCCATTTGACCTAGTGACCTGACCTAGTTGCATAAATTAAAAGAATTGTGCAATACCTAGGGTTGACCTACTTGCAAACCGGAAGTGACCTACTAACCTACTTGCAAAAAATGTATGACCTACGTATGAGGGTGTATTGTGCAATCCTTGAAAGAAATTACACAATAACCATGACTCATTTTCTGATGCAATGTTCCTATGGATTTACGCAATACTTATGACTCATTATTTTGATATGGAATTAAATGCAACAAAGACACAACTCGGTTTTTTTAATTCAATCTTTTTATTATTTCTTCCTATCAGAGTACATGCTAGGTATGAATCATTATAATCAGATATGCTTGCAAGCAGAGTACATGGATATTATATGGAAAATGAATTCTTGTTGCAGTACCAACTGCACCCGGTCATGGCTGGAGTAGGACTTTGACTACGGTCCTCTAAGGCCCGCATTCTCTCCATTAAATCCTTCAAGGCCTTTCTTCCTATGTCGTTCTCCTCCAGGGCTACCACTTTGTCCATTAACTCGGCCATGATCATGATAATCTTGTCTATTACTTCCGCCGTGCTCTGAAGCCTGTCTATCACGTCCAGTTCACGTTTAACTTTCCCTTTCACCAAAAGATTGCTCACGTCTGCTTTGACTGCTACTTCTTCTGGACTCATCTCGAAATTCATTGCCTCTTCTTCTCTCTTTTCCTCAGCAAGGGCCTGACTATTTTGTCCATTAAGTTGAAGGGGACCTGAGAAAACCTTTTCACAGTGTGGTGTGGGTCCTTGGTCCGACATGTTTCTATGAGGAAGTTAATGCAGTGGGCTCCACACGTTTTAGCGTAAAAGTTTTGCACTTGTTTTCTGCTGAACGACCCGTGACCATCTGACGACTTTTGCATGAACCTCTGGTGATATATAGTAAATGGAGGTAAGCCATAGGGATCAAAGTAGAATACATTCCCGTCATGAGAAATGTAAAATGGCACCCAGTGCTGACCAGGTTTAGAGCTTGGATCTGTGTTACTGACGAAACATGTAGAGGGAATTGGTTTTTTAGGACATTGATTACTGGCAAAAGTTCCCAGGTAGAAAAGCCTTGTGTGTGGATGGTTTCCCAGTGCACCTGTTATGTCTGAAGTTCTCATTTTTTTCTCAGTTCATGTGGTAGTCTGTGACAGGAAGACAGTCAGCCGTCAGTTGGATGTTGTTGTCGTAGAAGGAACACAAGACGGCAGATATGGCATGAGTAGTCGGGGCGGCAAACCTAAGGGAAATGCCCAGCTTTCCTTGCTTGATGAGATTTATACGACTGTCTTCAGGTGCTCTGTCTGGGGTGAGGTCGAAAACAAAGAAGGAATACCCATCTTTGAAATCTTCCAAAGTTATGCCACAGTCTTGCCCCAAAGCCGACAGCCCACTGTCTATGAACATTTGACTGTAGGCTCTGATGCAGTTGCCTGTTTCGAAGTCGGTCTTCAACTCAAACTTTTGATCGTCATATCTCACGCATATTTCCTTCACGTTGAAATGTCTGCAGTTGAAAGGATTTTCTGTTTTAGTCCCAGCAGCTGCTGTTTCCTTTATCATACACAAGACTATCCTGGTGGGGATCTGAGTAGTGTCAGGTTGAGTCCAACTGTAGTTTTGTGAGCCGCCGTCCAAAGTGTGTTTAGTTACTTTACACCTGGCTATGTGATAGTTGAAAGGGCCCCAATGTGGATTCCTGACACTGCTGACGTGAGTTTTCACCACCTCGTCGTCGACACATTTTTGGAGAAGTGTCATTTCAGCTTTGGTGATTTTGACCCAGTAGTTTTGATCAGCTGCTTGCATCATGTAGTAATTGGGCTGATTTTTTTCGAATATGAACTTGATTTCACAGTTCGGAGGCAACACCTTGCACTGTTTAATTAAATCCAGGTGCGGCTTCATTACTAAGGCATGTTTGTTGCGGGCACTGAACTCTGCTCTCCGTGCCGTCCATCCTGCATTGTCGCCCGCTCTGGCTTCCATGTGACCACAGGTGTCTTTCATGTACTTTTGACACCCTTTCAGCCGAGTCTCTTTGTCTTCTTTGTTGCAACAAATTGTGTCCAAAATGTAGGCCTTGAGACCATAGTCTTCATTGTTGCCGGTGACTTTCTCCCCATTTATCAGCAACTGACAGGAAGCAAAGAGAGCGTGTGCCAAGTTGTTGACTGGAGCAGCTTCTATGCCGACGGCAAGGTGAGTTGTTCCGTCTGCCGCCATGGCTTCCAGTTCCATGTACAACTCAGTTTCTGAGAGGTCTGTGTACAGGTTGCTTGGTTCAAAGGTGAAGTCAAATGATTCAGTGTGTGGAGTCAGGGCATTGTTGGTAGTTTTGGTTATTTTTTGACACTTTAATATGTCCTTTTGAGTGACAGGCAAGGCGTGTAGGTCTAGTTCACCTACTGCACATACCTGACCCTTGGGATGAAGGAGACTCATGACTAGAACAAGGTCCTTCCTCTAGCTTGTCCTCTACCTCTGCCACGTTGCCCCTTACGTCCTCCGCGCTTGCCGGTTGCTCGTCGTTTGACTGGAGGAGGTCCAGATGTACCTCTTATGTATCCTTGAGCAGAAGAAGCAGCTCTTTTGAGTAAGTTCTTCCCTGTTGCTTTACTTCTCCTAACTACACTTTTCTTGAAGCCTTTTCCTGATACCACGTCGGACAAGACTCCAGCTCCTGTAGTAAGCAAGGCTTTGCCTGCAGATTTGGCAGCTGAGCGTCCTATTTTACTTAAGAGGGGAACAGCTCCTCTCAGTAAACCACCTATTAACGAGCCAAGTCCGTGCCCTCTTTGTCTGCCCCTGCCACCGTATGCTGGTAAAGCACTGTTCCCAAACTGTGATTTTCTGTAGTATTCAGCGTACTGACCCCTAGGGGCCAGGTATGGAGGTGTTCCATAGTAGTGAAGCATGGTGATATACTCCTATCCTTGAAGAGGTCTGAAGGCAAGTACCACCGACACTGATCCGCTTTCAAATGGTATCGGTTCCCCAGTCTTGTCTCTTAAGTATATCCCTATCTGTCTGAAGGTGGTTTTAGTGACTGGCAGATATATCAAGTTCTGGAAACTTATGGTTTGCATGTCACCGTTGTAGCGATTTATGTTGATTTGCCTCAGAAGGGGTGCTTTAGAGTCACCCACAAGACTGTGCTTGACTATGTCAGAGTACACGAAAGCACATCGACTTTTGAACTGAAGGTCTACCACGTAGGGGCTTTGTGTTTTTCCACTATGGAAAACACTTCCGTCGAAACCTAATTGTTTCCCTAAGTTTTCTGGGAGTTGCATGACCACACCAGGAGGCAAGGAAACTACACTTTTCATTGTGTATTTGTTGTAGTGAAACACGGTGGCTTTGTTGTTTTTCCTGTAGTTTCTTAGTTTTCTCACCAACATGCTCTGTAGTTTATTTATGGTCCTGTTCAAGTATCCTATCAACTCTGAGTTGCTTTCCAGGTTCACACCTTCTAAGGCAAACATATTGTAGGTACTACCTTCCTTGAAGTAATACTTAGACAGGTATCTGCTGATTTCCTTGAAGCGTGTACATATTTTCACAGCCTGTAACTGACTGGGAGAGAGAGGAGAAACATTAGCAGAGTCTGTGAAGACGGCCTTTTCTTCAAAAAAAGAAAGAGACCTTTTTTCCCTGTCATCCATAGACATCACTTCAGCCACAGCCGACGATATTTCCCTTTTCTCTCTGCCTGCCGTGTCACGCTCCCCCTCATCCTCCTCCTCTTCCTTCTCCTCCTTCTCTGGCGTGGGTTGGTTAGAAGTGAATCCTCCAGATGGCGTCTCAGTCGCAGCAGCAGGAGTTGGTGGACTTTCACTTTCAGGACCAGCAGGAGGAATGGTTCCAGTCGATCCCACAGGGTTGACATGACGTAGGTTTTTTGTTATTTTTACTCCTCTCTTCAAAGCAGATTGGGCTGACAGGTTTGATGTAGAGCTTGAAGCTCTACTGAAAACACTATGGGCTCCTGGTTTTTCCAGAGGAAAAAATTCTCTTCTGCGTTTGTTTAATAAAGCTACTACAGAGCGGAGGTTGTTTGTTAGGTCGTTTTCTCCCTGTGCCAAAAGAATGGGTTCTTCTTTGACGTTGTACCACGTGGTAGGACAGGTTATTTCTTGAAGAGCACACTCTAACTGAGTAGGAGAGTTAATGTATTCTGCCAAAATTGTATTGTAACTAGTTAAAGTGTTGTCAGGAAAAACGTTCATAGATGAGTTACTAGGTAAAGTTAAGGTAAACGCCATTTGTTTATGTTCTTGACAGGTTCCCAAGAGTTAAACTTGTCTCCATAACCCTTCCACTTGATCAAGGCTTCTCTTTTCTTGCCTTTTCCTCTGTATTTTACTATTTTTTCTATGTTGTAGCGTCTTCCGTGACGGACTTGCACCTTCTGAACTTCAGGTTCATAGAAGCTTCCTTTTATCTCTTCTCCAAGGAGATCTTTCAGGTGGTATCCTTTGGGCGAAATATCGTCGACTGTGTATATTTCCTCAGTCCAGTTAGGTTCGTACCCTCTGTTAAATGTTTTCTTTGTTTTCAACATTCGCACTTGATTTTTTCTCTTCAACTGAAGGACAGGAACTTTTTTCTTTTGAGGTTGATCATACAACCTGTAGAACAAGACTTCAGAGTTGTCTTCATTTATATCTGAAGGGGCAGCTCCTAAGGTTTTGTGGTAAGTCAAATTGTAGGACTTAACCAAGTCGGGCAGCAAGTCAACCCATTTGTAGTTATTGAAATGAGAGAAACATCTCCACATTTTTCCTTGTAAAGTAGAGTTGAACCTTTCGGCTAAGGCACACTTCACGTCGTCGTTCTCTCCTGTGAAAAAATTGATGTTTTGATCTTCACAGTGTTTTTTGAAAATTTTGTTGACAAACTCTTTGCCCTTGTCAGTTTGAATTTGTTGAGGTTTTCTTTCTTTGCTTATTTTTTTGAAAGCCTCTGTCACGTCATCAGCTCTCTTACTTTTCACAGGTTGTCCGAAACCATACCTTGAAAAAACATCTATTCCCGCTAGAATGTACTGGTATCCTTTGTTTTCCTTTGAAACTTCTCGCATGTCTATGAGATCAAGTTGCCACTGTTTGTCTATGCCCCATGTTTGTGTTTTTCTTCTTGGAAATCTTCTCTTGTAAGGTTTGTGTCTGGTGTAAGCGTCTACATCTTCCAAAGCTTGTTCTATGTTTTTTTTCTTTGTTTTCTTGAAGTGATGACGTTGAAGTTTAGATACACTGGTGAAACTTCCAGGTTGTTCAGGATCTGTGTAAAACCTGAGGACATCTTTTTTCAAAGCCTTGTGCACCATATAAACTTACGTCCAGTTCCTTTTTGACTTACTTTTCTCTTCTTAATAGGGGAAGCTCTTTTTAAGGGACTGGCAGCAAAGGAAGGACTGTGCCCTGCAAAAGCCGACTTGTTTTTGACAAATTTTAAGGTGGGGTTCAGCCTTTTAACTGCTCTCATGAAAACCTGGCTTCCTTTAGGTTGGTCCTTTTTCAAAGACTTTGGTCGGGCAGCAAAAGCTAACAAATCTGTTATGTCAGTTCCAGGCACACGTTCCCCGTTAACATATATTTCTCCGTCTCTGTTCCAATTCAAAATTTGACTTCCGTGACGAGATAATTCTCTGTAGAGATTTTTAGCAGTCGTTCTGTAAGTTGCGGGTATTCTTTCTTTTATGTCGGCGTCCATACCCTCTGTGTTGTCTCTTGCACGAGGTTTAAACCCTTCCTCCCCTTTGAATTCGTCTACACTCTCTCCGTCTGAATCGTCAGGAAGTGGTGGATCGTCTCTAGTCTCTGTGAAAGTGTCGTCATCGTCGTCGCTGTCGTCGGTGTCTTCTAAAGAATTGTTCACACCCCTAGCTGCTGCTGCTCCTGCAGGGCCTTGTCCTACTGCTCGACCAGGATAGGGACCTTCCCTACGTTGCCCTAAGGCCTTGGCTTTTTTAGTTAAAATTCCCGACTTTATCATAAGTTGATTGTACTGTCTTAACTTTTCCTTCAGTTTGAGGTTAGGAGAGTTAAGCACCTCGTGTGCTTTACTTTGAAGGTGGTTCAGGACTTGAACCAGGCTGGAATCAGGAGTTAAACCTTCTCTTAAAAGTTGAGTGCTGTAGTACTGGTCTTGAACACTAGGTCCAGGCTGGGGAGGAGAGGAAGGACTAACAAAAGAAGGGCTTTTTTCTCGGGGAACGAGATCCGCCCTTACGAGGGCCATCCTTGAATAAGACATGATTTTTTATCGACGTGCTCCTATGAGACCTGTTATCAGGGGTAAGGCCAGACCCAAAATGGTTCCCAAAAATCCACCCTTTTGCTCAAAGGTTTTCCTCTTCTGCTTAACGGTAGCCTTGTGCCTTGTGACTGACTTGAGTTCTTTCTTGTAGGGTGATAAACGTTTGACTGCGTCTGACTCGTTACGCAACAGGTTTTTGTTCATTACGTTGACGCAAATTTGACTCATCAACCTAATGACCTCATCGCTGAGGCCTTTGATAATGTGGGAACACTCTGCCGAGGAACACTTGGATATGTGTTTCAACAAGTGGTAATGTTTCCTTATTGTTTTAAATTTTCCTCCAGAAGCAGATCTTTTGGTCACCATTCTATCTTTTTCTTTTCGAAGCTGAAGCTTGAGGAATGAAAACCAAGGTGTTCGAAGGAGTTGTTATGCTGTTCCTTACCCTAAGCTCGTTAGGTGTGCTCTGCTTAAAGTCCAATAGGATGTATGAATGTTTCTCTTTGGTTTCTGAGTTATATACCTCCGTCAAAAAGGATTTCTGTCCTGGAAAGGCCTGTTTGCTGATGTGCCCTATTTGACTCATGTCTCTAGGGTTTTTAAAAACAACTAGGTAGTGTGCATTTAAGCTCAAGGTTCTGAAGGCAGGATTGTTGAAAAACAAGTTTTGAGTAATAAAAATTACACTTAAACTGCGATGGTGAGAGCCCACAGTGAAAAGTTTCATTATGGTGGGAACGTACTCGGGATCCATGAGATCGTCTATTACGACCAGTCCATGTTTAGTCACGTCTCTTTTATCCTCGAACAAAAAGTCTTCTGAAAGAAGACCTTTGTTGAACTTAACCCCCAACTTTAATCAACTTGAAAACAAGTTGACTTTTTCCACAAGAAGTAGGTCCAGCTATGATCATTGTGAAGGGGCTTTGTAGCCGTGGGTCAAAAAGGATCTCCTTTTCCTTGTGATCCATGTTGGACGATATCTTAAACCAAAGTGACCAAAGGAGCAACCTCGTCCTCTTTTAAATCAGTAGAACCCTCGTTCAAACCTTCCACGTAAAGAGCTACGTCAAAAAGTCCCATGTTGTTTAGACTGGCTATAAGGCAGCTTGGATGAGATATTTCTCTATGTTTCCAAACCATTAGGACTTCGAAAACAGGATTTGTGACACCTTTTTTCCCTGGAACAGGGGTGGATATGACGTCAAGTTTGTGGTCGGTCAATCCAAGTTGAGTTCCCAGTTTCCTCCAGTCAAGCATTTTTAACTTGTCTGCCAGGTTGACGAACAAAGTATCAACTTTCCACTGTTCTGGAGGTATTTCACAATGGTCCACTACGTTGTAATATCCCATGTACCATCTACAATAATCAGTTAGATCGTAACGACCTATGTCACTTAATGCATGTCTTAATACCATCCACTTGCAACGCACGTTCTTTCTGCTCCATGAAATAAGCATTTCTCTCCCCATAGAACGAAGAGACGGTGTTTTTTCCATGTAATCCATTAAACTTAGTCTAAGTCCTAAGTAAACCCCTAATCGAGTGTAGTCTTTTTCCGATATCTTTTCACTGATCTTGAATAACAACTCGTCCGAAAGGTGAAACTCCATAGCAACCAAAAAAAAGGTGTTCAGCAAGTAAGGTAGGCAGGTAGGTAGGCAGGTAGGTAGGCAGGTAGGTTATGACAGGCTAGAAAGCATACAGTTAACTTATATAGGGTAGGGTAGGGTAGGGTAGGGTAGGGTAGGGTAGGGTAGGTGGGTGGGTAGTTTAGGTGGGTGGGTGGGTGGGTTAGGTGGGTTATTTGGGCGGCCAGCCCGGGCCAACAAGCCCCAAACCCCCCATACTTGAGGGGTGCCCCCACCCCCCCACCCCATAGTTTTTTAAACCCACCCCCACCCATTCCTACCCTACCCTACCCTACCCTACCCTACCCTACCCTATATTATCCTACCCTATTCTATATATCTCTTCCATTCCCTTCCCCCTGTTTAGGTAAGCCGGTTACATTGTTCTTCGTTCGTTTAAATTTGTTATGACGTTGAGTGTAAAGCGAGCTGATTGTGGTGAAAACAGTGAGTAAGGGAGATAAGCTGGGTGCACCACATAGCCAGATAAAACCAAACTTTTTCTTTCTCCTCTACACTGAAACGATCCAGGGATGTGAAATATGGGGCAGGAGGAAAACAAAGTTTTGGTTTCTAAGCACTCAGCTAGAAGTTCCAAAATAGACATGAAGAAATGAAGACGCTGGTTAAGTTGGCGGGGATTTTCTTTGGCGTGATGCTTTTCTGCCGCTTTCAATGCTTCCAAATGGAAGGGGTTTTTCAGTGGGCCCTTTCCCTTTCTTCCATGCTTCAGGGCATAACCCTAGGTTTCCACCGCTGAAAATTTCGACAAGTTATGACTCAAAACCATTTTCCTCAAGGTTTTTCTGTCTTTGGATGTAAAACTTGATTCAACTGAAGAAAAAACTAAGTATAATTTTTTCCGGTGAAGAACACATTCTTTCAAGTATTTGCACACGTACCTGAAACAAATAGAAGAGCAACATATAATTTCCTTTCTTTCCCTCACGTACGTCAGAACTTGACTGTCGTCGGGGTGACGTTGTTCTAATACACGCTGCAGGGAGTAACGCGACATGGTAGGGCGAAGGTCGTTGTGTCAAATAATGATGGTTTAGACCCCATTTAACCTTTATAGGAAACCTGTCAGTCTTTCCTTATCGCACTTTCCTGAAATGATTTATTGCTCAAGGACGAAACAAACGTCAGGGTCAGTGCCTGAGCGTTTTGAAAAGAGGGGAAAACATGTGGAAGGGTGGGTTTAGCCCAGGGGCCTTACCCGGAGGATCATCGTTTATTTTTGTTCAGTTTTATTAGGAGGACCAAAAATTAGATATGGGGTAGGCTGTTACCACCTTGAGCTGACCTTTTTCATGGGAGGTAGTTATTTCAGTTATAACTCTCACAACATGACAGCACCCATGGTAATTGTGTCCAATCTCTGTCCTGAATCCTCTTTCATAGAAAATTTTTGAACCTAAAGAGTGTGTAATTTTGTCTGGGTGAAGTAAAGTGGCTTTAATTAAAGCCTTCACCATAGTAGAATCGATGAAAACTGAATTACCAGGCCCTCCCCCCAAAGGTTGATCCCTTAGAAAAAAGGGTTTTTGTCTGTCTGAGATGAATTTTTTTGAACTTCCAGAGGAAATGGAATGTCTCGACATCAAGTGTACCATGGCACCATGTCCCAAAAGAACACCTAAAAAAAAACTTTCCCCATTTTCTGAGATAAGTTTTTTCACAGAGGGTCCACTAGGAACCAATGCAGTGGTTTGGTTGTGCAAGAAGCATTGTTTAAAGTTACAGTTAGGAGGGATGTAAAGATCCCTGTTCAAATTTTCAGGACAGAATTTCCACACAGCCCACACCTTACCTTCTTCTACGCCCTTCCTCATGTCTGAAATAAACACCTCCTGACGCCTTTTGTGACCTACGGTCAAAGACAAAGGCAAAGGACAAAAGTTAGCCATGTCTGCTTGAGAGAAGCTAGTTCTGATAAATGACGAATGGTCTGCGTTAATCACAGAATGGTAACAACAAGATTCGTTTTACAAGCCTCACCCTGAACGTTGACTGAGCGTTATCACGTTTTTTTTATTTGAGTTAAGCTTTTTACTTTTTTCCAAAACAACACTGTGTAAGTGTAAAACATACTATGAATGGAAAAGCACGGTTATCTACGACTCATGGACGTGGTTGTACGTTATCTGAACGACAAGGGAACGTCCCAGGATCGTATCAGGATAGTTACTATAAAGAAGGCTTGAGCTGCTCGATCTTCATCAAACCTTTTCTAACGTTTGTCTGCTGTTCGCCGTCCTGCTCCTGCACCTTCCAGCCCTGCCAACCTTTCATCTTCAAGGAGAACAATGCCTGGTCGCATGAAGACGGAACTTAGTGTCAGGAGAGGAGGAGCTAAAAAACTGGCTCCACTGACTTTTACTACTTCTAAACAGACAGTGGAAAAGACGTCGGGCATCGCCCCTCCTCCTACCTCTCCAGCCTCAGCTGATAAACCACCTGCAACTCCTGCTCGGCTTCCAACTGAAGTGCCTGATGCAGGAGAACAGGAAGCCGCTCTTGCAGCTCTTCATGGCGAAATCACTGATTTCCTGGATCGCGTCCGGGATCGCACTCCTCAGGAAGCTGGCGACGGCGATTTTGACATCGGGGAATACATCAATTCCCCGGCACCTTTGAACTACCAACCCCCCACTGAAGCACCTACGTCCGCCTCTTACTCGCCCGTGACTCCGGAGGAACCTTCTCCCCAGATCAGTCCAATAGAGGTCATAGACCTCACAACCTCATCACCGGCAGTCAACCCCATAGAAGTGGTGGACTTAACACAAGGGACACCTTCACGTGCTCACCGCGGGGGGTATTCACAGGCAGAGGTTATAGATCTAACTGGCCCTTCTCCCCTGTACTCTCTCCCGGTTCCGGTAGAGGAGCTGCTTCTTAAAAGCCCGCCAGAAAAAAGAAACTGTTCCGGTGAGAGAGAAGGGGAGCCTAAGAAAAAAAGACAGAAGCGCGCCTACCACAAGAAAACCCCTGTCTCTACCCCTGCTTCAGTTTCCTCAGCGACTTCGTCCTATGGTGCCGAGCCAATTGGTTCTGTCCCAGGTGTTCCTTCTTCTAAAGACAAGTCACACAGGCAAAAGTTTGGGGAGGGCACTGCCCCCAGTTCTTCCAGCAAGCTTGTGGGCTTCAGGTCAGTGCCTTTGGTGGCAAAAAAATGGCCTGCTCGATTTGGTTTCCAAGAAAAGTCACCTGCCCCCGACCAAGTTTTTTATCCGGAAGGGGATAACAACGCCTGCATAGAAATATACAGGGAACCTAGCATCAGGGGAGTATGCTTGAGGACCTACCTGGACAAACCTTACGAGCGGTGCTTAAACCTAGAGGCGCGTGAGTTCAGGAACTTAGTGGACCAGATAGAGTGCATCCTTGGAAAGTACAAGGAGTTACACCGCCTAGCTGCCCTTGGAGAGAGGAAGGTGGATAATCTTTTGTTGTCCTTGAACCAAGACTGCACCGACCCCAGTGGAGGCCGGGCTATGATCCTGGTAAACTTGTACAAGGGAACTCCTAAAGTTCACATAGGAACAACCAGCTACGTGGAGGAGATGAACGCCTCGGTGTCTTCCAGCTACAGGATGCCCCCCTCAGCCACACACTGCGGACACACTGTGTCCCCCTTCATTCTGGAGGACATAAAATCACGAGTTGGTCCCTTCCTAGACGAGACGACCGATTTCTACTCTGGGTAAGTGGTCAACTTTGTATAGTGTCTGGTCAACAGCTCCTTGTTTAGTGCTTTTACATTATCATGTATATCAGCTAATTCGTAGTTAGATTTAAATGTACTCCGTCTTTAGTCAACATAGCCCAGCGTAGGTTTAAGTTCTATATGTACTCCATGTATACTTAGGTTAGGTTTTAGTTATAAGTTTGTATATTGAATATAAAGTTAAACAAGAAAAAGAAACCTTAAAAAAAAATGCCGCCCAAAAAGGTAAAACAACTTTACACCGTCAACTGTCCAATGTGTAACACCCCTAGACCTCCACGCTTGGTTACTGTAGAAAACAGTGGAAAAACTCTATGTAACTCAGATTCTTGTAGAAGAGAAATTTTTTCCGACAGCTTAGAACTTCCAAAAGAAATAGAAATAAATTCTTTGCATAAAAGCAGTTACCGTGACAACTTCAAGTCCATAGCTTCAGGTTTGGCTGTGCTTGGTAAGCTTCAGTCCATTTTCAACGTCAGAATGACAAGTTTTAACAAAGACTTGGGAGCCAAACAGGTAATAGAGGCGCTTACCTCTATTCATAGAAATCAAGTTATGGCTTACAAAGTGGCTGTCTCTTTTGGAAGGTTGTTGTCTTGCTCTAAGGAGGAAGAAGAAGAGAAAGTCATGTACTTTCATGCTTCTGCCAACAACTCGTCTTTGTTCTATGACAGTGAAAGTCATAGAGACCCTTACATTTTTATAAGGGACGACAAAGACTTTGCAGAGTGTTTAGATTTAATAGAAAACAACATTAAAGAAGACACTCAAAGACCCTCTATTAAATGGAGTGTAATAGGCAACGTGAACGCCAACATCACCCTCATAAGGGCTACGGGAGGAGAATATCTTTTAGGTAAAATGAAAACTGTTCCACCAGGTTTAAGACAAAGAGGAATGCAACACTTTCACAGAGACCCCAAAACCAAAAGGGCGTACAAGGACAACTTGTGTTTCTTTAGATGTCTGTCTTTCTTCCTGTATGAATCTTTAGAAAAAACTCAAGAGCTTTTCCTTGAAGCCTATCCAGGGGTGAACAAGGAGACTTTTGAGGGTGTTGACATAAAAGATTTAGACAGGTTAGAAAAGATGTTTGAAGTTAACATAAGAATTTTTTACCTTCCCTCTTTTGGTAAAAGAAAGGGGCGACCTAAAATTATAAGGTCAAACATGTGTTCATCCAAAAAAATCATGAACTTGAACTTACACAGAAACCATGTAAGTTTAATAACTAACATGGGACTGTATGGTAAAATGTACCCCTGTGAAAAGTGTCATAAAGTTTTCACTCGTAGTTTCCTTTTGAAACAACACAATGGGGTGAAAAAAGATTGCACCAAAGTCAGCTTCAGGTACAAAGGTGGAGCTTACAATCCATCCAAAACAGTTTTTCAAGTTTTAGAGGAACTGGGAATAGTTTGTTCACCTGAGAAAAAAATATACCCCTATAAAATTGTTTTTGACTTTGAAAGCTATTTCGTCCAACCTGAAAATTCGTCCCCAGAAAATGCTAACACTGTGATAGAAAAAACTCACATACCCCTTTCTGCCAGTGTAGCTTCTGATTTTCCTGGGCATACAGAACCAGTGTGTTTTGTCAGAAATTCCAACAGGGACGACGATCCTTTGGTTAAAAATGTGTTGGAACACATAAACAACTTGGGGCAGTTGATAGGAGAACAGGTGAAAGAGAATTTTAGAGATGTTTTAGACGAACTAGACTCTCTAGAAGAAAAACAAAAGGAACTAGAACATAAAGCTAGCAAAGTTTTTCCAGCAAAGAACAAAAAAAATCCAAAACAAAAAATCTCCCATGTTCTTGAAGTGAAGGAAAAACTTCTTACCTACATAGAAAGAGTCCCTGTTCTAGGTTTCAACTCTGGAAAGTATGACATTAATTTGATAAAAAAGGAATTTCATTCTTTTTTTATAGACACAGACAAGACAGAAATGAAAACCATAAAAAAATGCAACAAGTACATAGCAGTGTACACAGACCATCTTCTTTTCCTTGACATGTTCAACTATTTGGCACCAGGTTATTCCTACGCAAACTACCTGAAAGCCTTTCTAAAAGGGAAAGCTGAAAAAGGTTTTTTTCCCTACGAGTGGATGGACAACATAAGAAAACTGAACAACAAAGCTCTTCCTCCACGCCACTGCTTCTACAGTTCTTTGTCGGGTGGTGGAATAAGCAAAGAAGATTATCTTGAATGTAAAAAGGTCTGGACAGAAAACAAAATGAAAACTATGAAGGACTACTTGATATATTACAACAACCTGGACGTTAAACCCTTTGTTTTAGCCATAAACGAGCACACAAAATTTTTTATAGATCGTGGGGTAGACATGTTCAAAGACGGTTTAACTTTGCCAGGTTTAACCTTGAAGTTTTTTTTCAACAACACTGCACCTAATGCCACACCTTACATTCTTTTTGGTGAGAAAGAAAAGGATGTTCACTCCTTGCTCAGACGCAACTTAGTAGGGGGTCCCTCTATTATTTTTCACAGACATCACAAAAGTGGAGAAACAAGAATAAGACAAAAAAAATACGGGCCACAAAGCAAAGTATGCAGACACATAATAGGGGTAGATGCTAACAGCTTGTACCTCAAGTGCATGGGTGAAGAACACTGCACAGGTTATTATGTGGTGCGCAGGAAAGAAAACGATTTTCAAGCTGTCTGCAGTCAACAGATTAGCTACTCAGCCACAGAATGGTTGCGATACAAAACTGTGACAGACAAAGTGAAGATATTACACCAATACAACTACGGGGAAGTAGTATTGGGTTCAAGGAAAATAAAAGTGGACGGCTATGATCCAGCTTCAAAAAAAGGATACCAGTTTCACGGGTGCTACTGGCATGGTCACATATGTCACCTCACTAAATCAGTTTTGAGAGACCCCAATGGAAAGGCATGGTTAGAAGAAAAAAACCAAAATACCATTTTAACTACCCTATATCTTCAGTCGTTAGGTTACCAAGAAGAGGAAAAGTATGAGTGTATGTGGCTGAAAGAAAAAACTGAAAACTTGTGCAGAAAAACAAAAAGTGAATTGGAAATTAAAAGACCATTGTGCCAAGGCAGAAAAAGTCAGGATGAAATACTGAGAGGGGTTTCTAAAGGAACAACTTTTGGACTTATCCAGGTAGACATAGAAACACCTGAATCTTTGAAAGAAAAATTCAGTGAAATGACACCTATTTTCAAAAACTGTTTAGTAGGAAAAAATGACGTAGGTGAACATATGAAACGTTACCTGGAAGCAGCAGGTAAGCTGAAACAACCGCAACGCCAACTTATAGGCAGCTACCACGCAGAGGGAATTTTGTTGGGAACTCCTCTCTTGAAGTGGTACCTGGAGAAAGGTTTGGTAGTTACGACAGTACACCTTCTCATAGAATACACACCAGAACAGACTTTTTTACCCTTCATGGACGAAGTGACCAAAGCTAGGAGGAAGGGAGATGAAAACATAGACTGTAAGATTCTGTCAGATCTGTACAAACTTTTGGAAAATGGTTCATACGGAAAAACCATATGCAACAAACAAAACTTTGTTCAAACAAAGTATCTTCACCCCTCTAAGGCAAGACGTTTGGCCATGCACTGGTCAGTGCAAGATGTGCAAGACATAAGTGACAACACGGTAGAACTGTCCTGTTTGCCCACCTCCATCACCTACGACCTCCCAGTTCAAATAGGGTTCATGGTATACCAATATGCCAAACTTAAAATGTTGGCTTTCTATTACGACTTTCTCCTTGAATACATAGACGAGAAAGATTTTGAAATGTGTGAAATGGACACTGACAGTTTTTACTTTGCTTTAAGTGCAGAGAACATAGAAGACGTAATTATTCCTGAAAAACGTGAAGCTTTCTTCAGAGAACGTCACAAATGGTTGCCCTCTGAATCATGTGACAACAGTCACCACAGAGAGACCTATGTTCAGACCAAAGTTTTGGGTGAGCTGTGGCTGCCTCAACCATGCTGTAAGAGCCGTCTGGCGTTTGACAAGAGAACCCCCGGGTTATTCAAAGTGGAGTGGGAAGGTGATGAAATGACTGCCTTAAACTCCAAATGTTACATAGGCACAGGAGTGAATGTGCCCGTTAAAATGAGTTGCAAAGGTGTAATTCAAAAACAAAACCCCCTGACCACTGACAAGTACAAAGAAGTACTGGACAGTGAAAATGTTGTCACGGTAGTCAACAAAGGATTTAGAGTAGTTAACCACAGCGTTACGACTTACTCTCAAAGGAAACAAGGTCTAACCTATCAGTACATAAAGAGACAAGTATGTGAAGACGGTGTAAGCACCCTACCCCTTTCTATATAAAAAAATGGTTTCTTTTTCTAGTTTCACTTCCAGTTGTACATTTCGTTGAAAGAAAAAATTCTAAACAAATTGTTCAAATGAACATTTTTCTTCATAGAAAACAGTGTTAAAATGAAAAATGTTCATTTAAACAATTGTTCAAACGAACATTTTTTTAAATGAACATTTTTCCCCATAGAAAACAGTGTTAAAATGAAAAATGTTCATTTGAACAATTGTTCAAACGAACAATTGTTCAAATGAACATTTTTCCCCATAGAAAACAGTGTTAAACTGAAAAATGTTCATTTGAACAATTGTTCAAACGAACATTTGTTCAAATGAACATTTTTCCCCATAGAAAACAGTGTTAAAACGGAAAATGTTCATTTGAACAATTGTTCAAACGAACATTTGTTCAAATAAACATTTTTTCCCATAGAAAACAGTGTTAAAATGGAAAATGTTCATTTGAACAATTGTTCAAACGAACATTTGTTCAAATGAACATTTTTTTCCATAGAAAACAGTGTTAAACTGGAAAATATTTTTTGTTCAAATGAACATTTTTCAAATAAACAACAAAGGTAAAAATGTGTACTGTATCATGAAAAAAAACTGACAAAAAAGTAAAAAAAAGTGAACTGTATCACCCAAAAAATAAAAAAACTTTTCACAAAAGTGAACGCTGTACATGTTCACCACAAAAATAAAAAAAATCCGGCGCTGAAGAAATTAAGTTGGAACAGAAAAAAGTGGTACCAGATTTCTTGACTCATAGCGTCACGTTCACCAGATTATTAGTATCTGGTTAGATTTAAGCAACCATTTTAACATGGGAAGTTTAGAAGCTATGCTTGTGGAGCAAACCACAGAAACTCCACCTTATGACTATTACATGCGTCCAGTTTTACAAAGTGTTGCTTCATATAATCAAGCTTCTTCTATAACACCTGACAATGATATAGGTTCTGTAGCATGTGGATGTTCAGAGAATTTCTTTTGGGAAATAATACCTGCAGAAAACATTGGTTATTTTAGAGGAGCTGAACCAGACACTGTTGACCACTGTACAACTAGTGTTAAAATGTACAAATATTTCTCTTCAGCTTTTTGGGATGCCTACAGAAACTGCATGTACTATTGTCGAGTGAAAAAAGTTAACTTGATATTGCATGATTGGTGTATAGGAGTATATCAATTGCACACTGAACCTGGCTGCCCAAGACACTACACAAGGTACACTTTAGGAAGTGTAAGAAAGTTTGCTCTTACTCTCCAAGAGTTAGAATGTAATCCCATAGTAGGAGTGTTTTGTCAGTGTAATTGTAAACTGGAAGTATCTGCTATTGCTAAAACTATTTGTTTCACATGTCTGCAGGTCTCACTGGAACTTCATGCCTTAAGTATACCTGGAGTGAAAAAACATTTCTCCTTAGAGGTAAACTTAAAGGATGGTTTTTTATCTGGTCTTTTACCTGGACCCAAAAAACAGTCAAACTTACTTCCTGGCCCAGGCTTTGTTCGAGCATGCTATATCTAACATAGCCAAACTTAACAGTTATTGTTTCCACAACACATGGAAAACTAGTCTCACTGGTCAAAGCTGGTATCAAGCAAGTAAATTCACACACAACAAATGTTTCTGTAGTATATGTGCACGCCCCGGAAATGGAAAATCTGTCTTCATCTGTAAATATTGTGTCTAATAAAAATATAATCTGTTATGTGAAATGGATGAGTTGTGTTTTATTTTAATGCATGAAATGAAGAGACATAACAAAATGAGTCATAAGTATTGCGTAAATCCATAAAAGTATTGCATCAGAACATTGTGTAAATTCTTACAAGCATTGTGCAATGCACCCTCATACGTAGGTCATATGTTTTTGCAAGTAGGTTAGTAGGTCACTTCCGGTTTGCAAGTAGGTCAACTCTAGGTATTGCGCAATTCTTTTAATTTATGCAACTAGGTCAGGTCACTAGGTCAAATGGAATCCAGCTCTCTGATTGGTCGAAAAAACTAGGTCATGACCTTATGACGTCACTTCCTGTCAAATCCAGCCCTCTGATTGGCTGAAACTAGGTCACTTCCGGTCTACCAGTAGGTCATGACCTAGTTAGTAGCTGAAGCATTGCGCTGACTTTGCATGTATATACTACTATAATTGTTATGTTTAAGGCCGAGGTTCGTGATGAAATTCTCTCTAGTGAGCTTAGAAATAGAATGCCAAACGTCTTCCTGTCTCTCGTTTAGGCATTATGGGTCCCATTTGATGGGGGGTATAACTACACAAGGTACATGCCTACACATGTTATAACTACAGCAACCAGCAGGCAGAACTACTTTATCCCAAAATCCCTGTAAGCCAGTGATGACTCACAGTCGTGGTCGAGGTGGGGCCAGCTTGGACACACATACTCACAAGTCAAGTTTACTCCAGTGTATTGGGCTGAACCGCATAGCATATCTTGATATGCTATAAATGCTATTGTCTATGCATCAAAAGGCAAGACCTTGTGTCAGTTTATAATGCAGATGTATTTATTCCAGCATATTGTACAGAGTCTTAGTGATAGTAGTGAATGGCTTAATGGCTCTGATGTTACAGGTAGGACACAGCGTGAACCTTTGGTGGCGACTGAGGTGACCCCTACCATCGGTATGTGTAACTAAGGGGAGTGGTGAGTGAACATGTGGTAGGCATTTAGAAATAGTACAATGATATTCAATGTATAGCAAAGGAAGCCGGCATCGTTGTATATATATTAGTGTGGTTCATCCGAGAGACATGCTCGTGTGGTGCTCGTTCCTTCTATGCCAACCAGGTGTCGCTTCGCGATACCCGTTTGGTGCAAGAGGGGGCAGCACCATGCCTCGCGTCCAGCTCCTACTAAGGAGCCGGACGATCCACAGAAGGGGACTGGACTTAGTCCAGTCAAGACGTATATCAGGAGCTGGGAATACATAAATAAAGGCCTACCCGAGCGGTAGGGGTGATCTGGGGCTTTGCCCAACCCGAATCTCTCGTGTTGTGTTGGTACCTTTAGTGATAAGCGAGCCAACGAGCCACCCAACATTTAAGTCAATACGAACCATTACAATATGTAGGATTATCAAGTATATAAAGATAAAAGATTTCAATATATAACAATGACATGGGAAATTTAACATGTATGTCACATGACCATAAGTGACATGAGGAAAAAATTGCTGTCATGATATTGCGCTTTCTTGAATATGACATGGGACATGTTCTTAGTGGTGATTCAACATGGGACATAGGAATTTCTATGACATAAGCATTTCTTGAGATCAACATCTGACATGGGTACCCACTTATCCATGCCCATCCCAGTGTCCGAACATGGGTACTCTAGTGCATTGTTGCTTCCTGTACCATTTGCTGTACCACCGTACAGGAAGCAGCAAAGCATAGTTGGAGTACACAATATTAACGCCCACTATGCCTCACTTTAAGTAGGCAAGAACTGGAAATATTACTCAATCTTCAAGCATTTTTCTAGTGTAAAAAATATATGCTTGAAGAATGACAAGTTCAGGGTCATTCTGATAGTTCCTAATAAAGCCATATTATGGCGCTAGGTATGACTGTATACCATGGTTTGCAAAGGTCAGGGTAGTCTGTATGGGAATTAAAAACAGAGATTTCAGTTGACCACATAATAAGTTTATTCATCAATTATACACATATTTCTTTAACTAAGTATTTAATGGTGAGTGTATCAGGACTCTGCCTTCTTCGTCTGTAGGAAAGCTCCGAGTGCACCATACATGCCACCGTTCTTCAAGAAGTAGTATTCATGCTGCTGGTTCTGCAAAATGGGGAGAATTTTACCATGAATTAACATTTTTGGAATGCTGATGCAGGTGTACATCATGCCCATTGGTCGTCATGATGCACCAGTGAGGTGCTGGTGAGTCCGCTTGCCAGCACTTCATTGGTGCATCATGCCGACCCTTTGGGTGTATCAATCCTGTAGGGCCGGCATGATGCATGAAAGTAGCCCTGGCTAGTTAAACACCAGCGCTGCATTGATGCATCATGACAACATATGGGCATGAAGATATGTTAATTGGCTTGTATGGGTGAATAGAGCAAAAAAGGGTAACTTTTCAAAGTATTTGTTGATAACTTTTTTTGTTGTTGTTTTTCTCATGTCTAGTTGAGAAGAAGCTTGTAATGTTGACTGTTGACTGCAATCTAACTTGAAAAAAATATGAAAATAATAACAACAAAGCTGAAAAGATCGAAATTGAAGGGAACCACTTAATCAATATTCTTACCTTTGGCAACATGATGGACAGTTTTGTCTTTGCGATTGTTATCAAATCCCTCATAACTTCTGAATTGAACACATTGCCAGCAAAGTAGACGGCTTTAGCGTTGACCATCTTGGCCTGGGTGATGATTTCCTGTGCATGTATCAGGGCGGTAGTGTTAAAGATGCTGTACACCATGTCTTCTTTCTTCATCTCATCTGGAATATAACTATCTGTGTATGAGCGTGTTCTAGTAATCATAACAGCTACCGTAAAACCCTAAGTATAAGCACAAACTGGGGGTGCAGCTTATACAAAGGGTATTGACCCTATACAACAGTACTAAACAGGCCAAAGCTTTGGCTTATAGATCTTTCTAAATCTACAGTAGCGGATCCAAGATTTGGAAAAGGAGGGGGGCGCGGCCCAAAAGGAGGGGGCGCACCCCCTATTTTTGGACAAATTTTGGGATCCAAAATATCTAGTTAAACTCTTAAGTACTGGGCAAAAGGGGGGCGCGCGCGTCCCCGCGCCCCCCCCCCCCCACTATATCCGCCACTGATCTAGGTGTGTGGCATATATTCCTTTAAGGGCTGCTCGTGTATTAATGCTTCATGCCCATTGCTTGACATGACGCAAGAGTGCATCCGTAGAGACGGTGATTTTCTGCATCATGCCAACTTTATGGGGTTTATATACTTCAGCAGCATCAGCATCATGCTCGCCAGCACTTCATTGGTGCATCATGACAGACAAATGGGCATGATGCACACCTACATCAGCAGCCCTTATAGGGTTAATATCACCGTAGCTAGACATTGGATATCCTTACTATTCCTGGTCAGAAAGCTCATTTGGAGAACAATTCCAATTGTATTGAAATCTACAGTAGTACCCCACTCGTAAGGCATGGCTTATCCCTTCAGGGGCCGCCCACTGGGCACATCAACATTGATTCAGCATTGAAACAACATTTGCAATGTTTGCATATCAACAGTTGATATAGGGTTGAAATATAGTTGAATTTGAAAGTTGACACAACATAATCAAAATCAACTGTGATTCAACATCTAACCATCAGCGCCAATTCAATGTTTGTATTTCTATGTTGATTCAACATTGACACAACATTGATATGATGTTGAAACAACGTTGATATTTGTTAGGGCATTCTTTGTTGACATGTCAATGTTGAATCAACATTGAATCAAGATTGAAAATAATATTGTTGATTCAACATTGACAAATCAATGTTGAGACAACATTGAATTGAGAACAATATTTCAACATTGATATGTCAACTGTTGATTGGATGTTGAAATGGTGTTGGTTGACAACATTGAAATAGAATCATTGAAAAGGTGTTGAAGACAGGTTGATCATCAACACAATATCAGCGGGTTGTCAACGTTGATGCAACGTTCTGTGCCCACTGGGCGCTGATGCATTAATGCATCATGCCCATTTCCTGTCATGATGCGCCAATGAAGTGCTGGCGAGACTATTCAGCAGCACGTCATTGGAGTATCATGCCGACCCTCCGGGATTATATGTATCAACCCCATAGAGTTGGCATGGTGCTCCAATTAAGTGCTTGATTGGTGTATCATGACGACCAATGGGCATGATACACTCCTGCATCAGCGGCCTTTAAAGGGTTATAGGTCTCTGCGAAGATGATCCTCTGCTGCACCTTATGAAAGTTAGGGATGAGACAGGTCATGATTGTGTGCAAAAAAAGCAAGAAAATTCTATTGCTTTTAAGAGAAGTACAGAATAAACCAGCATACCAGATTTTGTGGTTACACCTTTCCCAAAGGGGAATATCATCATGTTGTTTTCACGGGCTTGTTCATACATATTATCTGCAGCTCCAGCATTACTCGTATCGCCAACAAGGTCTTCTGTCCAGATATCTGCTGTCTTACCATTGCCTTTCTCAGCCATTGCGATTAACTTACTGAAATCCTACAAGATATACACTCATCTGAATTACAGTTGAGAATCAATTTAGAAATAAGATCTACAGTTTGTAGGTTTTGCAAATCCATCCATTTAATCTACTTGATTATTTTTCTTTTATGTTCCTCTAAAACATTGGTTCCACTGCAATTGGTCGGCAAATCTTTGCTAATCCAACAAGTTATAATATTGCAAACTACAAAAAAAAATTAATTGGTCAGATGAGCAAAGATTCACCAGACCGTTGACAGTGGAACCAGCACTTAAGCAGGTATTCCACTGCCGACAGTTTGATTATCCAAAAGTATGAAAAAGAATCGACTTTATTGTCAAAATTTGGCCAACCGACAGCAGTGGAATAGCCGCTTTAATAGAAGGAAGTGCCAAGATGAGCAAAAATCCGCCCATTGATAGCAGTAGCGGCAGCATTTGAAGGATGTGTTTTTTTTTGTTGTTTTTTGATGCACAGAGTGAGAAATGGCATCATTATGTTTTTATCATTTTATTTTTTGCCCATACTTACATTCTCTCCTGTTAATGCACTGCTGAGACCATACATAAATCTGCCGGCTGTGTATAAACCGGACAACAGTGTACATGTTTCATCATTGTTGACCTAAAGGAGGATAAATTCATAACAATATTTACAGAAAATGAAAAGTGATGTTTAAACATAATTCGAGATCATTTTAGAAATAGCTAGCTCTGTGTACAGCATACATTGCTCCACTTGTAATTCTTCCTAGCTCAGAAGACAATTTTTGAAAATCCTATTATTTCGACCCCTCCTGAGGCTGTTTCACCAGATTTATTCAGCAAACACGGGTATTGCAACATGGACGTCCGTATTTGGGTTTAAGGGTCCATATTTGAACACCACCTGCCCCCTACCCCTTCCGTATTTAAAACATGGACCCTAAAACCCAAATACAGAAGTACATATTTATGAATATGGACGTCTGTGTTTGTTTAATAAATAGTAAAACGGCCTCCAGAGAGTGGTGGGTAAAATTAACTCATCACCCATCCATTGTTGTTAAAAAATCATCACTCCCTAACACCTATATAGGCCAGGGCTCTTAGGTTTTTACCTGGAATAAAATAACATAAAGCTGAAACTCGCAGGAATGATTGAATTTTGTATGATTATCACTATCCTAAAAGTCCTGAGTAATCCTATCTGTGCTTCCTCATAAAACGAGCAAAATCCAATATGGCCACCAAACATTCAGAATACCATCCCCTATGGCAGTATTATTGCTTCCAAGAGGGTTCTGACCTTACTAATCCCACTAAATCATGTCTGAGGAATCCACTGGTGTCCTCATTTTGTTGCTATGACAAGTGGTTACTTAGTAACAGCAGTTTTGCATAGCAAACTGTCCTTGATTAGAGTAGCATCTCCAGCAGCAGCAATAATACTCCTAGAAGGATCTTAGGTTTACCTATCCCCCCTAATTGAGGTACACAGATTCTCCTGGTGTTATTGGATTCTTGCTTTAACAAGAACTTATATAACAACAGCAGTTTTGCATAGCAACCAGGTCAAGTAGCAAATATCTATAGCTACAGCAACTGATCACCATCTTAGTAGAGGGGCAAGCGTAGTTTCGTGGGAAGTGGATGTTAATTTTAACAAACATACATAAATATATGTTCCTTGGGTACCTAAGCTTCCAAAAATGTATGTTGGGAATTTTTCTTTTCATGTTGGTTACCATGGCAACTGTATTCCTTGGCAACACTGAAAATCATCTAGAATGCTCCCTAAAGTGTATAATACTGTGTCAAATGATAATACCAACCACCTCTACCCCCTAATATCAAACCTAATGTGACTTATATATTGGTTTGTTTTTAGGGACCTTGGTTGCTTAGCAACAACAGCTTTTCAAGGATTTCATTAGCAACGCCATTATGATAGTATTCAGCATGTTTCTACATAAGGATTCATTCAAGCTGGCTATATGGGTTACCCTAGTGTCCTAGATCTATCAGAAAGTCAAATAGCAACCACCATTTACTATCTATGGACCTTGGTTGTTTAGCAACAACAGCCATATATAAAGGATTTCCTTAGCAACAATATCAATATAAGGTTATTCAGCATTTTCCTACATGAGTATTTATTCAAGCTGGTTCCATGGGTTACCCCAGTGCCCTACATATATCAAAAGCAATCAAAATCATATAGAAACTACCAATTGCTATAATTTTCCATAGCAACAGGCACATTACCTAGCAAGAAATTTCTAAACATTGGCCCCTCATATAGGTCCTATAATTATCTCAAGTGATGAAATAGGTATTTCTATCAATTAAATACCATGATCAATGGCAACATCATTTCAAATAACCATCATAACATAGTGACTACAAGTAATTCTCAAATTTACCCAGCAACAGGATTACTATTGTATTTTTCAAAATTGCTGGGTGATAATATCCCAATAATTGAGTTAAACAGGTATGGGACTGGGTTTCAAAGAATTATCCAAGATGGTTCCTAAATCCCTCATCCAGCTTGTATTTGAGATGAGACATACAGGATCACTGGCTTCAAAAAGCTCCCCTCCTCCAAAAAATGTTAAAATCTCTTTTCATTGGTCTCAGGTGCTCAAGTGTGCTTAAATGCATGATTTTGGGTTTAGATGCATGTATATATGGAATGAAATCTTCATCCTGGTACTTCTACAGGTCCAATTTGCAAACTTAGACCCTCTCTAGAATGCTCATGACATCCCAAATATGATACAACCATTTATCTGGTTCTATCTCCAATATACCAGGCACAGTGAGTCAAACTTGAAAATGAACTGTTGTTTTATGTGGCACATTAACCCTTTAAGGGCAGAGCAAAAGTGGTTGTCCTGGCCATGGGGACAGCCTCTGAAGAAAGTATAGTTCCTAGAGGATGAGCCTATTTTCAATTTCTACACAAATCCTATGTAATGGGTATCAACTATAGTCAATGCTGTCGATGCTAGGCCTACCATGGTGTCGACTATAGTCGATGCTAGCCCTCAATTGGTTAAAGGGGAACCCTACAGTGAGCTAAAGTCTGACATTGTACCAAAGTGATGATGGATCATACACACACAGTTTCCCATACTCACATGAGATTTTACAACAACAGTTCATACCCATAGCGACAAGCCATGCATTGTTACTCACACATTATATTTCCTAAGTGGTAGTATGTATGCAGGCAGAATTAGCTTTGAAAGTTCTGTAAGGTCTCAGGATTACAGGGACTATGGCTATATGATTATATAGCACATTAGAGATGAAATACTACTTAATGACAACAAATGGAATCTTTTCATGACTATGGTTACCAGACCTGACCATAAATACTATGCCCTTAACTGAAAGTCTTCACTGAATTTTGAGTATTGAGAAATTGTAATGCAGAGCCCATATGAAAGGAGACGGTCAAAATAACACATGGTCTTATCAAAAAAAGTGATACAAATGTGAAATAATGTAAAAGTCTTCAAATAATTCTGGGCACAAAAGAGTTAATCATTGACTGTCCCTGACCGCCATCTTGGATTCAGCATAGAATTCTGGGTAATACCTGATCACTACCTGTACGCTCTTTATATCAAACATGGTCTATGCATCTATTGCGAAGAAAATGGCATCAAAATTATGCTAGCAACATTAATCAATTATGAAAGGGATGGGGTACCTGTTAAACAAACCTGGTCAACCCTTGGAATGTTCATCATAAGTTATTTGAAATAGCAGACCTTGTGATAATGGCATCAAGTTGATAGGAGTGGCAAATCTATCATTTGGGAGATCTACAGGTCTTTTTATAAGGTGTCTATGTCTATGTCTTTCTAGTGCTGTTAGGAGCTGGGACTGTTGATGTTGGAAAATTATAGCAAATGGTTGTTGCTTTATAACTTTGCTTTGCTTCTGATAGATCTAGGTCACTGGGGTAGCCCATAGACATACTGTTTACAGCGCCACCCTCTACTGGAGTGCGTCACTGTCTTGGTGTCGGCCATAGCATACAGATGTACGCAGATCCTTACACAGTGATTAGGCTGAGTGCTATGATCATGTAAACTGCTGCAGAATATGGTCCCTCATATTTTCCCAAAAAACTGTTAAATGTTGTGCAGCTTTAGTCGGGAATGTGTTCCCTTGATCTTATCCGATGAGTTTTCTGTTCTATTCATAACAGATGATTTGAAACTAAAATGTTTACCTACACTGTCAGTTATTGCACTGGCCCACCTCCTCGCTTATAGAAATGCATTGTTTATGTCTGGGTTTTGGCATTTAGAGAGTATCTGGGTACTAATGAGCCTTACGAGGCACTTAATCTAAGCTTTCTCCTGTCACTTGTAAAATATCACAACATATTTTTGCATATATTGTTAGAAATATAGGATTAAAATTTGCAAGGTACAAGGAGTAGCACATCATTGCAGCCATAACAGGGTGCTGGACTGGCTTGACATACTTCTGTTTCATTGGTCAGATAACAATTCCCAGAGGGCTACGGCGTCAGAGATGCATTATCTGTAATGTGGCGCTGATGTCAAAACGGCTAAATAATCTTGTGTTAATGTGGTTGCTGAGGAAATCCTTTAAATAACTGCTGTTGCTAAGCAACCAAGGTCCCTAGATAGTGTAGGGGCCGGCATCGTTGTATATATATTAGTGCCGTTCATCCGAGAGACGTGTTCGTGTGGTGCTTGTTCCTTCTATGCCAGCTAGGTGTCGCTTTGCGATACCCCGTTGGTACAAGAGGGGGCAGCACCATGCCTCGCGTCCAGCTTCTACTAAGAAGCCGGACGAGCGGCAGAAGGGGACTGGACCTGGTCCAGTCAAGACGCTCAATATACTCTATTGACAAACTGAATAAAGTCCTACCCGAGAGGTAGGGGTATCCGGCGCTTTGCCCAACCCAAACTACTCGTGTTGTGTTGGTATCTTTAGTGATAAGCGAGCTAACGAGCCACCCAACATATAAGTCGAAACGAACCATTACAAAAGCAAATGGTTGTTGTTATATGACTTTGCTTTGCTTCTGATAGATCCAGGGCACTGGGGTAACCCATAGAGCCAGCTTGAATGAATTCCAGTCCTGAGGTGCCGGCGCAGCCACACAAGGTTGTGCGCCGGAAGAAGAAAAATGGAGCGAAAGCGTCTCCGGCGGAGCCCACGCCCCCCACCAAGCCGAGGGGTAAGGGCGACCCGAAGACGCCCGCCTCCAAGACGCCAGCAACCACAGTAGCCACCTCGGTTACTGCAGCTTCCACTGCCAGCACCAGCGGGGCAAGCGCCAAGTCCTCTACCAAGGCTTCGTCTGGTACTACTACCACCAGCCGAGCCAGCTGTAGGGGAGAAGGCATTTACACGGACAGCCAGGGAAGCGAAAGCGACCCAGAGCTGCCCGAGTCAGCCAAATCTGATTTGGAGTCCTTGACTTCGTGGGAAGAAATGACCACGGATGTGCCAAAGGATGACAATCAGAAGTGGATGTGGAAGAATGCAGCCGAGGGGTTCAAGGAACGGACTCCCCGCTGCTTCGCGGACTGTGCCTATGACACAGTCCACTACATGTGTCCGGGCGCCGTCAATAAAGACGGTGATAGCGACGACGAGGAGTGGATGAAATCCGGCCCCTCGGATAAGCCAGTGGGTAAATTCTACCTCATTTGGATTGACCAGCTCAAATCCAAATTGGGGTCAATTTACAGTTATGAAGCCCGGACGAAAGTCCAGTGGGCGATGACCCAATGGGGGCCATCCGGCAACCGCCGGAGGTGCCCATTCGAGTCGTGCCAGCTGGCTCTCACGGGAGAGAAGGTGTTCGAGACGAAGCCCCGCTTCGCTCGGCACATAGTAGAGAATCACATGCACCACAAGCCCGTGATGATGTGTGTGCTCGGAGACCGCCCGAGCAAACTATGTGATGGTTCGTTCAACACTCACCGGCGTCGGGACATGGCTCTGCACTTGCAGAAAGCCCATGGCACCGGCCTGGAGAAAACGAGGAAACAGGCCATCAAGTGCTTCAACGAGCTCCTGGCTAACTGGGCCTCGTTGAGTGTGAAGGACATTAAGGAGCAGGCATTCGAGACCGGATTCTGCTCGTGGAAGAGTGGCAACTTGTTGGCCTTCTTCCAAATCAACTTCTCCTCCACAAAGTTCGGGATGCCCAGTGAGGTGCACCTGAAAGTGAAGAAGTGGAGGGGAGATGATAAGCGGGAGAAGGCCAAAGCCCGCTCAAAGGGTCCTAACGGAGGCACAGCCACGGCTACCGGTGCTTCCAAAAGGACCCGAGCAGACCGGTCCGTAAGCCCTTCGGGTAAGAAGGACCAGCCCAGACCAGCCAACCCAGCTGATCGTCGTGAGTCGGGACAACAGGTCTCGGCTCTGGATATGCCAGGCAACCAAACCCGTAGGGCGGTTAGCCAGGCGGCCACCCCGGCCACATCTTCCACACCTGCACCCGCGGAACAACGCCCGGGCGAAGCCTCTGGCAGCCAGGATGATGGGGGCGAACTCTTCGCTCCCCCATCCGGGTATACATCTTGGTGGGCTGGAGAGGGATCTTCCGGCAAGCACCCCACGTATAGTGAGTACGCGGCGAAGTTCCCTTCTATGGGACCAGCGGGACCCGAATCTCAGGTCCTAACCTCCCTAGGCCGGTCTAAACCCTGTGGTAGAGGCCGTGGTGGAATGGAGTCCACCCGAGCTTCGCCGGGCGGTGGCCGAGGTCGGGGAGGTATCACGGTTGAGGGCCCGTCTGTCCCTCCAGCAGGCGCTCCGCCTGCCTCAGTGGAGGCCGCCGTGCCCCCACCAGTTATAGTTCCACCAACGGCCCCTCGGGTGCCCGTTATGGAGCTTATCTCCGAAACTCTGTCAGGTCTTCAGGATCCGAACACGTTTGTTGACCACCGCGATGTCCAAACAGCTCAGATCCAGAATGACCTGATGGCGGAATGGCAGGCATTGCATCGCCAGAAGTCAGTCGACTACTGGCGTGTGATGACTGAAGCCACCTTCAACCTGGTCTACGAGATCCAGAAGAGGGAGGAAGAGAAAATTTGGCTGCAGGAAAGGAAGAATGTCGAGGAGGCACTCGAATCCTGCCGTCGCCAGCAGATGGAAGCTGAAAAGCTTAAGGAGTTCCACCGTGCTGAGAACGCCGGGTACATCCACAGGTACAAGGAGGCTGACCTCAAGTTCTTCCTCGCATTCGGGAAGCACTTAGCAGAGTGGGACGGCTTTCCGTCGTCCCTAATCTTCATCCCTGCTGCTCCACCGGTCCCGGCTGCTCCGCCGGTTCCGGCGGCTCCACCAGTTCCGGCGGCTCCACCAGTTCCGGCTGCTCCTCCCGCCCCGGTTGCTCTACCTGCATCCGAGGCAATGGACAGCCGATGATGAGCGCCCTGAGCTTGGGGAGCGACACGCCCAGCGAGGCTTCCGCGCTGCTCTCCATAAGCAGTTGCAGCAGCTCGGCTCTGTCTGTGGAGTCGGCTGAGAAGATGGACACGGATCCGGAAGATCTTTAAGTGTCCATCTGACGTTGTCTTTTGTACCCGAGGGTAAAAGCATTTATCATGCCAGAGGTACTGATCCTTACACTGGACCCGCTGATCTGGGACGGAACCTGCAGTGAAGATGGACGCTAACCCGAAACACCAAAAGGATTACTACACCTAACCGGGGCTCCATCTTCCCATCTTCATCAGGGCACAACATAACAGCAACGTGGCTTGCCACCACATACATGTCGCGGGGTGGAGCTGCAGAAAGCAGTCGTTCCAGATTCGCCGGAAGTCCGGTATTTTGTAAGGGCGATCCTGCTACCCTGGTAGGACGCCTATAATTATCAGTATTAATATTTTGTGTAAAGCTATTTTTATATAATATCTATATTCTTATAATTAAAACAAACAAAATTTTTCTCGGGTTATTTACCCCACCTCGGGTCGGTTAGTTACTACTGTAAAATATTATTCATACCATTTCACTACATGTCTACAACTTTTTATCGCGTCTCTTATACTATAATAACACTGTAACATTGTTACTATCTACCACCCTAGGTCGATGGTGCATAAGGCGCCACTTCCTAGTTGTTATTTTTAGTTACTTCGGGTTATATGCGACGATGCCTCATCATGTACATATTATTTATAATGCCCCTTAATGTTCTATTTTCTATACGAACACTTATGTATAGACATACCTATTCGTGTATTATTTATTATTGTATAAAGTTAACAATAGGTATTTGTTAATTACACCTAACCCTAGGTATAGTCTAGTGGGGGTGGTGTAGGGGCCGGCATCGTTGCTAAGCAACCAAGGTCCCTAGATAGTGTAGGGGCCGGCATCGTTGTATATATATTAGTGCCGTTCATCCGAGAGACGTGTTCGTGTGGTGCTTGTTCCTTCTATGCCAGCTAGGTGTCGCTTTGCGATACCCCGTTGGTACAAGAGGGGGCAGCACCATGCCTCGCGTCCAGCTTCTACTAAGAAGCCGGACGAGCGGCAGAAGGGGACTGGACCTGGTCCAGTCAAGACGCTCAATATACTCTATTGACAAACTGAATAAAGTCCTACCCGAGAGGTAGGGGTATCCGGGGCTTTGCCCAACCCGAACTACTCGTGTTGTGTTGGTATCTTTAGTGATAAGCGAGCCAACAAGCCACCCTACATATAAGTCGAAACGAACCATTACAATAGCAAATGGTTGTTGTTATATGACTTTGCTTTGCTTCTGATAGATCCAGGGCACTGGGGTATCCCATAGAGCCAGCTTGAATGAATTCTTATGTAGAAACATGCTGAATAACTATGTTAATGGCGTTGCTAAGGAAGTCCTTTAAAAGCTGTTGTTGCTAAGCAACCAAGGTGCCTAAATAGCAAATGGTTGTTGCTACTTGACTTTGCTTTGCTTCTGATAGACCTAGGCAACTGGGGTAGCCCATAGAGCCAGCTTGAACGAATTCTTATGTAGAAACATGCTGAATAATCTTGTGTTAATGTTGTTGCTAAGGAAATCCTTTAAATAACTGATGTTGCTAAGCAACCAAGGTCCCTAGAAAGCAAACGGTTGTTGTAATGTGACTTTGCTTTGCTTCTGATAGATCTAGGGCACTGGGGTAACCAATAGAGACAGCTTGATGAATCCTTATGTAGAAACATGCTGAATAACATTATGTTAATAACACTGCTAATGATGTCCTTTAAAAGCTGTTGTTACTAAGCAACCAAGGTCCCTAGAAACAAACCAATATGTAAAGTAGACACAATAGGTTTGATATTAGGGGGTAGGGATGGTTAGTATTATCATTTGACACAGTATTATACAATTTAGGGAGCATTTCAGCTGATTTTGAGTGTTGCCAAGGAAAGCGGTTGTCATGGTAAGCAACATGAAAAGAAAAATTCCCAACCTACATTTTTAGAAGCTTAGGTACCCAAGGAACATATTTATGTATTTTGGAGAAAATTAACATGACATCCAAAATCCTGACACTTGCCCTTGCACTATCTCTCATCCTTATCTCCTGCCCCAACTAAAACCAACATCATTGAATCAGCAGGTGTTATTGCAGTGTTGTTAGGACCTCTAGCTGGTTAGCAACATTATCACCAGTTACATAATTGCAACACATGTTTAATTTGCATTGAGTTCAATTTTTAGTATACCTTTCCAATAAAGGGGAAATTGGGATTCTAAACAGTACTATAGGTACTAGTGCTCAACTGGTGCAAATGGGTTTCTTGTTAGGTCACCTGGATGTGTAGCAACAGCAGTTTTGCATAGCAACCAACACATGGTTTGAAGACTAACATCTGGAGCAAAATCATATGGCTTCATCAATTTAAATATAAAGAATGCCAATAAATCAACCCAATGGAGTTCATTATTTTCATTGGTTTGTTCTTTAGAGGTATAAAGTCCACCCGAGACATGGTTATGAGAACTGCATTTATGATGTATAGTGTATACTAAAGAATGCTGTGGCTGAGCTTGCCCGCTTTCATAAAATACCATTGTCATATCTCATATCTTCTAGCAATTTCTAAACTAGCAATATATGAATTGCAGGAAGCTAACTGATATAATGTCAAAGGCTGTAAACACACTGATTGAGGAAGAGACATTGGCTTTCATCTTTCTAACATAATTGGTAAACAGTTCATCAGTCTGTTGACTCAATTCTGTCCTAATGAATTCCACAGTACTAATTGTTATGAATGAAGTGATATTGTATAACGGAAGCATGCCTAGGTGCTAATAGAGTTACCAGGGTGATTACCCCGGATGCTTGTTGGAGGTCTATTTTTTATGCTTAAGCGTTATTTCAATACCCATTTGTTATGACCTGTGCTTAAATACAATGAAACAGTAGGTGTGAAAGCCAAACTGCATCAGATTGGACTTACAATCCACCTATTCCTTTGCATACTTTGGACCAGAAAACCCAAATTGATAGAGCCTGGACTTTGAATAGAGAGTTCCCAAAATATGTAACAATAATACTTGTATATATTAGGTTATATGGAGAGGTTGCCATGCAAAACTGCTGTTGCTAGGTAACCACTTGTGATAGCAACAAACCAAGGCCACCAGTGGATTCCTCAGACCTGATAAGGGGGGATAGGGAAGGTTAAAACCATCTTTGTAGCAATATTGCTGTTATGAGAGATGATAATCTGAGTATTTTGAGGCCATGTTGGATTTTGCTCGATTTTCAAAGGAAGCACACACAGGAGCATTCAGGACCTTTCAGAGGTCAAACCAGATATAAAGAAGAGTCATTACTGAAATTTTCAGCTTTACATTATTTTATTCCGGGTTTGGTCCATAATAGATCTAAAGGTCCTGGCCTAATAAGAAAATGCTAGCCCCTTACCTTGAATACCCCTGTTCCAGATCCAGCCATAACCATCATCTTTGGCCTGTCTTCTTCTTTTGTCGTTTGTTCTGTTTCTTCGGGCATCTTCGTATTCTCCATATGTGCTATCATTTTATCGAACATCTCTTTTAAGTCTGCATTTATTTTGGCAACCTCATCCTTTGTCTTTTGTGAGACCTGAACAAAGAGTTCCTCATCTGGCAGGATTTTTTCCATCGTGTTGAGTCCTTTGACAAAGCAGTCAGTCTCTGGCACAACAACAAACCTGTAAGAAGGTGTAGGGGGGTATGTTTTATTTCATGTTTGAAACAGTTTAATATGGACAGGTTCAGTACTGCACTCTTTATGGCCTCAGTTTTAGATGTAGGGCCGTGGCCATATGTAGCCCTGAACACAGCATGGTAATGGGGCTGTGGGCAAATCTAAGGATAATTTTAAAGTGACAAGAAAAGCGTATTTTTCACTATTTTCCATTACATCTACAATTTTGATAATAGCACTATGTGAAAGACAAACCTTGATTTAACCATGAACACTTAGCATGAAGAATTAAAGTAGTATATCTGAAGCAAATCATGGATTTTGTCACCAAATGAGCATAAAAAATAGCTTTAGGCACCACTAAAACATATTTCTGATTTTTGTGTTAAATTTCCTAAACAAAACTCCTAGTCCATGTAAAAGTTCAAAGCCTTTTCTACAA
Organism: Acholoe squamosa; assembly: GCA_949317995.1. Classification (NCBI taxonomy): domain Eukaryota; kingdom Metazoa; phylum Annelida; class Polychaeta; order Phyllodocida; family Polynoidae; genus Acholoe; species Acholoe squamosa. The sequence continues at coordinate 3,666,403 of OX439045.1, forward strand.
GAAAATATTAAAATATTTAAGATATTTTCCCTCAGTGTCAAGAAATTCAACACTTTCTGACCCTGAGCATGTTTTGATGTGGTTTCCCTGACCAGTGAACCTGGGCTGGATTAGCCTTACATCTACAGTGTGTGGATGCTGAAGCCCCCCTCCTCCCTCCCCCACCCCTACGAGCACAGTAAAAATCACACCTCCTATTGTTTCCCTACACTCACTATACACTTGGGTTGGTCATGCACCAGTGATCAGGGGATAGGAATAGGTTCAGAAATGGCCCTGCACAGAAAAAATAATGATACTCACAGGGAGCCTAATGTTAGCCTCAGGCAAATGTCGCCAAAAGGAGTATATTTTGATACTCAGGGTGAGCCTAGGGTGGAGGCATACTCCAGCAATACCTGACACTGTACTCTAGATTGTTTATGGCCTAGCTGTACCCTCTCTACTGCCCTACTTTCACAGTGCAGGAGTCTCTTTAGAGACAGGCTCAGGGTCAACTGGAGTAACATAATAGAAGAGAATAGGACATTGCCTGAGTATCTCTATGAAGAGGGTCAGGCAATGCTGGATCCTACCTGAACAGGCTCCACCATTGCAGGAGTCTTTCTTACCTATGGAGTAATGCACTGCCAGAGTATCCCAATACATAGGATCACACTTTACTGGATTCTATCTTCAGAGTGAGTCCAGCAACACTACCCAGTGGGCACAACCCCACTTAAAGAGTTACTAATGAGCACTGCATTGTAGGGCTTACAGACAGTCTAAATTGTAATGGTTATGTAGCCCTGCATTTGTAGCCCTTATTGAACTACTAAGCTGTAGGGTGTATTAAGCCCAACACATAATTGGTTTGTTAAACATTATAAAGAATTATAGAAATTAAGGTCACCGTTTGACAAAAGCCCATAATTTCATACACACAAGGATTTCAGATGGTCAAACATTCAACTTCCTAAGGCAGTCTAATTAATCGATGAATAGTTTGTGAATTCCTGGTTTCAGTGTCCTTTTTGCTCCTTGGTGGGATTTGAACTGGGTACCTCCTTATTGTGACTCATTTGTGCTCCTATATGTGCTAGCGGGTCAGGTGTTGAAAGTGGCACTATCAATATGATATTTCAACCATAGACCTACTACAGTGATATGTCATTGGTCATATGAGGCCCAGTAGACTAATAGGGAACACAGACGGGAGTGACCATAGTAAGGAAAAATGCCCATAGTGAGGACAAATGTCCACAATGTCCTCAGTAAGTATTGCACAGTCCTACTTATATGCCTATTGTAACCTGGCTCACCAGTTGTAGAGGTGGCACAGTGTTAGGATTCTCGCTTTGCATGTGAGGGGTCTCAGGTTCAAGTCTAGGTGGTGCTGAGAAACATTTTTCTTTTTTTCAGTTTAATAGGAAACATCTCATCTATTACAGTGTATTTTTCTAAGACCTAACTTTGTAACTAATTGAAATAGATGCTTGCTTGAAAACTGACAGAATCTTCAACGTCTGCCAAGTCAGAAAATAGCAAGAAAATAAATCGTTTGCATAACAAAATATTTCGGGTTGAAAACTTGCAACTTTTGAAGAGCATCCCTGGGCTGGAATCAAACTCAGGACCTTCTCATATGAAGGTAAACATGTTACCACTACACCCTCTTGACTGTGCTGAAAGATCTCCACTTGAAATCTCATATGATCTGCTCCCTCTGTGTGTTGAAATCTGGTATTCTACTTTTTCCCAAGCCCCAAAACATTAGAAATATGCCTGGGACCATATGTTACTTTTACATTTACTGCAAAGATATGATCATACTCTAAATGTTTTAGTGATTAATTCCTATTATATTCCTAAAAAGATAAGATTATATTCTTAGATATCATGGTTCTAAGGACTAGAGGATAATAGAAAGGATATTGAGTATGTGCAAGAATGGGTGAGGGGGGGGGGCTTAATAGGGAAAAATCTTCTCACAACCCCATTATGAATGCATATTCATGCTCACATTGTAGCAATAAGATTGGTTTACCGAGAATGACTTTACAAAAATTCTCAATGGGGCTTGAACTCACCACCTTCAGATGCAGAGTTCAGTGCCATATCAACTAAGCTAATGAGGCACATGGTGTGGTGGGTGCTAGGATATGATATAATCTCAGACATCAGTGTAAGGGCTAGACCCCTGCTTTGCGGTAGTATTCAGTTAGATTCAGACTGAGTATGGCACCATGCCTGAGCCTTGTGCCATACTCATGCTGATCCTTTTTCCCAATGTGTGGCATTGAAGCAGGCTCAGCATGAGTATGGCATGTCAGGGGAGAGCCTCTAGCAGAGGCTCTCTTGATACTCAGACAGCACAAGAGACTAGGTGAAACTCAGGCTGATCCTCTTTTTTCTGTCAGTGTGGGTATACTTCCAATGCTGTCTATAGATATGTTCATGTTGATATTCTTGAGTACCGGATATGTTCCAAGTCTGGGGTTTCTTCACAGCCTCATCTCCAACCTGATGGATGCCCCTTAGGTTTAACCTAGGAGTTCTGTATCTCACACCCCTGTGAGATAACCCGTCCCCATATCTCAGGGCCAGTCACAGCATTCCAAATAGTCTTAAAACTTTTATACTCATCATTTTATGTATTTTTAAATGGTTTCTGACTGAGATAACATGAAATGAATACAAAGGCTCACTGGTATTTATCTGACTGAGGGTTATCTCACTTGGCTTTGCCAGGTGAGAGAGACCCGCTACTCATGAACCTTTCACTATATATCATGTTGGTAATTACACTTGTTATATGTATGCCCGTCTGGCATAGATTGAGATCTCCGGGTGTGTTGGAGATATCCTGATGCAGGTAGCAGCACATGCATCAGGTTTGGATCTAAAACACAAGAGGGCCTACCACTCATATGTCACATATGACCAGTCTTTAGAGGTTTCATGGGATTTTTCCCTTTATACATACAGTGACATTTGCCTTACTTCTCCATTAGTGTGGAGAACATTGCTATTCTACCTGATCATTACCTATGATGAAACCGAATAACCATGTAGCTCTTTTTTTGCCATTTCTGACTCCAAAAACATGAAATAAATACAAAGGTTCACTCGCAGTGGGTCTGAGTGAGGGTTATCTCACGCCGCTTCACCTCATGAGATTACCCTCAGTCACACCCACTATTCTTGAACCTTTGTCTATGTCTCGATCTTCACTCCAGCTAGATCCATTGATGAACCCTTGATTTATACTGATAAAGGGTAGACAAGATGTCCCTGCACCTAGTCAATCGATGCTAACCTTTCATGGGCTGCTGATTCATTAACGCATCATACCCATTGGTTGTCATGATGCACCAATGAAGCACTTTATTGGAGCATCATGCCGAGCATACAGGGTTGAAACATAAACTCACAGACTAGCCAGCACTTCATTAGTGCATCATGATGACCATGGGCATGATACACTCCTGCATCAGTGGCCCTTGGGGCAGGTCATCAAGTAATCATTAACAACTAATGTGTAGACTATCACATTGAACCAGTAGGTATTGCAGGAAGGTGAGAATGTCAGGCAAGGGACCATGGTGCAATGGTTAGCATGTTGAATTTTCGAGCCAGAGATCCAGATTCTAGTTCCTTTATAAGTCTGTAATGAATCAATGTGCCATGCCCATTGGTAGTCATGATGCATGAATACAGCCTGGGTGAGTAAGGCTACATTTATATATCATTTCAACCCTGACGGGATACACTCATGGAGGGTCGGCATCATGCTCCAATGAAATGCTGGCGAGTCTGCTCACCAGCATTTCATGACGGGCATGATGCATTGATGCATCAGATGCCCTTAAAGAGTTAACGCTTGACTGACCCTTAAAGTATCCACAAAGAGGCCAATTCCAAATGCAAAAGGTAAATTTAGAAGAAAAGAAACACTTACTTGCAATTGAGCCCAGTCTCAATGTCCACTCTAAATGCAGCACCACCGACACCAGCACAGTACACTATGGTTTCTCCATCTTGGTTTTTCTTTTGGGAAAAAAATACACGAAAGCATTTGAAATGTTATATAATTATTTTTAAAAACAATGTGCATAGATAAAAGACTGAGGCATGAATTCCTACCATAATATTGTATTGTCGCATTTTATCCTTTGAGAGCCTCTGATGCATTTATCCATCATGCCCATTGGTGGACATGATACATTCATTCATCTCCAGATGATCTGCATGATGCTCCAATGACGTGCTAGTGAGCACATCATTGGTGCATCATATCGATCAATAGTCATGATGCACTTCTGTATTGGCGGCCAACCAAAGCGTTTTAGTAATCAAATACCCTGCTGTTAGATTATTATCTGATAATACGTACCGTAAGATCACAGTTCTCTTTGAGGTACGCAATCATGCCCTTTACATCTGAACGAGGGAACAGCGCAAAATGAATCTGGCCCAGCTTGTCATCTGCCTGAAAAGACCAGAGAATATTTTGAAATATATGCATTAGTATTATTATTTCATGCACCACTATGGTTGTGAATAACTATTCAGACTTTAGGTGAACATGACATACCACCTATTTGACAGTCAAAGTTCAATTAAATTCTAAGCATACAAAAGCTCATCTCAAACAGTAAGCCATATAATTAAACTCCTGTACTGTAATCATTTTAAGAAATTATGATGGTATAAAACCTTAAGACAGAAAATCACAGAATCATTTGATAATAAAGCTTGGCACACTCAGGCTTTTTCTCACTTGAGTTGAACTATTTCAAACTTTGCATCAATAGTAAGTAGTCAAATATTATCTATTGTACATCAAAATTAATTCAACATATGCATGCCATGATGTCATTGTCAGTGTGCATGCATTTATGATAATAACAATCTCAGTAGTCCTGGATGATCCCAAAGGATTAATTATGCACCCATATTGTTATCTATGGAGTAGCAGTGACTGTTATCTCACCTAGTGTGAGCCACCATTTATCACTGGGCACTGTAATCTATGGTTAGTATATAAGCCGCAGCTAAGAAATCATCTCCTTAGTGCAAGAGGGTTGGTTGTAACTGACATGTTGACAAAAATGAGTTTCAACATGTTTTGACCCCTATCTAGCCACTATGAAAGGACAGAAGCTCTGTCTTTGATATGTGAGCCTATAGGCCACAGTGCAATGTCGTTGTTTCCACTTTGTGCTATAGTAGGTGTCCAGATCACTTCTTTCACCTTTCCTGCAAAGCTTGAAAAATGGGATGAAATCATTTCAGACATTTAGTATGTTTCAGGGTCATTCTGAACTCAGGATCCAGCTTATATGGATGGGTTTATATGGTAAAGATTTTAAAGCACTTAATCTTTAAAGGCTGCTGATAAATTGGTGCACCATGCCCATTGGTAGTCATGATACAACAAAGAGGTACTGGCAAGACTGCTTGCCAGCACTTCATTTGAGCATCATGCCGACCCTCCGTGTTGATACATATATACTCCCAAAGGGTTGGCATGATGCTCTGCTGAAGTGCTGGCGAGTAGACTCATCAGCACTTCATTGGTGCACCATGAGCATGATGCATTAATGCATTAGCGGCCCTTAAAGGGTTAATAAGGAATGGGGATTAATTCAGACCCTAATTTTGACTTAGATCTTGTTTACAAATGTCACAGTGAGGCTTATACATGGGTGTGACTTATATGCAAGTTACTGTAAATCCATGCTTATAACTCAAAGCACAGCTCGGAGGCAAGGGTCACCAAGGTTGAATGTAGTTGAACTGACACTTTGCCCCAGAGTCCCCAAACCACAACAGCAGACAGAGGCTCTTTATTGACTTATTTCTTAATCATTTTTTTTTTGACAGTTCATTTATTAGAATAAAAGCTATGTCTTTCGAGGAAGTTCACAAATGTAAGGTACATTATGCATACAAAGTATGCTTGGTCCTTTTACCGTAAAATACCTTGGCACTGATTGGCTGACCATCCATGTACTTATAAACTACCATGAGTCATACCTTGGCACTGATTGGCTGACCATTCTTGTACTTATATACTAGCTTGAGTCATACCTTGGCACTGATTGGCTGACCATTCTTGTACTTATATACTACCATGAGTCATACCTTGGCACTGATTGGCTGACCATCCTTGTACTTGTACTACCATGAGTCATACCTTGGCACTGATTGGTTGACCATCCATGTATTATATACTACCATGAGCCATACTTTGGCACTGATTGGCTGACCATCCATGTACTTATATACTACCATGGGTCATACCTTGGCACTGATTGGCTGACCATTCTTGTACTTATATACTACCATGAGTCATACCTTGGCACTGATTGGCTCACCATCCTTGTACTTATATACTACCATGAGTCATACATTGGCTTTGATTGGCTGACCATTCTTGTACTTATATATTACCATGAGTCATACTTTGGCACTGATTGGCTGACCATTCTTGTACTTATATACTACCATGAGTCATATCTTGGCACTGATTGGCTGACCATTCTTGTACTTATATGCTACCATGAGTCATACCTTGGCACTGATTAGCTGAACATAAATGTACTTATATACTACCATGATTCATACCTTGGCACTGATTGGCTGACCATCCTTGTACTTGTATACTACCATGGGTCATACCTTGGCACTGATTGGCTGACCATCATTGTACTTATATACTACCATGAGTCTTACCTTGGCACTGATTGGCTGACCATTCTTGTATTCTTTGTTGGATCTGTAGATTATTTTACCCATTGTAGAACCTGGAAAATACGTTATGAAAATGTTTGATAAGTAGCATTTAAGTACCACTGACTCAGTGCACAACTTGTATATTTGTACAGTGCATTACACGTAGCGAATAATGTTTCAGCTATTAATAAACATAATATATGCAGCTGGAATATATGTCAGGCAGATGCTGGTCTAATGGACAGTAATTTATTAAGTTATCCTTTATCAATAAAGAGCAACAGCCACCTTAATGCAAAAGATGCAGCACACATATGCAAGATCCAGGACCTTGTCAGTTTAATCAGTTTAATTTTGATAGATAATTAGTGGAAATGTCATGGTTAAGGTAAGGAGTTAGAGACTGTAAGTGTCCTTGATTAATACATTGTTATGTATTAAAATCTTTTTTCTTTATATACTTGATAACCCTACATATATTTCTATCACTATACATTGAATGCCATTGTACTATGCCCATAGCTATCACCTGTTCACTCACCACTCCCCTTAGTTACACATACCAATGCTAGGGGCCACCCCAGTCACTATGATAGGTACATGCTGCGTCCTACCTGTAACCTCAGACCAGCATGAGCCGCTAAGCCATTAACAACTATTACTATGACTCTGTACAATATGCTGGAATAAATACATCTGCATTATAAACTGACACAAGGTCTTACCTATTTGATCATGTCATATGTTGACTGCATCAATAGCATATCAAGATATGACAACATGACAAATGACAATTCACAAAAACTCACCAATATCAAAAGCGAGACCACAGGACGTCTGTATGGCATCAGCATGTATAGACACGACCACATCTGAGACGAGTCCCGTAGGAGCTGGTAACGGCATTGTCTTTGGTAATGGTAGAAGATCTATTGAACTGAATAGATATAAATGAAAGTGTGTACAAAAAGTTCTGTACTTAATCTATATCTGTTTCTCACAGGTCCAGCATTAGATCTACTTAATAATGTGGGATCCACACTGCAAAGAATGACTGTTGAATCTACCAGGGATCCTGAAAACCACTGCAATGCAGTGAACCAATTTAATCTTTACAAGAAGCCCAAGGTTGCGGTGGTACAAAGAATCTCTGTGAAAATAACGACTAATCTTTGGCAACTTTGGGACACAGATTTCGCCATTATTTTAGAGTGTATATTGTGATAACCATACATAATAAATGCTTGATATCTCAGATAGCAACAAATGCCTTATCATTGGGAGGAGAATTAGTAGCATTTCTATAAAGTGATAAAATGAGGTGAGTACAGAAAAGGCCGGGATTGTTAGTCAGATCACTTTTGGTTCATGTACCACATTGAAATTAGTTTAAAACCCAAAACAATTCAAAATGTGCTCGAAAAGATCTTCATCAATTTTCAATAACAACAAAAAATGATAGTTTTTATCTTTAGGTTTCAATCCAAAAATAGTTTAATTAAACAGATAAGAGAGCAGAATAATGCATCAAAGATACATGGAAAGGTAAGTTTATCACTGCGCTTAAATTTTTATGAGCAGGAATGCACAACTGAGGAATCACTCATGAATCAGTGCATCATGATGCCCTACATGCATCATGATGCCCTACATGCATCATGATGCCCTACATGCATCATGATGCCCTACATGCATCATGATGCCCTACATGCATCATGATGCCCTACATGCATCATGATGCCCTTTGATGCACTCCCAGTTGGCATGATACACCCCACAATGCAGTGCAGCAGGAGGGTGTTGCTCCTATGAGAAAAGGTAGTACTGGCTAAGAAGTGCCTTTTCTGCAGAACTGGCTTTCCATGTAGTGATAACTTTTCACTTGCGTTGCTCACAAGTGGTCATGCTAGTACGGTGCTAGAAAAGGGTTATTTGAGTAGGTACCTAGTTGGGAGAAGTCAGTCAGTATAGTATAGTATACAGTGTGTGACACGAGTAGGTACCTGATAGTGCAGCTCTCTCTCTCTCTTTTAAACAAGGCAGGTGACTATCACACTAATGTGGTCAATGCAAGTTGAATGGTGAGGCAGAGCATGACTTGTTTTGAAAATAGGGCACATACTGACAGCTCTATTTATTATAGGAGCAACACTCTCCTGGGGTTTTCTCAACAATTCTAGAATAGCACTATTGAGAAATGCCCTCCTGATGACAATATGGGAACAATGTATAGGAGCTACCATGTAGTCCCTTTAGACGTGATAACACCTCTACAAAAGAAAAATCATATCATATGTAATGGTTCATATCAACTTATATGTTGGGTGGCTCGTTGGCTCGCTTATCACTAGAGATACCAACACAACACGAGTAGTTCGGGTTGGGCAAAGCCCCTGATACCCCTACCTCTCGGGTAGGACTTTATTTAAGTTTCAATAGATTATGACTGAGCGTCTTGACTGGACCATGTCCAGTCCCCTTCTGCCGCTCGTCCGGCTTCTTAGTAGAAGCTGTTCGTATAGATTATAGAACATTAAGGGGCATTATAAATAATATGTACATGATGAGGCATCGTCGCATATAACCCGAAGTAACTAATAATAACAACTAGGAAGCGGTGCCTTATGCACCATCGACCTAGGGTAGTAGATGTTAACAATGTTATAGTGTTATTATAGTATTAGAGATGCTATAAAAAGTTGTAGATATGTAGTGAAATGGTATTAATAATATTTTACAGTAGTAACTAACTGACCCGAGGTGAGGTAAATAACCCGAGAAAAATTTTGTTTGGTTTGATTACAAGAATATAAATATTATATAAAAATAGCTTTACACAAAATATTAATACTGATAATGATAGACGTCCTACCAGGGTAGCAGGATCGGCCTTACAAAATACCGGACTTCCGGCGAATCTGGACCGACTGGTTTCTGCAGCTCCACCCGGCGACATATATGTGGTGGCAAGCCACGTTGCTGTTATGTTGTGCCCAGATGAAGGTGGGAAGATGGAGCCCCGGTTAGGTGTAGTAATCCTCTTTGTGTTTCGGGTTAGCGTCCATCTTCACTGCAGGTTCGGTCCCAGATCGGCGAGTCCAGTGTAAGGATAAGTACCTCTGGCATGACAAATGCTTTTACCCTCGGGTACTATAAATCACCATCAGATGGACACTTAAAGATCTTCCGGATCCGTGTCCATCTTCTCAGCCGACTCCGCTGAGGCAGACGGAGCCGAGCTGCTGCAACTGCTCACGTTGTCATACCGTTCAGTTTCCGGCAGTCGACACAAAAGCAGATTGTACCGTCTTTCTTAGTGGTCATACAAACAGGGCTGGACCAGGGACTCGAGCTCGGCACGATGACCCCTAGGTCCAACTGTTTTTGTATTTCCTGTTCGCAAATTAACTTCTTCTTGAGAGGAAGTCTGCGATACGGGATTTTAAAAGGTTTCTCGTTGCCCACATCTATGGTGTGCAACACCTTGTCGGATCTACCCACCGGTCCTCCTTCCCTACCAAAAGCACCCTCGTACTTTTGTAGGAGTTTCGCTAGGTAATCCTTATCCTCCGTATTCTGTAAATCTGATTGGTCAATCAGCTTCTGGAATTCTTCATCTAATGGATGCTTACTAACGGGGTTTAGTGGTTTATTGAACCTAGCCTCGGCGATGTGTTCGACCGAACTCATCCTACCCACACTGTCGCCTCGCTTCAAGTAGACCACTGAACCACTTCGGTTAGTCATGGGTAATACAGTCCAAGCCGCATTAGCCACTAATGTATCCACTGAGTCCAACCCGATACTCGACAGATACACCGTGTCGGGTTCATAGACTCCAGTTTCATTCTTTTGGGCCATTGATCCGCCGCAAAGGACATCGCAAGTGGTACCCGGTGGGATCTTCACCGTGTGTATCACTGATGCAACCGAAGACACCTGTCCCAATACACATTGGACATGCAAGCCATACGGGTTCCGTATACTCATCATACCATCCCTAGGGTCCAAGACGGCCCCATATAAGCTTGCAAAATCCAGTCCGAGGATTCCGTCATCACTAACCTCTGCTATAGTTGGCGAAAGAACAAATTCTTTGCCTCCTATACGGATAGGCATAAACGTCCTACCAAAAGTACGCATACTGCTTCCGTCGGCTGTGCAAGCATTTACCCCCGTTTTGAGGTTCTCATGGCTGCCGGCCACCGAGTCGAAGAATCTTTTGGACACACAGGAGTGGCTGGCTCCAGTATCCACCAAGAATTCACCTACCCGGCCTTCCACAGATATGGGTACATACCACCGTCTCCCCCCTAAAGGAGAGGGGTTACTGGTAAACTGGTGAAAGTCTCCCGAATCACCAAGATTCAATCCGAGTCCTCTCAAAAATTCCAGACACGGATGACTTGGGGGAAGGCGTGTCCCACACACTCGGATCAACTCTTTGATCCATCCTTCCTCTCCCCCAGTGCGGCCACTCGCCTCCATATGTTCACCACTGTACACATAAGCACTAGGGTCCCTGGCCCCGGCCAAGGTGCAGGGGTGCGCACCCACAGCCACCCGGCCTCCAGGTGAATTTGATTCGAAATCTTCCACCGGGTCACCCCCGGTAGCTTTTTGGCATTCGTTCCTCCCCGGGGTTATACCCAATGCCGTGGATACAACCCCCACTAGTTTTCCACATCAGTGGAATCAGTAGCGTTCTCCCTTCCTTCGCCGTTGTCCTCGGCTTCATAGAAGGCAGCCATTACCGGCTTAGCAGCGGTACATTCAGACGAGTAGTGTCCCATGCGCTGGCACCTGAAACACTTAACCGTTCGGCGATCCACCCTGGGTCTTTGCCGACTGGCTTGGAGGGCATCTGTAATTTTCTTACACATATCCTCCATAAGTTTGGTCATGTCCGGAGACTGGCCCTTCACTTTATCAGTGCTTACAAAAGGCTTGGCTGCCTTCTCACCAACTTTCGGGTCACTCTTGACCTCGGATGATGGTCTAGAATCCCTTGCCTTATTAAATGGCTTCCTCGGAATATACTTCCTACCTGAAGCATTTTTCCTTAGCTGCATCGAACAGAAGGTGCCGTCCTCCTGTTCGATTTCAATCAGTTCAAAGTCGTCCGAGGTACTATTTACCTCAGACTGCTGAGCTACTGCTGCTAGGGGAGCCGAGCCGCTGGCATTCGGTATGTCCCCGGCTAACATGGTTCGCTTCTTCACGGCCATATCTATACCATTAAATATGCCGTGCAATGTTATGCCTTCTTTCCAGGCATCTCTCGTAGCAATCTGCTCGTCTCGGTCTCTCAGACCCTTGATGAATTGTGTAATTAAATTGTCCATATACCAGTCCTGGTTTTCAGTACCGGGCCTGGCCTTGCTTAGCAGGGCATGGAGTTCCATACCGTATGCTCTAAAAGCTTCATTAGGCTTCTGCGTGCGTTTTTTAAAGCGGACCATCGGATCCTCCTTGACCATGTTACATAACAGTCCACTAGCAGATTCCACTAACTGCTCGAAACTCCCCGCGAGACCATACCAGGTCCGCCATTGCTCTACAGCCATGCGACCTGGCCCGCCTTTCAAACATCTCACTAGATGCGGCTTGGCCTTGTATGGGGTCCAACCATTACAATTCATCACATCGATGAAATCTTCAAACCACTCTTTCCATGGTCGAGTACCGTCATATTCCTTAGGAATCACGGCTACCCTTCGGGCGGAATTATGAGCATACATCAATCTAGTGCATTGCTGTTTGCTCCACTCAATCGCCTTGGTTTCGTTCAAGGTTCGATTGCCTCCTATTCCACCGAAGCTTGTGTTGCCCGGTGGAGGTGGTGGTGGCGGCTGGGTATACGTCCACTGTGAACCACTGTGATTCGTATAGCCCCCACCACCCTGGTTAGGGCCGGTACCCGAGGTACTACTGCTACCTGTAGTACCCGTAGCACCGCCCCCCCCCCTTGTGCACCTTGGTGGCCGCCATCGGATGGCTGGTTCCCCGTTGGTTGACTACCATCGTTTGATGGAGTTTCCTAGACATGGCCTGCCTGTATGATGTCACCAACATAAAGGCAGGTAGACAGACAAATCATATACTTGATTTTACTCTCTCTGTATCTGTCTCCATCTGTCTCTGTATGTCTCTGTCTCTCTGTCTCGCTCGCACTCTCTGTCTGTCTCTCTCTGTCTCTCTCTCTCTGTCTCTCTCTCCATCTCTCTCTATCTCTCTCTCTCTCTCTCTCTCTCTCTCAGTACTCACCCCGGTGTCCTCCTTCCCTGATTAGACTCTGTGCACAGATGAGAACCACTTAAATCCTGACAGTGACCTGTGGGGTTGTGTGGGGAATGTTGACCTCTGGTACAGTGACACACTAGTAGTGTATACTCTTAAAAATAACTGTCGAATCTACCAGGGATCCTAGTAAAACTGCACACTGAACCACTGTAATTGTATTGCACTGAACCAGTGTAGTTTTTACAAGGAGCCCCAGGTGGCAGTACGGTGGTACACAAATGTGCAAGGTGAAAATAAAGGCGAAAGCGTTGTCCCAAAGTCCCCAGAGATCCGCTACTTATGCGACAAAATTTTTCACAGTGTACATTATCTTTGTACTATAATAAGGGATGAGTCAGTTTGTGACAGGTTGAGGAGTGGACATTAGTTCTTTAACCCTTTAAGGGCCGCTGATGTATTGCAGCCCTGGCGAGTTACTCGCCAAGGCTGCATTCATCTGCCTCTGTTAAAAATATTATCTCTGACCTACCTCCTTTTAACATTTAAGATATACAGTACCTCGATCATATATAATCATATTTGAGTATTCCTGGAACCAATGGGACACACGTTGGGTTGTTGAAGGGTCCATGCATGGGGGGACTGATAGGTTGTTATATAATATTCATCTATGTTATGGCCTTAGCCCTGGAAGGTGGCAAACTGAGGACAAGTTATATAATCGGACATTTACACCTTAGAGGCCACAAAGTATATAACTGCATCCAAATGCAGCCCTGGTGAGAAGCTCGCCAGTGCTGCATTTACCATGCCATTGCTATGGGGTCAATGCCATCCTGAATGCTCGTTCCATTCATTCAATTCATAATTTGACTCAGAGGAGCTGCATTGGTGCAACATGAAAATTGACACATCAGGGGCCTTTAACCCTTTAAGGGTTGCTGATGCAGGAGTGCATCATGTCCATTGGTCGTCATGATGCACCGATGAAGTGCTGATGAGTCTGCTCACATGCACCTCATTGGAGCATTGCGCCGACCCCCTCATGGAAGGATCAGCACGATGTGTGAGCGCAGCCCTGGCAAGTGCCCACCAGGACTGCCTTTATGCATCATGACGACAAATGTGCATGATGTATTAATGCATTAGGCCTTATAGGCCCCGAGATGTTTCAATACAGTCTAGAGCACTCCCACAGCCATGACCAAGTGTATTATTCCCATTATAACACAGAAAAATCAACCATCAGCCACCTGACAACACATGAATATCAAATGTGAAGTCTAAATGTGAGATGGAGTTAACCTCCTTTGCTAGTGAGTGTATTATTCATTTATATAATGCACGATCAATCAGCCAATCAGAACGCAGCATTAAGGATAATGCACTATGACTTTGCCCAGCTGTGTTATAACAGCCATTAAAGGGTCCAGTGTGCCTAAAGGCTTAGCTAGCAAGACCTTACGTCATATACCTGAGTCAGTAAACTCTATGGACTTTGTACTAATAAACAGTACAAGGATCAGCCAGTTTCCATCGTATACATATACATGCATACACTCGTACCTGTTATGGCACTAGTATAGTGCTAGTGAGCGCCAGCATGACCCCAAACCTGTCACCACGACGGCCCCAAACTTGTCACCCTGCAAGCACATGTTTCTTAATACAAAAATCAAAAATAGACACTCTGCTTCAGAAGTGAATCTGAAGCAGAGTGTCATCTCCTCTACTTACTTATGCACAATTATCTACTCTAGTATATATATATATATATATATATATATATATATATATATATATATATATATATACATATATACATATATATATATACATATATATATATATATATATATATATATATATATATATATATATATTTATATGCACACGTGCATAGTGGGAGATTGATGTCCACAATGCATTTGGATTTAGCCAGCATGCCTTGGGTTTCCTGTATGGTGGTGCCCTGACACATGTATAGCCTAGGCAAGCCAATGCAGTGGGCTAACAAACAGCCTTCTTTAAATCTCACATGAGATACTTACATGAGTTAGAGGATATATAAGTTTTATTGATGCACTAGTTGAATTTAGTCACAGATACAATGAACGAGGGCGTTATGAGTTCATTGTATCAAGTGACTAAATTCAACGAGTGCATTAATATAGCTTACATATGCTCTTTATACCATGGTATTTACTTTAAATTCAATGGATTTTTATGTGAGTCGATGCGGACAAAGAGGAAGCCATTCCGCCATATTGGATTTTTGTTTATCAACATACTGTCCAGTACACCGAGAATAACATTCAATTTCCACCATTTGTAGAGCATTTGTGTCCTCCACAGCTTAATAAAACAAAGAATATGCCTTCTTCTTAGTCTTCTCATGTTTCTCATGATTTTAAGGCTATGTTCCCTCAAAATGGTGAAAATACAATCGGTCCCGGTTTGCTGTCCGACAAGAAGTGTAGTATAAAAAAGGTATACTCTGAAAAATAACTGTTGAATCTACACCAGGGATCCTTGTAAAACTGAACAATGAACTACCCTAATTGTATAGCATTGAACAAGAAGCCCCAATGGCAGTACGGTGGTACACAAATGTATAAGGACATCTCTGTGAAAATAATGATGGATCTCTGGCAACGTTGGGAAAAGGATTCTGCTGATATTTAGATTAATTATTTTTTAAGGTGTACACGACATAGCATATTGAAGCCTGCTGCCACCTAGTGCCTTCATACTTATGGAACTACCAATGGAAAGGCTCTGTTACTGGAATTTATACCACGATTCTGGTACGTTCAGTGCCGATCTGGTTATATTTGCTGTGCATTATCAAAGCATATACATACACACTCGTGCCTTTTTAGAACTTTTGGATATACTTCTTCGATGTCAAGTGAAGGCAGACATTTTTGGGAATATGTTGGTAGATATTACAAATCAATCTCACAAGTTGACAACCTAAAATCAGTGCCAGTGATCACAGATAATGCCCTACAACTGCCCTGTATAGGCCGTCCACAAATGACGTCATGCTGGCGGGGGGGGGGGTCAGACCTGGCATGAAGGAAATGGTTTTCCATATACCTTCAGTATTGACAAAATATCGGGGGGGGGCTCAAAAAAGGTCAAATTTGGCATGACGTCTTTAATGGCTGTCCCCTGTATGATCAGCACCTATGTAGCAAGCACATAAAGTCTGCAGTCGTAGTTCTTCATGTACAATAATATTGACCTGTATTGTCACTCAATCAAAGGTTTCTACTATGATTTGAATGTGAGCGGTCGTAGCCTGTGAAGAAATGACCTAAATGTATGCCTGGGAGTTTAGTGCCTAAATTCACCTAATTTAACATCAAAATAAGTCATGTGACCAGCAGTGTGGATCGAGGCATGTTACACCACTGGGGGTATGATGATCGGCTCTTCAGCGTTACGTCTATCGAGAGTTGTTATTCACATGAAATAAAAGCCAGAAGTGGGTAATTTGTCATCGTCCGTCTGCTTCCTCTGTCCCTCCACCCATCCCTCTCTCCTTCCATCCCTCTACCCCTCCTTCCCTCTCCCTTCTCTACATCCCTCCCCATGCTGGCTCTGCCTGCCCTCGGTCCGCTTGCTCTTCCCCGCCCAACCCCTCCCAACACACCTCATAACCTTGTCTCCGCATGATGCCCCAATGAAGTTTTGAAGTTTCAAAAGTTTTTTTGGCCATGAAGCTTATAACATAGATATTTTTCAGTTTACAGCCACAGTATATACATATAACAAGTACAGGGTGATATGTAGGAGAGAAGAAAGACAATGTTGGGTACCAAGACTGATTTCAGTGGTTTCCATGAGCTGTAGTCGTACGTTATCCTTAATCTCAGTTATAGTACTTATAGTACAGATGATGCAATCGGTAAGAAAGTGAGACCATTTTATTGAATCGATTTTTCTACATTCCATTACTTTCTCATTTCGATCTGAATTTAACATCTTAGTGTATGTAGGGGTCTTTTATTGTAAATTTAAAGTTGGTCTATACAACTATCAAATATAACAGAGCTTTTGCTATTTTCTTAAGGAAGCAGGCCCAGGAATGGTAAATCTAAGTTATTCCCAGGGATTGATAATGTAAAAAGACACAATCATGAAGGACTCCTTCAGTAGCTGACAAGGTTTTCTCCTCATCAAAAGGACTATCAGACAGCCATCAGTCAAAATGCATTTAGTTTAGACAAGGCACCCTCCTACCCATTACAAATAATTATGATATCCCTATTGATCAGCTAAGTGCCAATCAAATGACCATTGTCTTATTCTTCAAATTTGATAAACATATTTAACCCATTAAGGGCTGCTGATGCATTCATGCACCAATAAAGTGCTGGCCAGACTGCTCACCACACTTCAGAGGGGTTGATGCATATTCAGGGCTGCCCAGCACCGCCTCAGAATCCTGCATTACCGGCCTTTATCTCACGATTCTGGCTTGGACAGTGCTTTTTTGCTCATAACCCCCGTGCATTATCCAGCCATAACGCACTCTGAGACCTTTTCTTGGTCTTCAAGAAGCTGCTGGTTTCAATCTGGACATGTTTAATAAATTGGAGAAGTATACAATGTCAACTCCTCCATATGTTTTCCAGTTAAAACCATTTAGGGTTCAACGGGGAATCGATCCCCGGCCGCTGTGGCAGGAGGCGAGCTCGCTGTCCACTATACCAAGCCGACCGGTGATAGAAAGCATTGTACATCCAGTATTTGAAAATTTTTTCCCACATACCTGATGTTTGCAGACCTCGTTAGCATAGATTTCAATGGAAACTGGTGTAGTTATTCACAGGAAAACATTGTTAGATATCCTATATGAACATGCCATGCCAAATTCCTCCATTTTCTTCGAAATAAATAAGAATCCATTGATTTTCCACATCGATACGAGTCGGGACCCGCCCCGTACAGCCATTCCTTGTTCGACGCGTGGCTGACCTAGTTCTTACATCCGGGCACCTACCAGCTCTGTCAACAAGAAGCAATGGCCGTGTACCGCGCCGTGTGCGTTGGATCGGTATGGAAAATCAATGGATTCTTATTTATTTCGAAGAAAATGGATACAAAATGAAGGCGAACACCAACTAGAGATTGTATATTTGGCGGTGTTAGAAGTACAAGACTTGACATGATTGGATTATAACCGAAAAATGAGTGTAAAGGTGGAGCTATGTCGGACAGAGTGACAAGATGGCCACGACGGCTTGGCAAACCGTGCGGATTGGATGCACTTACAAAATTTCTTCTCCTACATTAAATACAGGGTTATAAGGTAAGAAATTGATACAAAATGGAGGAATCTATGAGATAAATGCCTTAATGCATGTTATGGGAACGCACTCGTGTATTTACGGGTTAATAATCCACTCCCCCTACGGGGTCGTGGATTATTAACCCGTAAATCCACTCGTGCGTTCCCATAACATACATTAAACGCATATTATAGGGTAAAGTGAAAAAAAAACCATTAGAAAACCCCCCTTACCTTGCTGACCCAGATTTGTCTTAGTCAATTTATACACATATGAAAAAGATTTTTAATCTTATTTCAGAAACAGAAGTGTGAATACTGCTTCCTAAAGAACGGCGGGATGTACGGCACACACGGAGCTTTGCTACAGACAAAGTAAGCAGCTGCAGAGGCTTGAAATCTTAGATTAGATAACACTTCTCAATATCTAAGTTATTTTAAGCTGATTTCTTTTTCTCTCTATATTACATTCATAATTTTTTGATAGTTTGAAAAATAAAAAGCTGAATGCTGAATAACCAGTCTTCATTCTGAATGCATTGGATATATAAAACATTCCTGACTATAAGGTGCACCCCCAAACCTTACATATACTACATTATGGTCATTTTGACAAGTGGGTAGGCCTTTGGTGTGCCCATAGGCTTAGCAGTGCCAAAGCATATTTGTGTTCATGGTTATGTAATGTGTAAACCTAGGTCAGCTCAGTCTGTGAACTTTAACAGCTTACCCATGTAATACCCAGCTATGGGCCTTCAGTATATATTCAACTACAACTATTTCTCAAGCTGTAACCAGTGTCCAGCAGGGTTTTGTATTACCTGGGGTAATATTCATAACTTTAAAACATTTATCCATCATTGAAATGACCAGGATTACAGGTTGTTGTTGAATTATTTTGTTTTGATCATTTCATACTCAAAATAAAACTTGGAAATGGCAATCATTCATTTTGATTGCTTATAATCATTTCATAGCAAGTTCAAAATCCCCATGTTATGAATAGCATTGAAATGATCAGGACTGTTTTAGTCCCAAACCTCAAATCACTTCTAATCAAAGGGTGTGCCTGATAACCGTTTGACTTATGAATCGCCTTCCTGATATCACAATGTCCTATGGCTAAATCAGGCTGTAATTATCTCAACTCTGGCCCTACCTGGCAACCACCCTACAGCCCAACCTGTTAAATATCAGTTCTTATGTCATGGCAGATACGAACGTTACTATAGAACAGTACTGGACACATTGTATTCAATGGGGGGATGGAATACAACATGGCCGTATTCAATGGGTCTCTGCCATCTTGGATTTTGAGCAAGGCTGAGTTGTTTTTCTTTATCTTAAAGCAAATTAATCCCATAGACCATGACATAAATGCAAATGTCAACTTCCATGAGATATTTCAGCATCATATTCGGCGAGGCTGTCCATATTCAACGACGCACTTTGCTTATATCCTTCAGTATTGGCTATAAGGGAGATAGCTTTTGGTCAGTGCACCTGGAGGCCATTTCCTTACATGGTACGACAGGTCAAATTTACTCTACATGGGCCGTAATTACTTGGGCTGATTGTTGTATAACTTACTGAGATATTCAATGTACTTGGTGTATATTACGAACTTTAGTGAATTTTACTCTGTACTCTAAATCAATTTACACTGATCAATGCTCATGGAAACCATTATCTCAGACAACCGATATTCTTATTATTGTATCTGGAACACCACCACTACTTGTTTATGTGTATGTTCATATTTCTGAGAGTATATTGCTCAATGAAAAGCTTCTTTGTAAAGATATTTTTGCAAATACACAAACTTCAAACTTCTTGTGACTATTATTCATGTCCTTTTTTAGTTCACGCTGTAATGCTCAACCTATAAGGTGAAACTCCTATATGAGGATGGACCGCTAGTGCAGCTTATAAGGGGGGGGGGTTCTAAACAATTTTCAAAGCTTTACCACATGGGGAGAATTATGGTAGGTTTTATTACATGATGCAATTGCAGTGACACTGCAGTCGATACGAAAACTCTCAGGACACTGTCTTTCACCGGTATAATCACAGCCAAGCCCACGGAAATTGCCAGACAGAATGACTGAATGGGTAGCTTTAATCTTGAGACTTCAGCCTACATTTCGTTTTTCATGGCTTGGAAATCAGACCATTATTAAGGTTTTTATAACCTAGAATAAAAGGCATTACTGTTTGTTAAGATTTGAATGATTAAAACAATGAGTTTATTCTTGTTTTCCTTTCCTTCCTAAGAATAATATAACATAGGCCTGTAATGTCAATATATCAAGGCTTTCCACTGGGGTCTAAAGGGAGGCATATTATGAAATCCTCCTAACCTCTAGAGGCCATTTCTTAAGGTACTGTGACTGCACCTCGTTTTGACGCCCTTACAGCGTTAGTGGCAGTGATCATAGGTCAAGCCCTACAACCAGCTGACAACTGGTCTGTACACTTTGCACTTATGTTGCAATCATATGGGGTTTGATAACGCAATCGTACTGCTAGAGGTACAATATGACCAAACTTATTGGACTGTTAAGTTAAGGGTTCTCACTATGATTTGAAAGTGAGCAGCCATAGCATGTTATGAAATGCCCACCTGAGGTCGATGTTACAGTACTACAACTAGGTTTTCAATATGACTGACTGAGTCATTCCTATTTGGTGCACAGTTCATACAGAGGAAAGGGGGACATATCTGTGAGTACATTATGTGTTGTTATATCTTTGTTTATTGCCTATCCTAGTCTACACAGGCAAAGGGAAATCGTATCAAGAATATATCAGTGTTTAGATGGGGAGGCACGGGGGTGCTCACCTCCTCCTTTTCAGCTGCTTTTTGGGAAAAGGTTTAAAGATTATATTGCCACTTTTGAGCCAAAAATATAGCCTAAAGTATGGTTTAAAACAAGAGCCCCCCTCCTTTTCAAAATCCTGGATCTACCACTGAAATGTAGAAAGATATAGAAAGGTAAATAATCTTATTTAGAAGATAAAATATTGGTTTAAAAAGAAAGAAAAAAAATCTGAGTGCTGGTAACTTTGCTATTTTATGAATACAGGATAAACTTTCCAGTTCTATGGTGGTACTGGGGGTGAATTCAAAACTGTAGTGAATTAGCACTGTTTTAGATTAAACTCATGCACTGGCTGTTTGTCATGTCCACCTGAGTGTTGTCTATATACCGACTTAGTGAGATTAATCACTGGCCAATGATGTAATCAACTGTGGACTCTTTGGGGGGACCCATCTGATTACTATTATCAGTGATAACCACTGGTAACCAGCCTCGGTATACACCCTAAAAACGTGTTTAGTACTTTAGCTTTTAAACACATTCTTGTAACATTTTGCGAAACTCTTTTTGGGGCAAAACATTTTACAATTTTCCCAAAAGTGTTCGAATCAAATTTGTTAGGTTAAAGAATGTATACTCTGTTTAGAGAGTGTTAAATGCTTTCGAGAATAAAGTGTTTAGGATAAGAAAGTGATCAAAATGAGTTTTATGCAAATTATACATTTTAATCCAATTTCTTTCCTTTTAAAAACACTTTTGGGGAAATTGTTGAAGTGTTTTGCCCAAAAGAGTGTTTCACAAAAAGTTATAAGAAAGAGGTTAAAAACTAAACACATGTTTTAGTGTACTAAACACACTGGAGGTCCCCAGCAACCAGGGCTGCTCTATTTACACACCACACATACACCAACTGATAGCAGTGGACATTTGTAAACTACGGTAAAACCCTATGTGTACTACACACCCCATATATAAGATGCACCTACACGTTTTGTGCATGATAGAAACAAAATGATATAACTTCTATCCTAATTGATGGCTTTTAAATATTCAAAAAGACATGAGCTCCCATGAGCCTTGCACATCCCCATATACCACTGTTTTGAGATGGGAGAGTTTTGGGAGAATTAAAATAAAAGATTCTCCCACCTATAAGGCGCACATGGGATCCATCCTCATGAATAAGGTGCACCTTATATGCAGGGTACCTGTCTGCATACAACACACACAAAATAATTATGTAATAGCATTGGAATTATTCACAGGTTACATATACACAAATATGAAATTTGGATTACACCATGACCAAGGAGCTATTTTCAAAAATGCATGCTGTACCCCTTATGTCAGACCAACGCTTTTATCTTTCTATACTGCATCTATCCCAACCTGGCAAGGCTGACAAAGGCCCTGGCTAATGAGTCCATCATGAGGGGGGGTCCTAGGCTTAAATCTTTAGTGTGTTGGTTTATTAGGAACCAATTGACACCTACAGGAGGAGGCCTAATCAAGGTGATACTTACCGAAACCACATATAAGGCCCCATTGTGTGCAGTCATCGGGTTAGCTGTTCGTAAAACCACATTTAAGATTGAGGAAACAAGTTATGGGGTATCAATAAGAATTCGATTGAAAGTTTAAGGTGTAGCACTAATGTTAGGCATTACGACCCACAGTCAGGGGCCTTGCCAGGTTGTGGTAGATTCAGTATACATGTCGTACATGGTCACCTAGCACCGAACAAATAGACGGCAGTTTATGAGAACTGCTGCAAACGAAGTAAACTCGTAGCAGGATTACGCGAGGCACGGCCAAGTGGACTCCTATTTTGGGGGTAGCAGGTTTGGAATACAGTTTGGAATAATTTTAGTGCATCAATCTATTTATTGTTTTGTTTCATAAAAAATACCTCAACAAACACCTGTTTTCAGTGGAAAACCCCACACATTACTATAGGTTAAAGGGCACACTTGCGCATGATTTTCGTCCCTTACGGGGTTGAAAAAAAAAACCTTGAGAGGGGGGTTGAAATTTTTCTTCAGATCATAATGCTAAACACCAATGTAATGTAGATCTAATGCAGCAATACAAATACCATTGATACAAACCCATTATATACAATTCTTCACCCAGATATTCATTTAAGTATGGGCGGGTGCAATTCCACAAACGTGACCCCCCAACCAGCAGAAAGGCCCGTAGCGCCATTACTCGCTCCTATGGGACTCGTCTCAGATGTGGTCATACCTCTACCCGCTGATGCAGTGCAGAGGTCATGTGGTCTCGCATTTGATATCGGTAAGATTTTCTCTTACAACTGACCTAAATGGTACTCAATAATCTAGCATACGCAGATTTGGTATCTAGAACCATTTTAATTGTAAACATTAATCACAATTGATCTTTTGATCTTTTGACTAAGTCATGGGTGCATGGTTGGTAACAGGTAATTGTCCGCTTTTCATACATTGATAGTACACACACATGTACATTTATGTCTATTTCAGGTTCCACAATGGGTAAAATAATCTACAGGTCTAATAAGGAGTATAAGGATGGTCAACCAATCAGTGCCAAGGTATGACTCATGGTAGTAGATAAGTACAAGGATGGTCAGCCAATCAGTGCTAAGGTTTGACTCATGGTAGTAGATAAATACAAGGATGGTCAGCCAATCAGTGCCAAGGTATGACTCATGGTAGTATGTAAGTACAAGAATGGTCAGCCAATCAGTGCCAAGGTTTGACTCATGGTAGTATGTAAGTACAACAATGGTCAGCCAATCAGTGCCACTCCGACCTTAGCATCATGGCCTCATGCATTTCATGTATCATATCAATTGGTATGTAATGCATCCATGAATTAAATGTAACTAACATCCACATATATCTGTCCCATGAACAGGAAGATGATAAACTTGGCCAGGTCCACTATGCGCTCTTCCCTCGTACAGATGTAAAAGGCATGATTGCTTACCTTAAGAAGAATTGTGACTTAACGGTATGTATATTGTTTTTTTACTATCATGAGCAGCATGGTGTCTTAAGGTGGGTCGCTACCATTATAATTGAACCTACTGCGCTGGTGAAAGTAAAAATTACTTTTATTTTTCATAATTCACTAGGAAAAAAAATAGCATTGGACCCCCTTCTTTTCTTTTCAAAATACTATTCTAGATGACATAAAGTACATCTGACTAAAAGCTGGAGGATTTCTAGGGACTTTGATCCAACGGTAGAGACCCACCTTAAGGATCTTTTCTAATCATGATGCATCCATACGGCACTGGTGAGTAATGCATCAGCAATGTAATGGTGCATCATGTCAACCCTTCATAAGTGTATCAATAGACACTACTTGGGGCAAACTCATGACTTAGTAAAATGAGCACAAATGAATTCAAGTCTTTCACTCCATAAATTTTGGGCTTTAAGCAAACATAATATTACCTAAAGTGCATGGTATTTTCACAACTTTTATCCAATAAATGCCCTATAAAGATTCCTAAATTTCTTGATGAAATTTCTATTTCTATATGAATCTAAATATCATGATGATTTTATAATTGCTTAAATTGTGAAATACACATCTGTTGATTGGTAATTGATTTGAGATTTAAAGAAGTCATTTACCAAACAAGTCCTTTTTTTCATAAGAAAAATGAAGCTGGAGACATCCTAGTCTACAGCACTGGTATAGGTGGTGCAGAATTCAGAGTAGAGATCGAGACGGGTCTTAACTGCAAGTAAGTCTTTTCCGTTATTTTGTCTTAATTGTAAATTTCTCTGATGACTTGGCCTTAAAATCAGGCCCTGGATGCATTCATAGGCTTTCCTTCCATCCAGGAGGTGGACCTTAGGCACAATGCATTATGCTAGTCCCTGGAGATGATAAACAGGAATACCAATAGAAACAGTGCGGTCATAGGACACTTCAGTCCTGCTGGCTCTAACCCTTCAAAGGCCGCTGAGTGCATCATGGCCACTGGTCATCATGGTGCTACATGAAGTGCTGGCACTTCATTAGAGCATCATGCCAACCCGTTGATACATATATTCCTGGAGGGTCGTCATAATACGCCAAAGAAGTGCTGGCACGTAGTCGTGCCAGCACTTCATTAGTGCATCATGACGCCAATCAGCATGATGTATTAATGCATCAGCTGGCTTAACTGGCTTACTGTGGCTTACTGTGTCTTCATATATAAGCACAGGGTTTTGAATAATGGCCTGATTTTTAACACCCTCCAGTGAGTTTCTTTATTGTATTATAGCAGGGGTTAGCTCCCCTCCAAATCCAAATCATTTAAAAGGGAAAATTTTCTAGATATACTCTGACCTTCAAAATCACAGTGAAAAATGTATTGCTTTTGTTATAAAAGTGTCTTAATGATACGAAGAAAAGAGAGTACCAAGTTTGAATTCCCCCCCCAAAAAAAAAAAAATAAATAAAAAATAAAATAAAAAATTAGCGACAACTGACATTGCAGTCCAAAAGTAGTGCTCCGCCTTTAGCTGCAGTACTATGGCTGCCCTACTAATCTTCGTACATGTATATGTGATTCCCTAACCCACTTTAAAGGGTATATATCTCCTCTTTTCTATCCCCTTGGATGTGTGTGGTGCACATATGCATGGGCACCAACACATTCCTCTGTGAAATTGTGTAATGTAGTTCTTGCCATGAATATGATCTTAGCTGTCGAAATGGTGTTAAACACCTATTACTCACTCAATCACTCACATAAGTGCTAATGATACAAAGCATTGGTATTAAAGGAAGTTGCCTCTGAAAACCCATTATGATTCAGACAGCTTCAAATCTTCATGACTCTGTGTAGTCATACCATGTTAAGAAATGACAGAGTGTTTTTTTTTTTTGTAAAACGAGTCATCATGCCTGTTTGTGTGTTGTTGAGTTGTTGTTTTTTCTTTAAATACTGGAAAAAAGAAATAGTAAGATTTCATTGTAAAACATGTAATGCTTACTACAGATTTGCTGTCGTCCCTGAGACTGACTGCTTTGTAAAGGGGCTCGTTACATTAGAAAAGATCCTGCCAAAGGAGGAGCTCTTCATTCCAGATTCAAAAGAGGTGCAAGACGAGATCGCCAAAATTGAAGCTGAAATGGGAGAGTTAGTCAAGAAAATGTTTGAAACAATGGAGAATACTAAACTCCCAGATGAATCACAAGAAACTGTGGTAAAAGAGGAAGACAGACCGACGATGTTGGTTATGGCTGGGTCAGGCACAGGGTTATTCCAGGTATTCTCTATGAAGTTACTGTTAAACCTACTGGGATTTTAACCCTTTAAGATTCACTGATGCAGGAGTGGATCATGTCCATTGGTCGTCCTGAGGTAGACTCACCAGTACTTCATTGGAGCATCATGCCCACCCTTCGCGAGTGTATGAACATGATGCTCTGCCAAGTGACTCACCAGATTGTGTTCATGGATCATGATGACCAATTGGCATGATGAATTAAAGCATTAGTGACCGTTAAAGGGTTAAGTACGATAGTGAACCACCATATCTATGATCCAGTAAAACAGTGAATCTACTTACAAATCACTCCATAGTTCCAAATATAAGCTATGTAGATCTACCAGACATTGTGTGTTGTGCACATATGTGCAGGCCCTGACACACTCCTCTGTGAAATTGTGTAATGTAGCTCTCGCCATGAATATGACTTAAGATGTCAAACATCTATTACTTACTCACTGACATAACATACTGTCGCATAATTACACAATTGTATACTCTGTACTTACTCTCTTCTCTGTCTTTAAGATCAATAAAGATGAGACATGTACCATGATGTCTGGATTGTACACAGGTGGTCGCTTTATGTATGGCCTCAGCAGTATCTTATCAGGGCAAAACGTGAGTTTCTTTCATGTCCATTTGTATGAGCCTAAATCCTGGGCTTTATGCCGATTTGTTTGGGAATACCTAATCTCAGGGCAGGGAGCAACTGAATCTCATTCTTCTGATTGAATTCTTTGAGAGATTTCTGCCAAGACCACACTAAATAAATGAAGAAATACACTCAAACTGTCCCAAACTAAACATTTCCCCGGTGGTTAGCTCTTGGGCTGTCTTCACTCTACCTTACAGAGTACTGCTTTGAGGCTAATTCATGAGGAAATACTTAGTTCAGAGTAATATGATATAATAGATAAAGTGAGCAGACATGGGATGAGCAGACACGGGATGAGCAGACACGGGACAGATATTTTTCCATTATTTGCCTATAATGCCAACAAATCTTGAATATATGGGACAAATATGGTACTGTGAGATTAGCTATACCTCTGAACTTATAAAATCATTAGTTTCAGCTTTGTAATGGCCAGAAAAAGAGAGTTTTAAGCAAATTTACTCTCTTGTCCCGCATCTGCTCATTTGCTTGTCCCATGTCTGTGCATTTATGGAGCAGCTCATCAGCTTTTAGCCTATTACAACCACAATTCTTTTATCTATTGGGCTAGGACAGTTTGGCTGTGTTAGTATACAAATGTGGGTTCATTGTCAGTCAGGTTTTACATCTAAAATGATTTTGACTGCATCAGCAAGGCGCATACCAGTAAAATCTGATTTTCAAGGTCTGAGATAATTGCATCCAATTTTAGGATTTCAGTAAGCTGCTTGAAATGGCTGAAAGAGCTGATGGAAAGTCATGTGACACCTGGACATCAGACCTTATTAGTCCCAATACTACTAGTGCTGAGGGGGCTGAGGAGAACATGTATGATCAATGTCGTGATATGGAAGACTTGGTATTCCCATTCGGAAAAGGTATAACTGTAAGATCTGGTAAGTGGTATTCTTTCTCACTTATACTGCTTCTTCCCAAAACATCACCATGTATGCAAATGAGAATGGTGCTAGCCAATTAGTATTCACTTCTATTGTTATTGATGATTAAGATAACATTTTACCATGTTCAAAGCTGTCCTGGTTTTTTTAACCTTTTATTTAAGTAGTGTTCGATTTTGATAGGAGCTCTCCTCAAATACATACCTGCTTCGTTCCAGATATGATGAAGAAGGAAGATCTGGTATTCAGTGCTTTCCAAACCACAGCCGTGATACATGCACAAGAAATCAGTACCCAGGCCAGGATGGTGAATGCAAAGGCCATCTACTTTGCAGGCAATTTGTTCAATTCCGAGATAATGAGGAATTTGATAACCTTGGCGAATTATAAACTGTCCATGGTGGCACCAGCGGTAAGAAAGGGAAAACATTTTACTGCATATATCTTTTTACATTGCTTTACTTTCTGATTTTGCTTTGAATTTGATACCATGGATTTTTTTGTAAATGTAATGTTGGTTTATATACATACAAAAATCAAATACAATCAACTCAGCATTTTCTTGAAGTAATGTGACAAGGAATAACAAATCTATATTATTTCCAGGGATTGACAGTGCAAACACACACACTTATAAGACTTGTAGCAGTCTACATCAATAGTCTCTGAGTCAATATAAGTCACTGAAATAGAAATTATTGAGTGTTTGTAAAAGTTTTCTCCTCATCAAAAGGGCAATCATACATACATCAGTCAAAATGCATTTTTGTTGACAAGGCAGCTTCCTTTGTCTAAATCATTAAGATCGTTATTTCTACTCTTAACATGATATCCCTATCCATAACCCCAACACTGTCTGCTCAGTGCCAATGGAATGACCACTGCCTTGCGGGGGTAGACACTAACACTCGCCCGGTGCATCTGGTAGAAAGGTTTTATGTGTACTTTCACATGAAAAAGACACCCTGTATGTGAATATTGCATTAAGAATTTCAATTTTCGTGTTTGCAATGTTCTACAAATCCCGGGCCAACATACTTAGCAGATAGCCAATAGATTTCTGAGGACTCTGACCCAGGTGGCCAGTGGTTAAAAATGTTTGTGGCCTTGTCCTTCAAATTTGATAATATATTAAAGTTAAAACATTAGGAAATCCTACTAACCTTGCTGACCCAATTTTCTCTCAGTCAATTCATATAGATAACAAAAAGATCTTTCAATCTCATTTCAGAAGTATGAATACTACTTCCTAAAGAATGGTGGGATGTATGGCGCATTGGGAGCTTTCCTACAGACGAAGAAGGAAGAGGCTTAATTACTCACATTATATAATTCTTCTCAATATTCAAGTTATTGTATGCTGATTTTGCTCTCTTTATATTACATTCATTTTTTGATAGATTGAAGGTTTGAAAAATAAAAAGTTGAAAACTGAATAAACAATCTTCATTTTGGATGCATTGGATATTTAAAACATTCCTGCTTATACGGCGCACCCCTAAACCTTACATACACTACATTATGATCATTTTGACAAGTGAGTAGGCCTTTGGTGTGCCCATAGGCAGTACCAAAGTCTATTTGTGCTCATGGTTATGTAATGGTTCGTATCGACTTATATGTTGGGTGGCTCTTTGGCTCACTTACCACTAGATGTACCAACACAACACGAATAGTTCGGGTTGGGCAAAGCCCCAGAAACCCCTACCTCTCGGGTAGGACTTTATTAGATCTCTTTGATAACAAAGTACTAGCGTCTGGACTGGACCATGTCCAGTCCCCTTCTGCCGCTCGTCCGGCTCCTTAGTAGGAGCTGGACGCGAGGCATGGTGCTGCCCCCTCTTGTACCAACGAGGTATCGCAAAGCGACACCTAGCTAGCATAGAAGGAACAAGCACCACACGAACACGTCTCTCGGATGAACGGCACTAATATATATACAATGATGCCGGCCCCTACAGTTATATCATATGTAAGCCTAGGTCAGGAAGGCATTCCTCAAGATGGTACGACTGAACACAGCCACTACAATTTGGGACCCTCAAAATTATGTTTAGTGATCATAGGTGAATGCACTACGACTGCTCTGTACAATCAGGACTTAATACAACAATTACATAGGGTTTGGTAGGGCAGTCATACGCGTGCAATTATCATTGACCACTAGATGCAGGGCTGTAATGGCACTAGATTGTCGGAGCCCACAGTGATTTTGAAGTTGTCTAGTCGTACTACTTTGGGAAGTGCCTTCCAGCTCAGCCTGTGGACTTTGAAACCTTAGCCATGTAATACCCAGTAATCACCCTTTAGTATATTCAACTAGTAATGTAACTACTTTTCCAGCTGTAACTGGTGTCCAGCATGTTTATGTATTTACCCAGCAAATTGTCGTTATCTGTTGCCATGATTGGTCATCAACAGTGACTCCTTTTTGAGTGATAACTCACTGCGTCATGTTTCGCCATTGTGTGTCAGTCTCACATGGCATGGCAATTTATCACAACAGTCGCCAACATGATCTCACTCACTGCGTGAGTATGTGCCATCCCTTGTCATCCCTCACAAAGGATGGTGACTTATCACCACCATCGCCAACATGGATCGAACTCACTGCGTGAGTATGTGCCACTGCCTGTCAACTCTCACTCAGAATGGCAGCTTATCACCACCATCGCCAACATGGATCTCACTCACTCCGTCAATATGTGCCACTGTCTGTCAACTCTCACTCAGAATGGTGACTTTTCACCTGCATTGCCACATGGCTCTCACTCACTGCGTGAGTTTGTGTCACTCCTAGTAAACCTTCTCTCAAAATGGCGACTTATCACCACCATCGCTGACATGAATGTCACTCGCTGTGTGAGTGTGTGCCACTGTCATCAACTCTCACACAAAATGGCGACTTATCACCACCATTGCCAACATTGGTCTCACTCAGTCTGTGAATTTGTGTCACTCCAAGTCAATGCTCTTTGAGGATTGCATCATCTGTCACTCACTTTCACTCAGAATGGCAACTTATCACCACCCTTGCCAAAGTTGTTGAGACAGCACCACTGTTCAACATGTAGCCTATCTAGGAAGTGTGGGCATGAAGTATAAGCCCCATTCACATCAAAGGTGCTTTGTTTCATGATGATTATCATGTAATACTTCAGAGTTGAATCAAACAAGATTATATAGAGAAAATATCAATTGAATTTAGATAGAGGTATCTCTAAAATGAAAGCAACTATCCTTAAACACCTTTTCTCTGGTTACAGTAAAAATACATAGGAAAATATCTACATGAACACCTTGTCTGTGGTTAGAGGGTAGATACATATGGCAATACCTTTTCTGGCAAAACATACTTTGATCTGGCAGATGTGAGGCTGCATGATTACCAATGTGGATGATCATGAGCTTTTCATCTAACAAGGTGAGTGATCACCAGCGTCGCCATCACTGGTGAGTCTGAGTGATCACTACTCTCGCCATCCATGGTGAACCTGCGCTATGATGTGGTGCGTGTTTCATCTAGCGAGGTGAGTGATCAACCGCCTTGCCATCCCTGGTGAGTGTGAGTCATCACGATCCTCGCCAATCATGGTGAATGTGCGCTATGGCATGGTGTGCGTTTCATCTAGCGAGGTGAGTGATCACCCGTGTTGCCATTCCCTGTGAGTGTGAGTGATCACGATCCTTGCCATCCATGTTGAACGTGTATTATGTCGTGGTGTGCGTCTCATCTAGCGAAGTGAGTGATCACTCATGTCGCCATCCCTGGTGAGGATGAGTGATCACTCATGTCGCCATCCCTGGTGAGGATGAGTGATCACTATCCTCGCCATCCCTGGTGAACATGCGCTATGACTAGGTGCGTATTTCATCTAGCGAGGTGAGTGATCACCCGCGTCGCCATCCCTGATGAGTCTGAGTGATCACCATCCTCGCCATCTGAGGTGAGGCCATGTGATCACCACCATTGCTATTCCTGGTGATCTTGTGCTATAGCGATGTCGTGTTCCATCTAGCGACATGTGTGAGCCACTTCACACAGGTTGACGAGGAGTCACGACAATTTGCTGGGATACTGATATCACAATGGCCTATGACCACATGGATAAAGGGGGCAGTGATAATCTCATCTCTGACCCCACCTGGCAACCAACCTAAAGCCCATCCTGTCCAATATCAGTTCATCCTTTAATATTAGATATAAGGGAGATAGTGGTGGGTCATTGCACCTGGAGGCCAATTCTTAACATGGTACGACTGGTCAAACTTACTACGATTTGAAACTGGCTGAATCATAGTATTAGATCTATCACTTACTTCTGGCTGCTGTGCATGAAGTTATCGCAATCACTTATGATAAAGTGCTTACAAGGTGCACCTTATATGTGAGTATTGACCCTGGGTGCATCTTATAGGTGGGGGGGGGAGTTTCTCTAAAATTTCACCATCCCTTTAGAGTGATACAAGGAGACGCTGAGAGAATTACGGTAGATTTTATTCCATTATTTAATTACAGTGACACTGCAGTCAATACCAGCTTCTGCATTGCCCACGGAAATTGCCAGACTGCAGGACCAAATGTTTTGCTTTAATCTTAGGACCTCAGACTACATTTTGGTTTTTACGGCTTGGAAATCGGACCATCATTAAGGCTTTTATAGCCTAAAATAAAAGGCATTACAGTTTGTTAAGATTTAAAGTGTTGAAGCATTGAAATAATAACTTGATTCTTGTTTTCCCTCCTAAGAATAATGATCTTAAGGTCTTTGGTCCTGCCAAGATCAATCTAGGCCTGCAGAATAATAAAACCTGCGTGACCGAATGGCCTGTAAATTGAATTTTTTTCGTATAGACTGTAGTGCATGCTCACTATATACCATGGGCCTGTAGTGTCAATTTATCAAGGCTTTCCACTACGGTCTAAAGGGAGGCATGTTAAGAAATCCTCCTAACCTCTGAAGGCCATTTCTTAAGGTACTTTGACTGGACACAACCACCTTGATTTGAGACCCTAACGTTAGTGTCAGTGATCATAGGTAAAGACCTATAACTGCTCTGTACAATTTACACTCATGTTGCAGTCACATAGAATTTGGTAAGGCAGCCATACTGCTAGAGGCACAACATGACCAAACCTATTGGACTGTCACTAAGTCGAGGGTTCTCACTACAATTTGAAAGTGGGCAGTCGTAACGTGTTAAGAAATGCCCTACTGAGGTCGATGTTATACTTATACAATTAGACTGTCAACATGACAAAAGGAGTCATTCTCATTTTGTGCACAGTTCTTATCGAGGGAATGAGGACTTTACTGTGAGTATATTGTTTATTTTCAATTCTGGTCTACACAGGCAAAGGGGAATTATATCAAGAATATCAGTGGCAGATTTAGATGTGGAGCCATGGTGGCACACGCCTCCTTTCTCTTTCTGAATGATGGACAAACATTGAAAGAAGCTAGACAAACCTTTACCAAATAGACTTTATGCATATATGGATTGTATGTATCATGTTGGAACTCTAATGAGAAAGCTTTACTCCTTTTAGTCTATCCCCGCCTTCCTCTTTAATAAGTTCTATGGTGGTACTGGGGGTTAATTCACAACAGTGGTAAATCTTTTGAACTAACCTCCTATACTGACTGCTTGACATGCCTACCTGGGTGTTTTCTATATACCGATTTAGTGGTACTGATTATCACATGATGAAGTAATCCCAACTGTTCACTGTGGACCCTTCAGGGAGTATCCATCTGATAACTTATAAGTGATAACCACTGGTAACCAGCCTCAATATACACACTAAAAGAATATATGTTTAGCTTTTAAACAATTTTTGTAACATTTTGTGAAACTTTTTGTCTGAAAAATTCTTTACAATTTTTACCAAAAGTGTTTAAGATCAAAAGTGTTTATGTTAAGGTATACATAGTTTAGAGGGTGTTAAATTTTTATTTTGAGAATAACATGTGCCTTGCACGCCTCCATATACCAATGTTTTGGGATGGAGGAGTCTTGGGAAATTTTTTTAAAAATGTATATATCCCATCTATAAGGAGCACATGGGGTCCATCCTTGTATATAAGGTGCACCTTATATGCAGGGTATTACGGTACTAGCTGTTTGAATACAACACACTCAAACTAACCATAAATAGCAGTGGACATTTTCACAGGTTACAGACACATAAATACTGTAATCAGTATGAATCAACAATACCAAATCTTATCTATGATTATGAAACATGTCATAACACCATATGACAATATGACAAAAAGCTATAGAATACAAGTATGGAATGATGCGTCGTGATGAGTACTTGAATCACCCATATTTAGTTTTGACCCTCTCGGGTGAAATTCTATTGGGCTTTCCCCCCCCCCCACCACCACCAAAAATGCTTCCCCCTATATCTAACAACACCTCCTCCCCACCTGTCACTAAATGACTCGTCTCTTGTATCATGTAGTTCCACCGCATGAACCGTGTTATCTTTGTATATCTCCTACATGCTCACCTTGCACTAGACAAACAGACGAAGGTTCACAGGCATTGCCCCAAACCTAGTTTCATCATGTTAGCAGTATTCCACAATGCACAGCCGAGTGAAGACTAACGAGTGAAGAAGTATATCCAGTTTGGAGTAATTTGAGTAGATCTGCATATTTTATATACATATGAGGTTTATGATGTGATTGTCCAGAGGAACAGAGGAAAAAAAATACTTACAGACCTCAGAGGTTTCTTAGGGCTTATAAATATGCTTGCCATCTGTTGTTCCATAGGATTTATTAGGCTGTATTTTATTTCTGTGATGTATCAAAGCAAAATGTAGTACCCTTGTGCATATCATTTAAGTAAATTGGGCAATCCAAGTTTGGGAGCATCTAGGCACCTATCTATATTATCATGGAGCTCTAACTATAAAGAAAATGCTTGGGGAAAGTCATTTGTGATCAGCTTTGAGCACCGACTGCCTCATATCTCAGTGTAGTACAGTGTAAAAAATAACTGTTGAATCTACCAGGGATCCTCATAAAACTGAACAGTGAACCACCAAAATTGTATTGCAATGAACCAGTCTACATTTTACAATAGCCCCCAGGTGTCAGTACGGTGGTACAAAACTATTAATGTACAAGGAATCTATGTGAAGATAATGATGGATCTCTGGCAAGTTTTGGGCTAAGATCCAGTCATTATTACGACGAAATCTTTTATAATGCAAGATGACACATATATATGTGAATGTCCCATATATCTATAGACAGATCACACAATGAGGAATGCAGTAATACAAATGGCATTTATACAATCCCATCATATACAATTTTACAGCCAGGTAAACATTAAAGTATGAGTTCCACAAACGTGACCCCGCAACCAGCGCAAATGCCTACTGCCCCATTACCAGCTCCTACAGGGCTGGTCTCAGATGTGGTCATACCTCTACCCACTGATGCAGTGCAGATGTCATGTGGTCTCGCATTTGATATCGGTAAGATTTTCTCCTACAACTGACCTAAATGGTACTCAGTAATCCAGCATACTCAGTTTTGGCATCTAGGACCATTTTGATTGCAAACATTAATTAAAATTGAATTTGTCAAGATAGCCTGTTTGATTATAGATTTTTTGGCTAAGTCATGGCTGCATAGGTGGTAACAGTACATTATCCGCTTTTCATACA
This sequence comes from Acholoe squamosa, assembly GCA_949317995.1. NCBI lineage: Eukaryota > Metazoa > Annelida > Polychaeta > Phyllodocida > Polynoidae > Acholoe > Acholoe squamosa. Next base: position 3,702,007 of record OX439045.1, read on the forward strand.
TTGATAGTACAGATACATGTAGATTAATGTTTATCTATTCCAGGTTCCACAATGGGCAAAATAATCTACAGATCCAAGAAGGAGTACAAGGATGGTGAGCCAATCAGTGCCAAGGTATGACTCATGGTAGTGTATAAGTACATGGATGGTCAGCCAATCAGTGCCAAGGTATGGCTCATGGTAGTATATAATACATGGATGGTCAGCCAATCAGTGCCAAGGTATGGCTCATGGTAGTATATAAGTACAAGGATGGTCAGCCAATCAGTGCCAAGGTATGACTCATGGTAGTATATAAGTACAAGGATGGTCAGCCAATCAGTGCCAAGGTATGACCCATGGTAGTATATAAGTACAAGGATGGTCAGCCAATCAGTGCCAGGGTAGTATATAAGTACAAGGATGGTCAGCCAATCAGTGCCAAGGCATGACTCACGGTAGTATATAAGTACAAGAATGGTCAGCCAATCAGTGCCAAGGTATGACTCATGGTAGTATATTTGTACAAGAATGGTCAGCCAATCAGTGCTAAGGTATGACCACTGGTAGTATATAAGTACATGGATGGTCAGCCAATCAGTGCCAAGGTATGGCTCATGGTAGTATATAATACATGGATGGTCAGCCAATCAGTGCCAAGGTATGGCTCATGGTAGTATATAATACATGGATGGTCAGCCAATCAGTGCCAAGGTATGACCCATGGTAGTATATAAGTACAAGGATGGTCAGCCAATCAGTGCCAGGGTAGTATATACGTACAAGGATGGTCAGCCAATCAGTGCCAAGGTATGACTCATGGTAGTATATAAGTACAAGGATGGTCAGCCAATCAGTGCCAAGGTATGGCTCATGGAAGTATATAATACATGGATGGTCAGCCAATCAGTGCCAAGGTATGGCTCATGGTAGTATATAAGTACATGGATGGTCAGCCAATCAGTGCCAAGGTATGGCTCATGGTAGTATATAAGTACATGGATGGTCAGCCAATCAGTGCTAAGGTATGACCCGTGGTAGTATATTAGTACAAGAATGGTCAGCCAATCAGTGCCAAGGTATGACTCATGGTAGTATACAAGTACATGGATGGTCAGTCAATCAGTGCCAAGGTATGACTCATGGTAGTATACAAGTACATGGATGGTCAGCCAATCAGTGCCAAGGTATGACTCATGGTAGTATACAAGTACAAGGATGGTCAGCCAATCAGTGCCAAGGTATGACTCATGATCATGGTAGTTTATAAGTACATTAGGGTTATTCCAAGATATAAGAGTCAATGCTGTGCTGGAGATAAGAGTGCTTGCTGTATTAACATATTTAAGACATTTTTAATGCAGGCTGGTTTTGTACAATTGCCAGAGTTAATGTGCAGTTGAAGCATGGGAAATAGACCTTAAACAAGCACCTCATTTTGTAAACGGGCATTGGTAACAATCCCTCCAACTACTGATTGCCAGGACTGTTATTCATGGTGATATTGTAAACGGTTAACCGACACACTTTCCAGCATGTTAACCTGCTCTTACAGACCATATGGGCCAATGCAATCCAACATCATGATGCACCAATAAAGTGCTTGTGAGAAATCTCACCAGACCTTTATTTGTGCATTTAATAGCACCATGACCTCCCATGACTCATATATTAGACAAAACATTATGAAATACAATTGAATTATCTGTTCCCTAAACAGGAAGATCCTAAAATGGGCCAGGTCCACTATGCGCTGTTCCCTCGTGCAGATGTAAAAGGCATGATTGCGTACCTCAAGGGGAATTGTGACCTAACTGTACGTATATTTTCTTTTTAACTATCATGAGATTCATGACTCAAGATTTATCTCTTGACATTATGCACCAAAACAGTGCTGGTAATCTGCCAGCAATGTAATGGTACATCTTGCCAACCCTATATAAGTGTATCAACAGACACTACTTAAACCATACTCTTGACTTAGTAAAATAAGTACATTTTGGAATTTAAATATCTTATTACTTAAAGTGGCTATTTAAACAACATTCATTTCAATAAATGCCCCACAAAGTTGTTTAAATTTCATGATGACATTTATATCTATATATAAATCTAAATATCTGATGACATTGCTTAATTTGTGAAATGTATATCTATTAATTTGTCATTTATTTGAGATTAAAAGAAGCCATATACCAAACATATTCTTTTTCATAAGAAAAGTGAAGGAGGAAACATCCTAGTCTACAGCACTGGTGTGGGCAGTGCAGAATTCAGAGTAGAAATTGAGAAGGGTCTGAATTGCAAGTAAGCCTTTTCTGCTATTTTGCCATAATTTTAAATATAATTGACTTGGTCTGCAGATGCACCTTATGGTATTTTCCTCAATCCACAAGGTGGACTTTAAGCAGTATATGAATGTAATATATGATGATTATGCTTGCACTAGTGCCTCTATCAAGTACCTAAAAGGCACGCATGCAAGCATAATCATCACACATTGCGTTTATACCACGGTCTGCACCTTTAGGATGCATTAGAATGCATCAGAATGCATTCTGCATTCACTGACATACAAACATATGTGGTATCCATAGGGTCCCAGACATAAGACTCATTTAACCCAACACTATTGTCCAGCCCTGTCACCTAATGGATAGCATGAAGCACTTTCGATCAGAAGGTCCCTGGTTCTAGTCCCACCCATGCTGAGCTTTTCCTGTATGAACCACTGTCAAACCTAAAGCTGAGCTGCTGTTACATATGTATAAGAATAGTATAGAAAAAGAACACTCTCAATATTCAAGTGTCAACTCTCAGTGCCTCTATCTTGTGATAAATGCACTCACATTATCGAGTTTGGGCACCCAAAGCCTGGATGGTTGGCATGAAGCTCCAATGAAGTGCTGCCAGGCAGTCTCGCCAGTGCTTCATTGGTGCATCATGACTACTAATGGGCATGATGCATTAATGCATCAGCGGCCCTTGAAGGGTTAAGTGCTGGGTTTTGAATAAGCACCTGAGTTTGAACATGCATATCAGGGACGAAACAAACCTCAAATAAGTGCCTCTCTTGTATTTGTAAGGGTGAGGATTAGCACCCTTCCAAATCGGTAAAACCATTCAAGATAATTCCAGAATGGAAAAGTGAGAATTCACTCACGTTCAAATCACAGTGAAAACCCTAAAGTTAGTGACATTGCAGTCGAAATTGTAGTGGTCCCTCTATGACTGCCTTACTCATCTTTATACACATACGATGACTACATTATTAACGCGAATCGTATAAAACAGTTGTAAGGAACTCACTATGATTTAGACAGCTTCGAATCCTAGTGACTGTGTGTAGTCATACCATGTTAAGAAATGACAGTGTCTGTTTTGTAACAGGAGTCATCATACTCATTTCCGTGTCTTTTTTTGGTACTAAAAAAGAATAAAAATAACTGTTCTTTGACAAACATGTAATGCTTACTACAGGTTCGTTATCATCCCTGAGACTGACTGCTTTGTAAAGGGGCTCGTTACATTAGAAAAGATCCTGCCAAAGGAGGAGCTCTTCATTCCAGATTCTAAAGAGGTCCAAGACAAGATCGCCAAAACTGAAGCTGAAATGGGAGAGATAGTCAAGAAAATGTTTGAAACAATGAAGAATACTAAACTGCCAGATGATTCACAAGAAGCTCTAGTAAAAGAAGAAGACAGGCCGTTGATGTTGGTTGTGGCAGGTTCAGGCACAGGGATATTCCAGGTATGCTCTAAAAAGATTATCCTTAATCTACAATCATTTTTAACCCCTTAAGAACCAGCAATGCAGGAGTGCATCATGCCCATCGGTGAGCACATCATTAGAGCATCATACCGACCCTCCCAGAGTGTATTAACCTTGTGGGGTCAAGATGATGCCCTGCCAAGCAACTCACAAGGCTGTATTAATGGATCGATCTTGATGACTAATTGGCATGATGCATTAATGCGTAAGTGGCAAAGAGTTAAGGGAATGACCATATCTGTGATCCAGTGAAACAGTGAAGTTAACGACAAATCACTCATAGTTCCAAATATACAACCTATAGTTCCAAATATATAACCTATGTAGATCTACCAGACATTGAGAGTATATTTTGTTGCACTCACACCACAACTGTGACATAATTGTATACGCTGTATACTCTTGATAAATACCTACTCTGTTCTATATATTTAAGATAAACAAAGACGAGACGTGTACCATGATGTCTGAAATGTCCACAGGTGGCCGCTTCATGTATGGCATCAGCAGTATCCTATCAGGAGAAAATGTGAGTTTCTTTCATGTCCATTGGTAAAAGCCTTAATACCTAATCTTCTCAGGGGAAGGGAGCAACTGAATCTTATTCTCCTGGTTGAATTCTTTGAGATATTTTAGCCAAGATCACATAAAATAATTGAAGAAATACACTCAAACTGCCCCAAACTAAACATTTCCTCAGTGGGTAGCTCTTGGGCTGTCTTCACTCTACCTTACGGAGTACTGCTTTGAGGCTATCTCAATATAATATAATAGATAAATCATTTAGTCCAGCGAAAATGATGCAGGTCTAAAGTGAGCAGACGTGGGACGAGCAGACATGGGACGAGCAGACACAGAACAGATATTTTTTCCATTATTTGCCTATGATAGAGAGTTTTCAGCAAATTTACTCTCTTGTCCCGCATCTGCTCATTTGCTTGTCCCGTGTCTGCTCATTTATGGAGCAGCTCATCAGTTTTTAGCCTATTATAACCACAATTCCTTTAAATATTGGGCTGGGACAGTTGGCTGTGTTAGTATACAAATGTGGGTTCATTGTCAGTCAGGTTTTACATCTAAAATGATTTTGACTGCATCAGCAAGGCGCATACCAGTAAAATCTGATTTTCAAGGTCTGAGATAATTGCATCCAATTTTAGGATTTCAGTAAGCTGCTTGAAATGGCTGAAAGAGCTGATGGAAAGTCATGTGACACCTGGACATCAGACCTTATTAGTTGTAATACTACTAGTGCTGAAGGGGCTGAGGAGAACATGTATGATCAATGTCGTGATATGGAAGACTTGGTATTCCCATTCGGAAAAGGTGTAACTGTAAGATCTGGTAAGTGGTATTCTTTCTCACTTATACTGCTTCTTCCCAAAACATTACCATGGATGCAAATGAGAATGGTGCTATAGATCTTCTCCTGAAAACCCATGATTTGTTTTGTTTCCCTGACTTGTTTTGAAAGGTCATTGATAATTTCCCAACCAGTCAAGCTGCAATATTGATCTAGATATCAGGTTAAAGCTAAGATAAAGGGCTACCTGAATGTAAGATCATTTGTTCAATATTTTGAAAATCATGTGACTGGTTGCCATGGAAACCAGGATAAAAGTTTTCACTACCTTTCATCACTCTCACAGCCATTGAGGAGAAACATATTTTTCTGTGTACATGGTAAGTCCACAGAATTCGTAAAGCAAAATTCCACTTCAACAGATAACTGTAGCACCTTTATTTTCAAAAATATCAGTCACCAAACAGGCTCTCAGATTGCCGGAAATTGCCATTTTTCACCAGAACCTACCCTGAGAATCATCCAGACGGTAGACATTCTTCCCTTTCAAATACATCAAACCCTCAGTCAATTGATTGCTCAGACACTGAGAGATTTGTCAAAAGAGTGCAAATATGTTGTATGACAATGATTGGACAGAAATGTTGATATCTCTTAAGGGGGTTACACCTTATCATCTATTTAGCTCTAAAGATGAAATGTCGGCCTCATTTCTCATCAATTCTGCTTGGAAATGATGTGCAAGGATTAAAACAGAAATGACTGGCAAAATTGCTTTTAAACTGAAAATTCCCTTCAGTAAAGACATATCTTAGATCAATCCTATACTTGGTGGGAACATTTATAGCCAATTAGTATTCACTTCTATTGTTATTGATGACTAAGATAACATTTTACCATGTTCAAAGCTGTCCTGGTATTTTTAACATTTTAATTAAGTAGTGTTCTATTTTGATAGGAGCTCTGCTCAAATACATACCTGCTTCATTCCAGATATGATGAAAAAGGAAGATCTGGTATTCAGTGCTTTCCAAACCACAGCCGCGATACATGCACAAGAAATCAGTACCCAGGCCAGGATGGTGAATGCCAAGGCCGTCTACTTTGCAGGCAATTTGTTCAATTCCGAGATAATGAGGAATTTGATAACCTTGGCGAATTATAAGCTGTCCATGGTGGCACCAGTGGTAAGAAAGGGAGAACATTTTACTGCATACATTTTTTACGTTGCATTACTTTCTGATTTTGCTTTGAATTGGATACTATGGATAAGACCTATTATAAGTGTTGTTTTTTGTAGATTTAATTCAATTTACATACCATACTCCTAAAGGAATTTCATAAGTGTTCAATTCAGTTCAATTCAATTCCTCCAAATTTGATAGCATATTTAAGTGACAAATATTAGGAAATCCGCCTTGCCTTGCTGACCCAGATTTCTCTTTGTCAATTCATATGAATAAAAAGAAATATTTTAATTATATTTCAGAAGTATGAATACTTCTTCCTAAAGAACGGTGGGATGTACGGCGCACTGGGAGCTTTCCTACAGGCGAATAAGGCTGAGGCCTAAACATTTTTATTATCATCATGTATAATTAATATTCTATAGGTGTTTGAAAAATAAAAAGTTGAAAGCTGAACAGTCTTCATTTTGGATACATTGGATATGCTAAGTATCAGCCTGTGAACGATTACTTCCCAGCAAATTGTCGTGATTCCTCGTCAACCTGTGTGAAGTGGCTCACACATGTCGCTAGATGGAACACGACGTCGTTATAGCACAAGATCACCAGGAATAGCAATTGCTATGCCACATGAGTCTAACACACAGTGGCGAAAGATGATGGAATGAGTTATCACTCAAAAAGGAGTCACCATTGATGACCAATCATGGTGACAGATGACGACAATTTCCTGGGTTAGCGCCAAGGCAGCTACCATTAGTATCCGGGCCATATATGGGCAAACGAGGTTACCATGTCAGTTGCCAAAAGCTGGCAGCGATCATGGAACATAATACATGTGGGGGGGGGGGATAAAAACCCAGAAGACACACTGCAGGCTCTAATCCAACTAGACAAAACAACAATTTTGTTTTTGATTTGTTTTCTTGGTTAGCAGCATTGAACAATGATTTAAGGATTGGTACATGTCCAAGGACTGGCTCACAGCTCAGCCTCAGAATCTTGCAAGATGCATATCGGCAATACTAATCACCATACAGCGAGCCACAAGGTCATTCTCAACATCTGCCAATGCCTAGGCCAAAAGAAAATGTGTGTTTCAGTAACATGGCTAAAATGTGTAGGGTCGGTAGTTCGGATTTTTTTTCTGTATAGAAATTTATGGGCACATTCTATGATTTAACAGTGGAAATATAAAAAACTTAAATGTAAAGCACATATAATGACATTAATTAACTGTACACCACTAGATGAGGACCTGGATAAGCTCCGTGAAAAAATGATGAAAATATATGAAAATTACGGGAAAAATGCCTAAAAATTCCCCAGAAATGTCAAAAAATTTCCAAAATAAAATAAAATTCCAGGGTCGGTCGGGTAACTTGAAACAAACCTTTTTTTAGGCCCTATTTTATTGATCTCCCAGCTATGCTAAGCTGGGCAACAAACATGTCTAGCAGAGTGATTTCGGTTAACAAGACAAGAATTTCAGATACAATAATCAATCAATGTTCAATAGCTTTTAATTTCAGTCAGCATAGGAATAATGTACAAAGCTGAAGGGGCAATAGTTTGGGATAACTGGTTTACTTCAACCCCAGTAAGGTATTACAAAACCAGTCTAAAAACAGGTGAGATACGGCGAAATCGGAATCTTTCATTATGTACTATACAGGTGATTTATCTACTCACCCCCTAATTATTCATCACTTAGATTATCAGATATAATAAACACATATATATGATCAGCTATGATTCCTACACATGTACCGTAAATCCCCGGTCACAAGCCGGCCCCGGTCATAAGCCGGGGGGTGAGTTCAGGAAAAAAATAAAAGCCAGTTTTTGGGTCAAATTTTTATCATTTTCTCTTTATTCTAAAAAATCCCAGTCATAAGCCGGGGGGGGACTGGGAAAAAATTTAGAAGCCGGTTTGGGCCCAAAATAGAAAAAAAAAATCCGGCTTATGACCGGGGATTTACGGTAATCAGGTTATCATCAACTTATATTAGGAGTAGCCCCTGTATATAGGTGCACACCTGTGAATAAGCCCACCCTGACTTTAGGACTATGTATCCAATGGATCTGGATAAACCATGAGGGTCAACTTTTAATCACAAAAGTGTAGGAAATCCTACTCATGTAGGAGAAATCGCATCCTTGAATCTAAGATAGAAACTTTTTTTTGTGTTAATGACATGTAAATTTCAAGAGGTAACCTGCCATATGAAGTTTATAGCTAAATTTACTTGAATCCTGAATATGATCTATTGACCTTGGGTGCTAGGACGTCTTGTCATATTTGGGCTTACCATGTTTTTTTTTTGTAAAATAAACTTACCAATACCAAAAGCGAGACCACATGACCTCTGTACAGCATCAGCATGTAGAGGTTAGGGAGTGGTCATCAACAGGGGGGGAGGGTGGGTTTGAGGGGGGGGTGTAAAATTTTCAGACCCCTCCCAAGGGGGGGGGCTAAAAAAATTCACCCTCTTTTTAGCAAAAAAGCCTGTGCGCTACTATAGATCAAAGAGGGGCGCGAAAACTCTCTGCACCTCTGGCAGGGGGGGGCGCTAAAAATTTTGACTGCCGTCGAGGAGGGGGCGTAAAAAATTCCCGTGCGTCCGCGCGAAAACCCACCACCCCCCTGTTGATAAATAATGACCACTCCCTTAAACCAAGTCTGAGACAAGTCCTTTAGGAGCTGGTAACGGTATTGTAGTACTGATCTGGATAGATATAAGCAAGATAGAATAATATATGATACCACAGAAAGGTTTGTGCATAGCTCTAATATTTTGGGAGGGGGGGGGGGCGCCAGGCCCCACTCCTATGGGTACTGGTTCAGAAAATATCAGATTAGGTTCATGGGGAAAATTTTGCCTTTTAATTGATGCATTCTTGAAGGATTTAAGCACAATTTGGAATTTTACCTTGAAAATTGCATGTTAAAGGGCATTTCAACCCCATATTATCTCCCGAACAGTTGGGGGGCAAGACATATTCTGGCCCACCTCAGTTAACAGTTGGGGGGACTGATATCAGAGTTATTAACTGTGATGTCAAAGTCAAAAACTATGATATCAAAGTTTCCGATAAACTCATGTTTCACCCCGATTCTGGGGTTTACAGAATATGAGAAATCAACACAAAGGCCTGTTTTCTATATATCAAATGGAATAAGAGAGTGGGGAAAGGAATATGTCATAATATCACCATGATAGGGCAATATTTTGGAAAAACTCTGATGTCACACCGGGAAACTGTGATATCAAAATTGTAAAACCCTTTTTATCAAATTCGAAAACTGTGATATCAAATAAGTTTTAGAAACTCTGATATCAGGGGGTGAACATTCGGCTTGCCATAGGGCTGAGTAAGGGGGGGCGACCAGTGCTTTGGCGCCATCTAGCGGAAACTATAACATTCATAATTGTGTGTATAGCTCAGTATGCCTGAGGAAATACCTCAATTCTGCTATATTAACACATGTGTCAAATATCCTATGATACATTTACATGAAATACGTGTGGGTATATATGTCATGGTCAGAGAAATCCTTTTAAAAGAAAAAAAAAATCACTACCTTAGTCAATATCTACAGCAATTTCATAAACTACAAAACAGGACAGATTTTACTTTTGATCAATAATATGATCGCTAGATTACTAGTGGGATATAGATTTGAAGGTGGCCAAACCATCTCCTGTTTACAGATATGATGCTTTCGTCAGTTGCCATAAAATGATTATGAATTAAGAGGCAAGTGTTCATAAAAGTATTTTTATTTCAAAGAAAATTACATCTGCTCTTACTGTATAAAATCCCATTCAAATAATTATACCTAGTTGTCATTCAAGCATAATACTATACATTACGATTCATACCTATCCACTCGCCTCCCCTTAAATTTGCTTTCTTAATTGTATGAACAATATAATCAATGGAAATACAGTTCTTTAATGAATAATGACATTTTTTACAATGACCAAAAAATGTAATCTCAGTGATGTACAAACGAGAATGGCGATTCTTAATCAAACAAGTAACACGCACGTTTTTTTTTCAATGAAAAATATTTCTTTCAAAGCTATTTTTGAAACTGCTGTGAAGCATCCAAATGACAAATGATGCAACATTGTCCTCAGCAAAAACAAAAGGAATCTGACATCTTTTGTTCACATCTATTCGACATACAAGATACTAGTCCACTCACAGTTACATAACCATCATATAATGTACATATTCGCAATTTGGTGCTGCTCTGTCTATAATAACACTGGAACACCAAATGGTATCAAAAATAAGTAAATAAATACTCCATATTTAATGGGATTTTCCCCATTAAGTTTAATAGGTATTGACCTGTTAGTTATAGGCAGTATGATGATACATAGCACCACATTTCTTGTTGGGCGTCCGACTACATAGATCTGCTACAGAGAGAGATTGCTGCATGGCAGATGTAGGGTTCAGGAGGGTGTTGCTCCTATTGTAAAAAGAGCTGTGAGTATGTGCCCTCTTTTCTAAACAAATCGTGCACTGCTTCACCTAAGTACTTGCACTCACCACATTAGTCTGAAAAGTCACCTGCCTTGTTTAAAATAGAGAGAGCTGCACTACAAGGTACCTACTCATGTCACACACTCTATAGTTTATTATACTGACTGACTTCTCCAAACTAGGTACCTACTCAAATCCCCCTTTTTCAGCACCGTACTTGAATGACCACTTGTGAGCAACAAAAGGGACAAGTTATAGCTATATGAAAAGAAAGGACTGGAAACAAGGGCATTTTTAGCCAGCTCTTCCTTTTACTATAGGAGAAACACCCTCCAGACTTGCTGCAACTTGTGATCCCAGCTTGCTAAAGACTTACTACACACAAACATTTTGCACCTTTTACAAGTCATGAATCTTACACGTTTTTCTACCTTTTTCAGACACGCATGTGGTTATTACAACAACCACAGTTCCCATTCCTTTAGCACCAATATATTATGGAAATAACTTTAGGAAACACACACCTGGGAGGTGGAGTGAAGTGCTATAGTAATATGAGACTTCTAAGCACTTCATGACGACCAATGATGGACTCCTGCATTAGCAGCCCTTAAAAGATATTACCGTATTCATTCTAATAAAGACACATGCTCTGATTAAAGCGCACACCTCTCTCTTTAGGCCATGAGCGCACCCCCCTGATGTCAATTTACACAAAAGATGTGTAAAAATAAAGACTTTTTAGGGCAGAATTAACGATTTTATAGCATCAGGAGGTGCCCTTATTAGAATTAATTTCTGATTAAAGGAATTCAGCATCTAGCAATTCATTTTCCGCACATGTGCGCTTATTAGAATGAATACGGTAGAAAAATACTGATGAATAGGACTACATGCATATGATTCAGTTGTCGATCACATCGTCAGGAATGTCTCGACAAGATTAATTAACAAACCTGTTTAAAACAATAAATTAATAAATCACAGGAAATACTAAATGTTGTGGCACCTAAAAGCTTGTCCTTACTTCAACATTGTATTGTGTATTTCTCTAAATGCTTACAACATTTCTAAGTCATATCTATATTGAAATGATAAACAATTACAAATGTCCTCACACAAGGACAGCATTACCTTAATTGGATTATGATTTATATCGCAAAAACAGTTTATGGACGTTTATGAAATAGCACCTTCATTAAAAACTGGAATTTCTAATAATGCCTTTTTCTCCTTAATCCTCTTTTGAAATTGAAATCTGTAGAAAGCTTATTCATTTAATGAAGATCTGCCTGTAAGTTTTATATGGGGCAGAAAAAAGCCCCTACTTTTTTAGCTAAAGTTGGCCTTACAGCGCATTCTTTCCACTGAGGAAATACAAAAAGAAACATAAGCCTTACAGTAAGAAATAATAAAATTAACACATCTATGTACACAAAAATATACTCAGTCTAGGTGCCACAAAATCTTTAATAGCCATGATGCATATTTTGTGGCCTTAAAATTGTCAATTGTGATCAAATAAACAGCACCCGGAGATGTTCCAATAACTGAGATTCTACACCGCAGTAGTTCTGATAATACCTACAATAGAAAATCCTCACCTACAGGGTGACCTTTGGCCAATTCTGTAAGACTACGCACACATAGCGGGGCTCATTTATAAACTACGCACACATCGCGGGGCTCATTTATAAACTACGCACACATCGCGGGGCTCATTTATAAACTACGCACACATCGCGGGGCTCATTTATAAACTACGCACACATCGGGGGGCTCATTTATAAGCCACATCTTATTCGCTATTAAGAATTGAGCAGACCAAGTCAAAATGGAATAACGGTCATGGCCCGTTTAAGAACCTGGGTGATTACACATTTCAATTCAACTGTATCTGGGCATTTTTATAGGAATCACTCATTTAAAAATCTAAATAGCTTTTAGTACTCAAGACTTTTGACATCCTCTTAGCAATGGGGCTTATATTATTGGAGCCCTGGCTTAATTCAGTCACCAAAGCTTATTCAAAGACAGCATTGTAGAAGAGACATTGCATACATGAATTACAATTGGTAAAAAAATCCCATAAGACATCCAGCGTAAACTATAGTTCTTCGGAGGGTACTGCATCGTATCCATTGTGGGGGCTCAGCTTGGCCATTTCCTCAGGCTTCTCTCGTTTGAAGAATCCACACTGAAAATAAGATTAATCCTGAATGTATATCAGTGGGGCAATCATTTTACAGAAGGTAGATTCTACTTTAAGTGATTCTATCAATCACTTAACTATGATACAATGTATATCACCTCATGTTGTGATATTATCATAACTTGCATCCTTTTCTTTTCATGCATACAGTTCAGTCAAAATTGCTTTATCTCTTATTATCAGACAATGTCAAATACTTCATTGCTATTTGTATTTGTGGAAATAACTGCACTTGTACAAATAATCAGCACAATACAAAATGCATCGCATCAGTGTATGCAATGAAAGGTAGTGAATCTGGGGAGCATCATATAGCCCTTTTTTTGCCGCTAAGACAATAGTGCACCATGCCCAGTTCCTGGAGCATTACACTGACTCTCTAGTAGTGTAACCAACCTGTATGGGTAGCATTATTCATACAAATGCAGCCTTTAGCCCAAGCTCCATTAGGCGGCATGTGGCAGCAGCGTCACAGCCGGCACAGGTTTTCCTTGGATTGGAGTATCCTTTCTGCTGGCCAACCCAGGAATGCAGCGTTTCGTGTCAGTATCTCAGGAATTTTGCAGCGAAACGCTGCATTCCTGGGTTGGCCAGCAGAAAGAATACTCCAATCCTGTGCCGTCTGTGACGCTGCCGCCGCATGCCGCCTAGTGGAGCCCTGGCATTACCGAATTACTCAGCAATGGATCATGATGCATGAATGAGAAAGTACTTTCAGTTCTTAAAGGGTTCAAATGTGAGTGACTTACCCGCCATAATAGAAGAATGAGTAGGAGGAGAAGTACGAAGCCGCCGGAAATAGCCAGAGCGATGACCCATATTTCCAACTGTCCATAGTCCTTACCGGTCTGTAGCACTGCTATGTATGTGTCAATCTGAAAACATGAAGTACCATTGTGTGAGTGAGTATTGGGTTTTTAATACTATTTCAATGCCTAAAGTAACTTTCAAGATAATGCTACATTTTTAACACAGGTTGTCTGATGGGTTATTTAAGAAATGGATGATATAAATGAAAGGTAGAAGCACTACAAGTGTAAAAAAGGGAATAAAAGATACAGAAGAAGGACAAAGACCTCTTCAAGTATGATGATCCTGATGTGCAAATTGTAAGTACATGTTGCACATGGGAGGTATAGATATAGGTATAAGTAAAGATAAATATAGGTATCATATTTAGAGTGAAGTGGACATTCAACATTTTAACTACAGGTTTAAGAAATAGATCTATGTTTACATTCTATCCAAATACGTTATTTAACAAATAAGGGATATAACTATTCAAGTATATGAGTGATAGGTCCAGGTAATAAGTCAATATCAGCAAACACTCCTACCTGGAATGTGTCTACATCATATTCATCTGCATGGACATCATACGGGACAGACAACATGTGTGCCTCAGCCGATGACGTCACAATCAGGGCACGTTCTGGAATCTGGAACATGATTGGTGGAAAATTGGATAGAGCTGTCAAGGTGAAACAATTAAGGTAAATGATGAAGAAGGTAATAAGATGACTGGATACAAAGATTGATGATCTTTAAGAAAATCCCACACCAGGACACCTGTATGTATGTCTGATATTCTTTAACAGTTAGAAATATTTCTAAATTTGTTACTTACATCTAGCAGAGAGCGTGCCCAGACCCGTGACCGTACTCTGATGAGGATGCTGTCATCCGCGTCAATACGGCCCGTGTCACAATGTATGGTGGCACACTGGGACTTGGACCGTGAGGAACAAACCTACAATGAGATGGACAATTTGTTGAATGTAGGCACTCTTGCTATGAATGGCGGGAAAAATGTGAGATCGCGTGTGCGTGTTAACACAAGCGCATTAAAGAGCTCTTTAGCCTCCCCAAGATGGCACAAGACATGTGGCTTCAGAATCCTTAATTTACCTCAGTATTTATCAGGTTCTGGGCCCATAACCTGTTAGTCCGAGGTAAAATGAGGGAGATTGAAGCTACCACATGTAGTCCATCTTTGGGATACTGCTGAAGTGTGTATATTGGTACAAACATGATGCCGTTCACAAGGCTCATGGTTAGACACTTCCAGCACTGATGACGCTGTTCATAAAATTTAGGATTGTACATTTCTACAACAATTAACCCTTCATGGGTGACATAATGGATTGATGCATCATTCAGCTCTTGAAAGGTTAACACTTAGAGCTTCTTAAGTCTCAAAGCTTTATGGTAACTTGGCACAACTCATTGATTTCTTCAAGTATTACCATTTGCATTATGCTGCTATTCAAACATATTATCAAATTTCCTGACTATCATCTTAGAGATGTAGTCTCAAAAACTTTCTGTCAGAAACGTATGTTGGCCATCCAAGGATGGGAATTCTGCAGAGAACTAACTGTAAGCCAACAGCCAGAATTACAGACCATTGGCTCCTGGTCATTAGTGTCTAATGGTGTAAAAACATACCACTCTACGTATAAGCTGGCTGTCTGACTCTGAGATGCGGCTGGCACTAAGTTCTGCATCATCATCCACTTGACGGCGCTGTCGGTGCTGACGCCGCTCCAGCATCTGATGTAGGTTGACAGAGAGCTGAGGTCCATATCCATCATCACTGCCTTCCACTGACTCCACCTGAGGGGACAGTGTTATTACATGATAAATAACACAGCTCTATAGATTCAACATCTGATCTAGATTGGCACATCATTTTCATCTTTTTGCTCCCAATTCTGGTGAGGGCTCCCCAAAACCAGATGGTGTTACACAATGTTTAAGTCTATATGAAATTCTGATAGTAGCTCTACCATGCCACCTGTGGCCAAAATTGGAATCTCATCATCTCATATGACCACTATTTTAGGCATTTCCTTAAATTTGTAAATTGTAAAAGAAATGTGAATACCTCCCCAGGTAAAAATATACAATGGTTTATTGTGATATATATCATGGTTAATTTACTAGAGTGTTTTGGAACGAACCATAGTTTTTGAACTAGGGTAAATCATGATTATCCTATAGGATTATTATATTATATACAATGATATACATTGCTGCTAATACGATTTACCACAGTTATGATAGATGCAATATCATGATATATTGTACTGTGATATTCATCGTGGTTTACTGTAATATACCAGGGCACATGATAAACCAGAGTAAATTTACTGGGGTACTTTGGAACCAATCATGATTATTTTACTATGGTATATTATGGTCTCCATTGTGGTTAATCATGAACACAGCATACCGTTGAATCAAATCGAAGTCTACATTGATTCCACATCTATTTTTTCCTGATGCCCCACTTGGAGATTGTTCAGATTGTGGAACTCATCTCCATACTCGGGACATTGAATTTTTACAAACCCTTCATGATCACAAACCATAGTGTAATGTATATGTAGGGTTGTTCTAAAGGAATGTGTACAGCAGGGTATCTATATCTTCTCGACTTACCACAAAATGGGTGTGTGTATTCTTCACAAACCTAATTACTACATATGTAGTTGTTCTATTGGCCACATTTTTTTCAAACTGCATTTTAGCTTACATTCCTAATGTTGGAAGGTTGAATTTAATTGAAAATCAGAATAATTGCTATGCTTATAGATTCCATAAATGAACAGAACACCCCAAGAAGAGTCTGCTTGTGAATTGTGCTGCCACCTGGTGCAAAACAATTAACTAATCATAGTAGTATTTTACCATGGTAAACCATAGTATGTTTGTTGTTATGTGTGTAATCTTGCAAATTGCATGATAGTCTTTAATGTCTCCTATGAGAAATGTGCCTACTGGAAGTAAAAAGATAATACCCATTCTGAACAAGGACTATGACACATAATTTATAGACATGAATTTGAGAAAGACAGTAGGTCTAATATTGGACTGATCTGGCCTCAGCAAGTCTTATGTCTGCCACAGTATTTACAGTCCCAAAGAGGAAATTATTGAAAATAACAAAGAAACCCAAAAGATCAACACATTTTCTGGTCACAGTTCAAAACATATGTATATAGGCATCAGATATTTACTAAGAGGGTTAGAGGCATAAAGCTATTTAAGTAATAATCCTCATTTTCCATTGCTTATGGAGCTTAGCATTGAATTGAGAAAATGTGTATCTTATGTAATATTTAGAGGAATATATGCATTGAAAGTGTAAATATACATAAAACAAGGGGTAGAGAACAATATGGCAAAACGTCATGTGATAGAATAGTGTAGGTCATTAGCAAAGAATAGAAATAAGAGTGAACACTGGGTGATAATAGGGCACATAGAAAGCACATGGTGAGGATAAACCATGATATACTATGGTAAACCATGATATAGCATGGTTATCTAGGATAACAATAAAAGAGAAGTCAAAATCCACACTATGCATTGACAAAAGAAGTATGTCTTGCTGATACAGAATATAGATATCACAAGGGGTAGAGCACAGTTGGGACATATGGAAATGTGAAGAAATGTTGTAGATTGCTAACACATGGGAAAAATAGATGACCACTGGGTGATAATAGGGAGTAAAGAAAGCACATGGTGGCTATGACACCATGGTTTATCATTATACCATGGTATTTTATTTACTTATTCAATTATGTTATACTACATTTCTTACCTGAAGTTGGTACACACTTTGCTACACCATTGCATACCAGTGTATAGCATATTGAAATCCTAGTTCCAGGACTTCAATGTTTATAAAGAATCATCTGGTATATTGTGATAAACTGGAGTTGAAAAAGCTCAGTGTATCACAATACTGTGGAAGCATAGTATACCATATTCCTCTCAAACTATGGTTAATAATACAGTTACATATTTGATGTAGATATTGCAAATTACCTTACCATATGATAGTAAACTATGGTTCTCAAACTATGATTTATCATTATTCTAACATACTGTGATATATTAGAGTTACATATACCGGTGTACCATAGGATATAGGGAATACTGTGATATATCCTAGTAAATTATGATCCCAGAATCGTAGTAAATCATTGGCTTTCCTGGTTAACATATGAGTTGACTGTGTCCTAGTATATCATGGTACATAATGGTTATATGTACCACAAAATAAGAGAGTTTACTGTAGTGTATCATAGTCAACCACGATGTATACTGGTTCACTAGATTAGATCATGATATCTACCATAGTATATTTTTACCTGGGTCTAGATTGGTAACAAATATGGTGATAAATACAAAATATATCATTTATACTAAATAATCACTATTTCTCAAACATGTATCTCCTGACCCATCTTTAAAGTGTAACAAAATTTGGGGATATTCAGTAGTTACTCACTGTGATGTTACGGGGGTTGATGGGATGTGTCATGACCTGACAGCGACCTTGACCTTGGATGACCTCTGGGGTGACGTGCAGGTAGAGAAGATCCTTCCCGGGTTCCAGGTAGTTTGGCCAATACACAACAACTGAAGTTGTAGCCACCGGGCTTGGACCAAGGTTACGCAACTGGGGAGGGGTGATAGAAATAATAAAGGCGGTTTGATATTTGTTCTACGGATGGGTTCTTATATATAAATATTTGGGGTTTGATGCTTGGTCTTACCGTCTATTAAGTAATAGGTTATACCCTAATAATTCTGCTTCTATAAGAAGATCATTCCTCACCAGCCTTGTTAATATGACATTTAAATCATTAGGAAATCCCATTTCATAAAGGCCTTTAAATCAGTTTTAAACTTCTACAAGACCTGTTTGATGAAGGCAAGCCTAAAACTTAAGGAAGAGTCTCTGATGACAGCATGCCTCTCCCGGAAGATGGCCAAATCATAAGTGAGTTTTCAGATCGTCGGTTATGTATGATTTAAACTTCCTGGTGCGCCTTATAGAATCAATTAAAGTTAGTAACGGTTGAGGATAGAATATATCAAACTATATACGCTGGTGTAACTTAAGTCCTAGGTTTGCGCTCTAGGATTTCTCTAAGCTGGGGATGCTCCCTAAAATTTCAAGGTGTACCTTATATGTCAGGCTATTGTGGTAAGTGCAAAAATGAAAATACATACCTCATAGAGGTGGACTAACTCCTTGCCTACATCTGCCTCCTTTTCCACCTCTCCTGACCATGTTGCATTGAGGAAGATACGCTCCGGATACGACACGCTGCAGATGAAAAGAAAAACAGTTTTTTCTTAAACATGATCTTTGTGACCTTTTCCTTCTGAGAACAAGTTACATCAACTAAAAACGGTCATAAAATCTATTCTTTTTCCCTTGTTGATCAAAGAAGGTAATGAAGACTTTGTCTATGAGGGCATAAAACTGAAAGAACTGAGGGTACACCTTATATGCAAGGTGTGTCATCTTACCCTGTTAGCCGTATGTCAGCCACAGCCCGTACCATGACCCGTGCCTCATCATAATTATCCTCCATCCTGTCTGGTTCTTCTGGGTTGGTACTGCAAGAAAAAACATGCTTTTATGAAAAAGGATGAAAATTAATTTGAGTGAAGGAAATTGAGGGATGACTATTGAATGAGTTGATTTGAGTTGCAAGTTGATATCACCTTAGGCCGGAATTGCCTTTACTTGAGCTGACCTGACCCCATTGGGACATTAAAAGTCTGTGCACCTTGTGAGAGCTTCCACATCATTGTCATCATCGTCATCATCATAACCATCATCTTAAATTGAATCATGTGTCAATTCGGTACTGTACCTGTTGGCTGATATGGTGAAGACAATGTTATCAATCTCTCCGGTCACATTTACCGCTGTCACCAACAATGTGAACTTCACCTGGAAATAGTAAGTAAATCAAAGTTACTTGAAGTGCAGATCTTTACGAAATATAAACACAGAGATACAAGTGATGTGTGCAAGAGGAAATGTGAACCTTTTACGTGAGAATAGTGCCTCAAATTCCATGTAAACCTTTTCAAGGTCACGAATATTGAGGCTGGGGTAGTTCTTTTATGTATTATGAATAACCTTGAACTCACCTTGGCTGTAGCAGGGAGTGGGTTACCAAGGTCACACATGATGAGGTTTGGGTTTTCCTCTCCCTCCTCATCGACACCCGGTGTGCACCGCACGGGAAGGGGCTGATGGAAAAAAAGTAATACACACCACTTTTATCATTTTCAATTTATTAAATGGTGAATTGGAAACAAAAAACACAAAATAGACCCTGTGAATACCATAATCATAAATACAAGTTTTTGAAAAGGTACTGCGTCTTAAGTGTGATATTGCTCTCATACATTTTTGGATTAGCATAGTTTTCTCATTTAGAGGTCCTGAATCAAGGACCTGCGTCCGCCGACATTGACCTGAGGAAATAAAAGAAATAAAAACACAGTATGATATGTCAGTATTTTATTGATACTCACTGACATGACATCATGGACATTGACGTAGCTTGTCCCGACCGGTAGCGTCATGGCTACTTGGGCTTCATAAGCGTCCTCGCCCCGGTTAGCGATGTGTACACCTACCTCCAGGGGTGTATCACTTGTACCCAGTATGTAGGACTCAGTGGTACTGAAAAACATGGAGACAAGCATTCTCATCATAATACCTTTAATGGTTTAGGACTGCATAGTATATAGTATATTTTTGGTATTTGTAGAATATAACAACACAACTAGTTCCTAATTTGGTTTTATTGAGTATTTGAACCTACAGTTTCGACTTTAAACAGTCTTCATCAGGGTTAGTATATATAGTATAATGAACAATGAGCTTTTGCCATTTGAGAGAATATCTTGTAAGCAACTCATTTATGTGTCAAACTAACAAATTGCTATGGCCATGGACATGTGATTTGTACAAATCAGGGATGGCAGGAAAGTAAAACTACTCCATTACATCCCAAAAATTGAAAAAGTAGAAAATTATCAATGGTTAAGTACATATTTCTTTAAGAAATATACTTACGCAGTTGCTGAGACAACAAGGTCTGGAATACATTTATTGTCGCTTCCACAATCCTTCTTGATTTCGCCCTGATGGCAGATTGTGACAAGAGGAAGACACCATTATACATTTTATCTCAGAATATCTTATTCTGAATAGTATGCCTATCACTTTAACATTCAGAAGCCTAATCAATTCACTGAGGATTCTATTATCATGTTTTTTCTATTTTTATCAATAATGGATGAATAATTGCTGTTGATTGATGAATAATCATGCTAATGAATAAGTGCTCCATTCTCAATCTAAAAGTTTACAGGGGAAATATGTGGTGAACATAACTGATAGCGATAGATACAAGACTTTTTGACACTTTCACATGTACTGATAAATAAAATTGTAAGTCTTACATTAGCGCGGACAGTCTCGGGCGTGTAGAGGTCGAGGATAGGTCTAACACCATTTCCTGACACACTCCTCTCTATCAGACTGTATGTGGCATCCACAGTGATCGGTCTAAGCTTGTCACGGAACGATGGCTGGAATAGCATGTACAATAGCATATAGAATACATCATATATACAATATCAGTCTCTTTTTTAGTTTTTTTTTTCCATTACATGAAGAAAGTGTAGGGACCAATCATACTAGCATGGGAATTTCTTAAAATTTGATCAAAAGGTTTTGAATCATTGCAAACAGGAATGGAAAACACTTACAATCTTATGTTGCATATCAATCCAAATAACAAATCATATCCCATTTTACCAATCTATTTTTCTTTTTTGTACAAAGGGTAGATTGGTTCGTTTCCATGACAAAAGAAAATACCTTATATAAATGTGATAAGGATCCAAAGATCTCTTCTATTTTCCAGGCTTAGGATCAGGCTTTTCATATGCCTCTCCCACTTTTCTCTTCTTCACCCCCTGAAATGGATCATGCCCAACCCAAACTGCATTTCCCATTCCCTGTATATGCATACTTTGAGGTAAGCCAGTGCAGTATGACAGTCGCCCTCTGGACGGTTCCTCAGTGTCAGCGAGGTCGCCATAGTTGTTTGTTTTGGTGACGTCATATAGAAGGCGCGGGATGAGATGGGTCTGTCTGCCTCCAGCTGCCATGTCACATTCAATGCTGGTAACCATAGCAACCATAGAGAATTGTAAGATATTGTTTTAGTGGATAGATGAGCTTTTTTATGAATTCAACTGCATTATTCTTCTAAGGGGGCCATCCATAAATGACGTCACACAAAATTTGACCATTTTGACCCCCCTCCCCCTCGTCACGTTTTTTGCCAAATTTGCAATGCTGAAGGTATATGGAAAATTAATTCCGTTATGCTGAGCCTGACCCCCCCCTCCAGTGTGACATCATTTGTGGATGGCCCCTAGCTGTTATTTTATATTCAACATGCGTAACCATGGTAACCATAGAGCATTATTATAATGATTCAGTGAAGGGGTGAAGTGAATTATAGCCTAGCACCCAGCTAATGATGGATGATGTTGTGAATGTCATTTCAGTGATACTGGTGAATAATTGTTATCATCATTAAATGTAGATTGTCATTCGTAAATTTTGGTGAGAACCCGTGTGCACCGCTATTATCACTGTACATTGTGTAGCATTCAATGTGTCTCACCTATTGATGAAGGAACCATGTGACCACCATAAGTAAAGCAAGTTTTTACTGTGAAGCTGCAAAGGAATTTGTCACATCTTTAATCGAGAGTAAAATATATGATGCTCCATATTCCAGCGAAATATTATGTGGCATAAGGTGTAGTTCGACCATCAAAAAGTCTCTTTTCTAAATACAGCGGTATCGCAACAATGTTCAGTTTTACGAGGACGCCCCCTGGAAGATTCAACAGTCATTTTTTCCAGTGCATGTAGATTTAATAAATTGTCATTGTCATCAAAAAGTTGTTGTGTAATGACTCAACATAAGGCTTCTATGGTTAATTATAATTAATAAACGGTTCATTTACCATACAATGGGAGTGCCATCGCTCTGCTGGCAATTCCTGTCGTCAAGGTCAAGGATAGCAGGCACAATGGTGACCTTCATTTTCACCTTGATGATTGGCCTTGACCTGAATGGGGAAAATTGAATTATCAGCTGTGGATTTAATGATCATATTCTTTTGCAGGCGTGTCAGAACTTGGTCATTTACCCAAATATTGACCTAGAATAGTAGGAAAAATGTCCAAATTTTGTAAGTTGTCCTTTGGGGCATGTCCCAAAGCCCTCTAAAATATTCAAAGTGCTTTACTTGCTATACTAGGAATTGTTGACACGCCTAGCCTTAATTGATTTAGCCCTTTGTCAAGTTCTTCAGACACCCCTGTTTTTCAAAGCACAGAGGACCTTTTTTTCTCTTTTGATCATTTTTGTGAATATGATAATGATAACACAAGATGTACAATTTGAGTTACCTCAGGAAGACGGCCATGTCTGATTTGTATGCTCCGATAAGAACATCTGTAAAATATTAATAGGTCAGCTAGACATGTCAATATCACAAATGTTATGATGAACATCAAAAATGATGGTGAACATGAAGGTTGCTATAGAATTAGAAGAAATGATTGTCATTATAAAGAGTAATAGACATGCAAATATCAGGATAAACCTGAAGGTAAGTAAAAAAGGGACTTATCATATTAAAGTAGTTAGATTCCACAAGGTAATGACCCTATTAAGGGTCATATAGTATTGGATGAAAAAAAGGTTAACCAACAATAGTCCAAGGTGAAATGTAGCATGTAGCATATAAGGTATTAAATAAAATACTACTATAAAACCCTTCATATAAACTGTAGCTCATCCTGACTTTGGGAGAATAACATAAGCCATAACAAAGGCCTGAAATGGTTGAAATGAATCTACCAGGGATCCTTGTAAAACTGAACAGTGAACCACTGTAATTATACATCAGGGAGCCAGTGAAGTGTTTACAAGAAGCTCCAGGTGGCAGTGCAGTAGTACAAGGAATCTCTGTGAGAATGATGACATCTCTGTGAAAATAGCTATGGATCTCTGGCAACTTTGGGACGAGGAATCCTTTGTTATTTCAATGACATTTTTACAGTGCATAGTATACCTCTGAAATAGTCTATAAGCCATGGCTTATATGCTTGGTTTTGTGGTATTGGGCACTAGAGTGGAAGTGATATGACACCCCATATTCCACAGCGGAGCGGATGTTATCCTTATCTAAATACTTACCTGAGTATCCATTCTTATCTAAATCCTGTCCTCCTGATAGCGAGAAGCCGAAGGTCATCAGCGCACCACCCACCTCCCCTGCAGGGATCACCTGTGGTCAAGGTCAAGGTCAGAAGGTGAGATCAACTATTAGATGTGTGGGGAAGGGGAAAGCCAGATAGAAGAAAGATCACCGCAGATTCTCATGCCTCAGAATTTGAAAATTGTTCTAGTTTCAAAAATATCCTTTTTCCTGCCAAATGTCTTTCTCTTTTTTTTCTTTTTTTTTTTGGTTTGACTCTGCTTCTCCTAGAATATCCAGTAGGTCATGAAATCTTATTTGTTTTTTTGTTCATTCTGTTTGAAAATGGATTTTTATTTCTAGAATATAAAAGTTTTCAAGTTGTGGGAAGAGATAGGGATATTTAACATTCCACATGTGCATCACTCAAATACAATATCAAAGTCTAATGCAGGTCTACACACGTATATATTGACACCCAACTACATATAAAACATCACAGTGATCATACAACCAGGAGAGGGACATAAGGCACTGAGGTTGATGATAAACAAAATTAAACAATATTATATAAACATTGAGTAACTTTTCATTATACTCTTACCTTTTACTACCCAGAGAAAGTCCCGTCAAAAATACACACCAATATTTTTGGTTACTCTGAGAAGATTTAATGATTAAAAGCTACTTATATGCGCGCATATAAGTGGTGATAAATGGGCAGTAGCAGTTCCCAATGTATTACTAGATGTCACCACTTCCATTCAGGTGTTATGTAACAGGTTCCTTCACTGGTGGCCCTTGTAGTTGGCCATATTGCCTAGCCCCAGGAAGGACCACCGGTTGCACATTGGAGATGTCTATTTATAAGCACTTGCTAATATTAATAATAAAATATAAGTTTATAGTCTTTATCTGATATTTAAAAATCCTTTTCTTGCATACAGACATGAGTAAGCTCATTTCGTAAACTGTTAATTGGTAATACCGTAATCTCCTGCGTATAAGGCGCACCTCGCATATAAGATGGACCTAGAGTTTTAGAAAATGGTCATAAAAATAAAAAATTCATAACTTTTCTTCTACTGAATGGATTTTGAAAATTTCAAAAGCTATGTGTAGCTAAAGCACCCATGGACCTCCTGAACTTTCCTGTGTCATATTAGGACTTAGTGGGAGTGTGACATATCGTAATAAAGCTCTTGGTGTCCCCCGTGTGGATCCAGAAAGAACTAAAACCTCGCGTATAAGGCGATTACGGTACTTCAATACTGACCTGTGATGCTTTAGTGCGCATGCCCCGACTGTGACCGTTAAATATGTAAATGACGCCTCTGTTCTCCTCACCCCCATACGGCTCTCCTACCACCAAATCTACAATGGGTTAGAAAACAATGAAGAAATAGAGTAAATAACTTCTAACATATACATAGTATTATGTCAACCACGATACATGCATGTAACGTTATATGTTTATGTGTCTCTCCTTTCTATGCTAAGTATTGGGGGTGTGGATGGGGGGTCCCCCATGTCACATGTCAATTTTTAAAAATGGCCATGTCCCCATGTCACTTTTAAGAAATGGTCATGTCACCATGTCGATTTTAAGAAATTGTTCATGTCACCATGTCAATTTCAAGAAATTGTTCATGTCCCATGTCACTAAGCCTAAAATAGCCCATGTCGCCATGTCGATTTTAGTGGTCCACACCCATTATTAGCATGTTTCGATTATCAACCAATAAAAGGAGTGACATGAAATTAAGACCATTAATTTCATTTTTAACGTATGGATGTCTAGGTTAATACACTATCACTAGTTTGTCTAAAATTTTGTGTGTGTCAAGGTGTATGAAATACTTACCATCATAGCCATCTCTATTTATGTCTCCGAGGGACGCCATGGCAAAGCCAAACCGACTTCCTGTCACCTTAGAGCCCCGGATGAGGGTCTGCTCAGCTGCAAATGTGTGCTGAAAAAGAGATTATATGGACGATTTATTCCATGTTGTACAGCGAACCCCCGGGGGGACAAGTCATATATTTTGCTGGCACATGTGTGTGGCTGGCAAAGGGAACTTTCCCATCCAAATCCCCCTAACAAGGGTCAACTTGGATCAAAATAACCTTCAACCAAAATACTAGAAATGCCCCTTTTTTGGCCACAATTTTCAGGAATGTTTTTCAAATCTAAGGGAGTGTTCATTTTTTAACAACAGGGGGGGGTTGGTGAGTTTGAGGGGGGGGGCGTAAAATTTTTTGACCCCTCCTGAGGGGGGGGGGCGAAAAATATTTTGACTGCTCTTGAGGGGGGGGCGTAAAATTTTTAGACCCTTCTCGATGAGGCACAAATTGACGCGACTTGCCGTAAATACCCAAATTGATAAGTAGTTGGGACAATTTCTCAATATATTACTTGCAGAAGGAGAAAGTTTATACTGATATTTTTACAATGCATCAGAATGCACCATTTTCTTTCTAAAATTTCAAAATTTTTCAGGGGAATCATAATTCCAACAAGAGTGTATGCAGAGCTCTCAACACTCAAGCATCTGTCGTGAATCTCACACATTTGGCGTGATTCTCACACATTTGGGGGTTGTCTCACTCTCTTACTGTTTCTCACGCAGTTTAGACTTTGTAATTTCAGTATAAACTTATATAGTGAACTTGAGCATCCATCCTCAGTTGATGTACCAAAATGCTCTAAAATCAACAAATGAACCTCCATATTTCTCCAAATTTTCTTGGGGGCATACCCAAACCCCCTGGAACTGCATTTATTTCAATGCATCTCGGAAATCTAGAAAATTCCAAGCTTCAGGGAAAAGTCTCACTCTTTGGCTCCATTAGAACATGAGAGCTCTGTGGTATGCGTGACGCCTGTCACAGATGGCTTGTGCATACATGCATGCAAACTCCTCATTTTTTTCAGTTTTCTCCATTATTCTAAGATCTGTCAGGGTCAATCTTTGTCCAGATCCCATGAGATATCATTTTACCATTTTATATATATGGTGGGGTCTTTGGATACAAGGGCTTCAGCCACCCTCAAAAAGCACCAAAATGCACAAATTGACGTCTCAATATTCAAAATTTTCCTGGGTTAGATACCCCCAGACCCCCCTCCCATTTTAACCTATCAATGGCAAATCAAAGAAGAGTCTTTACTTTTAATGCCTCGATTTTTTTTCGCATTCGGAATTTGCATATGTCATGGTCAGATCACGTGCTAAGTGTTCTCTCTCTCCCTGGCCTTTCCTCCCATCTCCCCTTCCCCTAACCTTTCCCCAAATCTCTCCCCTCATCTGGAGTGGGCCTAGCAAGACATACCTGACCTGACCTGGATGGCCTGACCTGGATGGCCCGACCTGTACCCACCCAGACTGCCCCTGGACAGATCCACCTGGACAGACTAACCCAGACCGGACTGACCCGGACCAGACATATCTACCTGGACTGCCCCCAGACTCACCCAGATCTACCTGGATTGCCCCCAGACTCACCCTGGATGGATCCACCCTGACAGACCCATACTAAACCGACCTGGACTGGAAAGACCCGGACCAAATGGACTTGGACCAAATGGATCTGGACTGAACCTACCAAACAGACCCAGTCAAGACTTCAATGGGACCCAGACCAGACTGGACAGAATCAGATGGATCCAGACTGAACAGAACCACACCATACAGAAACATACGAGATGGACTCGACCGGGATAAACCCGACCCATCCAGTCGGGTCATCCAGTCATACCTCAACAAAATGCACCATTTGACTTCTCAATATTCAAAATTTTCCTGGGGGACATCTCCATATACCCTTAAGCTCCCTGAGCCAAAAACAGTGTATTGATGATGCAGGGGTAGTAAAACCTTGGGGTCAGGTGGGATGTATGCCCCCTGCACCATCCAGTCATACATCACCAAAATACACCATTTGACTTCTCAATATTCAAAATTTTCCTGGGGGACATACCAGTCGGGTCATCCAGTCATACCTCAACAAAATGCACCATTTGACTTCTCGATATTCAAAATTTTCCTGGGGGACATCTCCATATACCCCTAGGCTCCCTGAGCCAAAAGCAGTGTATATGATGCAGGGGTAGTAAAACCTTGGGGTCAGGTGGGATGTGTGCCCCCATGCACCATCCAGTCATACGTCACCAAAATGCACCACTTGACTTCTCAATATTCAAAATTTTCCTGAAGGACATAGCCCCAGACCCCCCTCTGATTCTTACTCTCTATCACACATTAATCACACTAACAATAAAAAAACATGCCCAAGAGTTTTAAACATTTTTCTTGGAAAGCAGTATTCGAATACTTAGAGTTGGCCTGGCCATTTGCTCAGAAACCCAAACCTCCAACCCATGTAAATCGTAAAGTTTTTGATTTGCCTGTTTGGATTGCTTTGGTTATCCCCTTCCCCCAAACAAAATTTCCAAAGGCTGTGCTGAAAGAGCCCATTCCCTATAGTTAAGAGTCATAAAGGCCCATGTGTGTCTGCAGCAAGTTGATTCAGACTTAAAAGATCCCTCAAATACGGTTTGCTTGCTTGCTTTAACCTAAGACCACAGAAATCACTCTTGTGATTCATCCAGATCCATGCAATGACATCCCATTTTAACATTTTGTAGAATTTTAAACAGAGGGTATAGGGAAACCTCAAAAACCACCAGAATGCATAAATTTAGGCTCTAGATTTATAAAACTGTTTGACTGGGGCGGTGATGCCTCCAGACCACCCTATACTTAGCTTGTCCTGGCTGCTTTTTCCAAACAAAAGACATAAGGCTAAGTAGTGTGTGACTCGCACTGCAGCTACTGATGAAATTGGTCTTGAGACGTGGAACCACCTTTTCAATTTCTTGCATTCCAATAGAAAAATAATTAATTGATGATAATAACTCTGGGAAGTGATACTTTTACCTTGTACTTCAGTGAAACAATACAATTGAGTGTGATATGATGCTGTACAATGTGGTGCAATACAACTCGATGTTGGGGGGGGCGCAAAATATTTTGACCCCTCCTGAGGGGGGGGGCCAAAAATATTTTGGCACCTCTCAAAGGGGGGGCGGAAAATATTTTCAGGGGTCAAAACGAAAACCCACCAACCCCCCCTGGTGTTAAAAAATGAACACTCCCTAAGGGAATGTTCTAGGTCACTTCTAACAAGCAAAGTTTATTGGTTAAGATTTCTCTTTAAAAAAATGGGGTTTTTGTTTCAGTTTTGGAGGTGACATCCCTCTAGCAAGGATCATAAGGGTCGTCATAGGTCCAGCCACACACCTGTATCCGGGGGCGCAACCCCATTGAATTGCTGCCATTCTATTCACACTCAAGCTTATAATTAAATTCCCCACACCTTTCTTTGGAAGGTTCATTTATATTTGTTGTTTTCAAATGATAGATTAACACTCCAACATGTCTATTTGACTGTATATGTGATTTCATTAAAGACCAGGGTGTCGGGGGCAGAGAGTCACAATTTGCCTAATAATGCAATACTCCCAAAAACATATAGAGTAAAGGGATGGTGGTGTAAATTCCTATTCTAGTGGTGCCGCCTACCGTGGGTTCCTGGTAATAAACCACCACGCGGCCTGTCTCATAAGCCGCACTGTTGTCTGTGTACAGTGGCGCCCCCACCGCCACATCATCGTAGCTACAAGAAAGATAGAGTACACTATTTATAAATAAGAATACTATATTGACATTACTAACATATTAGTCATGACAATGTCTCTTAATGTTACAAGTGATCCAATGTGGGACAAAAGAAAAGAAAG
Source organism: Acholoe squamosa (assembly GCA_949317995.1). Lineage (NCBI taxonomy): Eukaryota > Metazoa > Annelida > Polychaeta > Phyllodocida > Polynoidae > Acholoe > Acholoe squamosa. The sequence goes on from OX439045.1 coordinate 3,731,890, forward strand.
AGAACTTAAGATGGCATTGCAATAGGGTTATAGATACATGTACATGACTATGAATATATCTTTTGTCTTTATAGGAAAGCCTTCTCCTTCAGAATACTGCAGCAATGCTTCACTTTATCATAATCCTGGGTGCACAGTAGAATAGAAGAGCATATTAATTAGTATTAGTAGCTGTATGAAGCTTTTTGATCAAAGGATCAGTAGACTAAGAGCTTTTTACCCTCTACCCTTTTATAATTTATTGATATATGGCTTCAGAGCCCTAAAATCGACATGGTGAAAATTATGGGCTATTTTGGGGGTCTTTGCACCATATTGTGCCGGATAGACATTTTCTTCAATCAACGGAGGGGTGGGGAGGGGGGGGCATGGACTTTTCTTAAAATAAACATGTGAATGCTTCCCTAACCCCACATTCTTTATCCATGATATGACATGTCACGTCACTCTGCACATGGCCACTAGGTGTCAGCACTGTAGCATTGTGTGAGTCAGACACCTCAGTCACCATCACTCCTCCATTATAACATTAGAGGACAGGAGACTAACCCTTTAAAGGCTCGGGCAGGGCATTACACCCCCGGGGGAGGGGTACTCACTCCATGATGATATCTCCCCACTGCCAAACTACCGACCCCCTAAATCCAGGCGATATGACCGCTCCCAAATTTTTTAAGGAATCCACCTCCCCCTGATTTTAGGGCATTTGGAGCTACAACCCCCTAGTTTCAGGGCATTTGACGGGACTGTACCTGAGATTTGCAGAAATGTGTGCAGCATGGACCCAGATGTATGTACAGTATTTTTTTTCTGGAGCAGAGAAGAAATTTACAGGCCCTTATTTCTGAGGTATACACACAGTCACCGCCCCCTAAGTTTCTGTGTGACCGCCTCCACTTCTGGAGCTCGTTTGGCAGTCGGTAGCCTATTCCGACCTGAGTACCCCCACCCCGGGCATTACACCCATTGGCTCATCATGATACATGATTATAACTTGCCAGGGCTGCTTTAAGGTATCATGCTGCCCCTAAGAGTCAGCATGATGCACCGGAACTTCATTGGTGCATCATGACGACCAGCAAATGGCATCGTTGAATACGGACAGGCCTCACCAAGGTGAATGCGATGAAAAATTATTCACTGGTCCTGGACATTTGCATTTATGTCATGGCCTAGGGGCTTATTTTGCTTTTAAACAAAGAAAAACTGCTCACATATGTTGAAAATCCAAGATGGCGGACACCCATTGAATATGGACACATTGTATTCAATGCCCCCCATTGAATACGGTGGTTCTAGTACTAATCTATAGTGACGTTCGTATCAGCCATGACAAAACCCCTGCAACTCGAGTAACTCACCAGGGCTATGGGTTGATACAGGAACTCCTGGATGATCGGCATGATACTCCAATGAACTGCTGGTGAGCAAACTCGCCAGCACTTCATTGATGCATCATGACGTCTGATTGGCATGATGCACTCACTCCTGTGCGGGCTCCAGCGCCAGAAGATGCGTGTGCATTAAAGAGTCATGATGGGTGCATGACCCGGGGCGTATCAGGCCGACGTGTCAGTAGTCTGCTAACCATAGCTGCATACATGCATCACACGGATAATATCCATTTTAAACTTCTCTGACCGTTAAAAGCACTGTGCCTTTCACTTATGTATATGAACACTATGCCATATTTAAAGGTTTACTGGTTCCCCAAAGTGCTATTAAGATGACCCTGTGGCTGTATCGTGTCCGTCAGTAGTCCCCTGTCAGTAAGGTCCTCAGGACTGTCACATATGGGGCCATGTGTGTCAGGGTGGACAGGTCACAGGAACCCCACCCTATCTATGACCTTATCATGTATGGCATAGCACTAGGAAATGTACATTTAAACCTTCAGGAGTAACAGGGTCTTGATGCCTTACCCTACGTACAGGGCACAACCTGAGTTGATGCAGGGGCTATAAGGTGCAACTCGGCTTTGATTTTTAAATGTTTCCATGATAAATTATGTTTGCCTATAAGGAGCACACAGCCCTGAATTTGGCTAATCTTAAGTTAAAATGCGCATTAATAGGAGTCAATCGTCGAGTATGATATGTGTTTTATACATGTGTAGCCCGTTAGGTGTAAAGTGGGTCTAATTTGACCACCTCACATGACCTTACAAGACAAATACTGCAAGGTCAATATACTCATGATACTGACCACCTACAAGGTCAGATAGGACGTTCAGGTCACTTTAAAAGATCTTCGGGATTTAAAACCAACATTTTTTATCACATTTATCATAATATTACACTCTCAAAGTAAATATTGCAGCTATTCTCTTCGGATTATATTTCGTTTCAGTATCAGTTTTATTGCAATGGAGAGAGAGATAGATAGATAGATAGATAGAGAGAGAGAGAGAGAGAGAGAGAGAGAGAGAGAGAGAGAGAGAGAGAGTCTGTATCCAAATTGTACATGATGAGTGCATCATGCTAACCAATGGGCATGATGCACTCATGCATTAAAGGATTACGCCTTTTGAGGGCCACTAATGCATTAATGCATCATGCCCATTGGTCGTCATGATGCATTAATGCATCTCTAATACCATCCCACAATATTGTCATGGAGAGCCAATGAGGTACTGGTACTTCATTGGTGCATCATGCCGACCAATGGGCATGATACTCTTATTTTATTATTCACTGACCTGTCACCATTGAAGTCTCCCACGGCTAGAGCTGCTCCATAATACTCCCCAAACTGTATACCTGATAGATTTGTAGCCTGGGTCATGTTGGGGAAGTACACCGCCACCTGAGGTCAAATAGAGGTCATTTCAAGGTCGAATTATCACATGATGTAACGGATTAAAGGTTAATTAACCCTTTAACGGCCGCTGATGCAAGAGCATCATGCCGACCCTAACGGTTTAATACATATACTCATGGAGGGTCGGCATGATGCTCCAATGAAGTACTATAATGAGCAGTCTCGCCAGCAGTTAATTGGTGCATCATGGCGACCAACGGCATGATGCATCAATGCATCAGCGGTCGTTCAAGGGTTAAATGTCGATCTGTACACCTGGGGTGATAGGTAGAAGATCATGTAACGGTCAAACTGTACACAGGCTAACAGTTTTGTGGCCATAGAAAAAGGCTGCTAGAAGAAGCCCGCCACCTGAGGTAAGAGGTCAAAGGTCATGTTTATATCAATTCACTGAGTCACATAATGCCAAAGGTCAAGGTAGGAAAAGAAGGAAGGAGAGAAGTAGAAATTGTTATTGCACTTGATATTATAAAGCTTGTAGTCAGGGAAACATGTGATCGAAAATGAAGGCAAAATAAAAGTGGTTGTTCAAATAAATAATTCAATAGAATGATAAACAAAGTAGCACATAGTATGTAAATACTAAAAACATGTGCTATATATTCCTTACCATGCCAGTCAGGTTGTTACCACGGGGCAATCCGACCACGTAATCTGTCAGAAATAGAAGGGAATATCATCATCAAGAGATTTATATTAATTGATACTTGCAAGTAATATATTGCAGTAAAATCAATATTAAGCAAATATCATCTTAGGGATATTGAAATTAATGAATGCTTGTGGTACACAGCATCTAATATCCTCGGAATAGCAGTTACCTACCTGGAGATATTTACAACACATTGTAAAATATTATCATTCACACCCCATTCATGTACCCACATCACAATGTCAGAGAGGGTTTGAAGCTATAATTAGAAAAGTCTGGTGGGGTTTACCTTGTTTCCCTGCTCCACTGAAGTCTGCCAGGCCCAGGGCATACCCTGTAACATAGAACATGGTAAGTGTAAGACATACAGACAGGCCTGTTACATACATTCTACCACAATTAACATGAGGCATCTATTCTTATTATACGTCTTATGATATGGCTCCTGGTTATGTGGGGACATCCATTCACATTTACTCTCTATTTGTTATAATTAAAAGTAATGAGGAAAGAAATATTCCAAAATGCAGCTGAGAAAGTATCTTTTAGCTTTCTATTTGTTGTACAATACATTTATACATCAGGAGGGTGTTGTTCCTATTGTAAAAAGAGCTGTGAGTATGTGCCCTCTTTTCTAAACAAGTCATACACTGCTTCACCTAAGTACTTGCACTCACCACATTAGACTGAAAAGTCACCTGCCTTGTCTAAAATAGAGAGAGCTGTACTACCAGCTATCTTCTCATGTCACACGCTCTAGTTTATTATATTGACTGACTTCTCCCAACTAGGTACCTACTCAAATCCCCTTTTTGAGCACCATACTTGAATGACCACTTGTGAGCAACAAAAGAGACAAGTTATAGGTACATGAAAAGAAAGGACTGGAAACAAGGGCATTTTTAGCCAGCTCTTCCTTTTACTATAGGAGCAACACCCTCCAGGTTCGCTAGTAGTATAGAAGGGAAACATTTATGCATTTTGGAGAGCACGGGGCATGACGCATTGATACATTTGTGGCTTTGAAAAATTAATACCGCATTGGCCAATATAATCGCCGGGTCTTGAACAAGAACCGGTCTTGAATAAGAGCCATGGGTACAGGGGTATTGCAATTGTTAGTACATTATAATTTAAGGCTTGAATAAGGGCCGGTCTTTATGAGGGTCAGTCTTGAATGAGGGTCATTCTTGAATGAGGGCCAGTCTTGAATGAGGGCCAGTCTTGAATGAGGGCTGGTCTTGAATGAGGGCCAGTCTTGAATGAGGGACAGTCTTGAATGAGGGCTAGTCTTGAATGAGGGCTGGTCTTGAATGAGGGCCAGTCTTGAATGAGGGCCAGTCTTGAATGAGAGCCAGTTTTGAATGAGAGCCAGTCTTGAATGAGGGCTAGTCTTGAATGAGGGCTGGTCTTGAATGAGGGCCAGTCTTGAATGAGGGCCAGTCTTAAATGAGGGACAGTCTTGAATGAGGGCTGGTCTTTAATGAGGGACAGTCTTGAATGAGGGACAGTCTTGAATGAGGGCTGGTCTTGAATGAGGGCCAGTCTTGAATGAGAGCCAGTCTTGAATGAGGGCTAGTCTTGAATGAGGGCTGGTCTTTAATGAGGGACAGTCTTGAATGAGGGACAGTCTTGAATGAGGGCCAGTCTTGAATGAGGGCCAGTCTTGAATGAGAGCCAGTCTTGAATGAGGGTCATTCTTGAATGAGGGCCAGTCTTGAATGAGAGCCAGTCTTGAATGAGGGCTGGTCTTGAATGAGGGCCAGTCTTGAATGAGGGCCAGTCTTGAATGAGGGCCAGTCTTGAATGAGGGCCAGTCTTGAATGAGAGCCAGTCTTGAATGAGGGTCATTCTTGAATGAGGGCCAGTCTTGAATGAGAGCCAGTCTTGAATGAGGGCTGGTCTTGAATGAGGGCCAGTCTTGAATGAGGGCCAGTCTTGAATGAGGGACAGTCTTGAATGAGAGCCAGTCTTGAATGAGGGCCAGTCTTCAATGAGGGCTAGTCTTGAATGAGGGCTGGTCTTGAATGAGGGCTGGTCTTGAATGAGGGCCAGTCTTGAATGAGGGCTGGTCTTGAATGAGGGCCAGTCTTGAATGAGGGCCAGTCTTGAATGAGGGCTGGTCTTGAATGAGGGACAGTCTTGAATGAGGGCCAGTCTTGAATGAGAGCCAGTCTTGAATGAGGGCCAGTCTTGAATGAGAGCCAGTCTTGAATGAGGGCCAGTCTTGAATGAGGGCTGGTCTTGAATGAGGGTCAGTCTTGAATGAGGGCTGGTCTTAAATGAGGGTCGGTCTTGAATGAGGGTCGGTCTTGAATGAGGGTTGGTCTTGAATGAGGGCTGGTCTTGAATGAGGGCTGGTCTTGAATGAGGGCTGGTCTTGAATGAGGGCTGGTCTTGAATAAGAGCCGGTCTTGAATGAGAGCCGGTCTTGAATAAGAGCCGGTCTTGAATAAGAGCCGGTCTTGAATAAGCGCTGGTCTTGAATAAGAGCCAGGTGTACGGACTGGTTGAAATTAATGAGTGCCCAGGCACTTATATACAGGACAATACATGTAATGAATACGACGAGACAAAACGTCCACTCACCCATGTAATTGTAGTCATAAGAGACAGGTCCTTGTCGCGTCTGATTTATATCACTCTCCAACTGCAGGTTCTGGGAGAACAGCTGACCTATGGAAACAAAGAAATTAGACAGAGTAAATAAAAAACCGCAAAGATTACAAAGAAAGAAACTGCTGTAGGTGAGGCACTTCTTAGGCAAAACTACCTTTTCCCATAGGAGCAACACCCTCCAGGCTGAATATATTCAACTGTAGGTTCTGGGAGAACAGCTGACCTATGGAAACAGACAAGTTGTACTGATCGACTCAGTGCACCTGCCAAGTAAAGGTCAGTTAGATCATAGATATTCAGCAATGAATTTAACTGATACTGAAAATCCCTGAAATATCCAAATGGTGGCCTCTGAACACAGCTTTTCTATAGAATCCTTGAGAAGATATTCATTCCTGTATAACAAAAGAACATTTGATTTATATTCCATTAAAGGGGCCTTGACCGCTGTGTGCAATTAAATGGGAAAATGATGACCTGAAAATATATGACATTCACCTATCAAAAATGGAATAACATAAGGAGTTACCTAGAATGATATTGTTATATTATAAGCTTCCTCAGGTGTTGAAAATGGATGATATGTGCTGGCAATACATAGGCTTTGTTTGTATGTGATGGGGGCGGGGAAGCTATATATAGCTGATATATCCGATTGACTGGGAATTGAAGATTTGGCAATAGGAGTCTTTAGTGTTCTTTTACCTTTGTTAGTTAAAGGTCATAGTGGGTCACACTCACACATGTAAATCTAGATAGTGATTAATTCAGTGGCGGATCCAGGATTTGAGAAAGGAGGGGGCTCTGCCAAAAGGAGGGGACACACCCCCTACTTTTGAGCAAATTTTAGAGTGCAAATTATGCAATTAAACTCTTAAGTACTGGCAAAAAGGGGGGCGCCCCCCCCCTTTAAATCCGCCACTGCAGTGATTATCTGGTATGTGAAGGGGGTGGTGGCTTTGGTAATGATGCTTCTGTTTTTCGCTGTTTGCCTAACACCCCATGCTCACCCCCCCCCCCCCGCGATAAAATAAAATAACTCCCTTTCTTACCATGTTCAAATATATACATGGTAAGGTTGATCTGATGTAGGCCTGTAAATCCTAGACACATCCATAAAAATCGACCCAATTACTTCTTATCAAAACCTAGGCTAGTGAGAACATACAAGTAAGTCACTTAGATACACACTCCTGTATCTAGGTTGGGGTTCTAGATGGGGGTCGTATATAGGTGCTAGTAAACTTTGTGTTGAACAATTCCCAAAGTAGCCTTTGACCTATGGCTGCCGACCAGCCCTGTTAGATCCTTCCCCAGGAGCATGTTTCAGAACATCCTACAAACGTATACATGCAGCCATAGCTGACTGGCACGGATCCTGGGGAAGAGATTTCAATAACGATTTGAGGACCTAAAGTGGGTATACATTCCATTGCCGTCGGTCGGCCGAGATTTTGCTAAAGTGCTGGTTCCATAGGGGTAAATCGGTCGGATGAGCACTTATCCAACCGATTTTTTTCTATACTTTTGATATATTATAAATCGTCGGATTAGGACTATTCCGACCGATTTTATGCCTGTGGAACCAGCGCTTAATTATACAAAAGTATAGAAAAAATAGGTCGGATTAGTAAAAATACGGCCGACCGACGGCAGTGGAATACCCGCTTAATAACCATGTCGTCGGGGATCTCCTAAAATTGGTTCCTGTGTAAGGATTTGGTAGAACAATCGTAGCACTGCAAACCCTACAACCCTTTACCTTGGCCGCTGATGCATTAATGCATCATGCCCATTGGTCGTCATGATGCATCAATGAAGTGCTGGCAAGACTGCTCGCCAGCACTTCATTGGAGGTATATGTATCAACCCCATGGGGTCGGTATGATGCTCCAGTGAAGTGCTGGCGAGCAGTCTCGCCAGCACTTCACTGGTGCATCATGCTGACCAATGGGCATGATGCACTCTACTCTTGCATTAAGTATATACATGATGACATGTCGGTGAGGGTACCAGTGGTTTTTATAATAATTTGGGTGGTATGAGCGTTATGGGATACTGAAATGGGCTCCAGGCCTCCGGGTCTCCATGTTGAATCTGCACAGGGTGTGTGTGTGTGTGGGGGGGGGTTACAGGTGTAGACTAGAGGTAGACAAATGTCATAGGTGCTCCATGTGTAAGTGCGTCTATAGTAGAGAGGTGCACATTGATATATATATATATATATATATATATATATATATATATATAATATATATATAATATATATATATATATATATATATATATATATATATATATATGTGTGTGTGTGTGTGTGTGTGTGTGTGACATGCACTGGGAAAGGGGCCCTTATTACCCCCTGCACTAAGGGCCCTTTTCGCAGATCGTGTCATATCACTCTCTCTTTCTCTCTCTCTCTCTCTCTCTCTCTCTCTCTCTCTCTCTCTCTGTCTCTCTCTGTCTCTCTCTCTGTCTCTCTCTCTCTCTCTCTGTCTCTCTCTCTCTCTCTCTCTCTCTCTCTATATATATATATATATATATATATATATATATATATATATATATATATATATATATATGCACAGGGGTAAGCAAGATTCCTATCCCATATTGGCCTGTATGTATAAGCACCCGGGCGCTCTACCCCTGCAACTTTTACATTTAGTGATTATACATGTAGTGTATTTTGACATTTTACCACACCTATACCCCCAGGAGGGTCTTGCCAAAAGAGAGACGTGATCCGAGAATGAAAAAGTGCACGTTTTTGCCTTGCTAAATAATTGTATGGATAATCGTTTAGAGAAAACGTGCACGATTTTTCACTTCTTGAAATGAGTTTCCCATAGATTCTGAGGTAATTCTTTTGTCAATGCTATGAAAATGAGTTAGGCCATACACGTTTTCCTCAGCACTCTCTGAAAATATTTAGAAAGGTTCATCCTCGTTATCTTTTGGAAAGACCCTCCAGAGCATATTAAAATCTGGCGCTCATTCAACACCCGGTGCTTATGATATAGAGGCCAATTATTGCCCAATTGCCCAGTGATTGAATAACGCCTACAATTATTGCAAATCACGATTTAACTGTTACTGCACTTGGCTAACACACAAACATGTATGGTTTCCACGTGTTTCCCCTTCACCACGTGTTTCCAGTCCTATAGCAACATGCTCCCCATCCACCTCTCAAAACTACTCCATGATTCACTGCCTCCACATTACCCATAAGCACCCTCTCTGAGGTTACTTCCGGTCATGCCTTATTGTGAGGTTCCTGTGGGGGAGTTCTTACTATTGGAGCCTTGTGTTTTGATATGACACAGTGGTGGGTGGAGCCCTCTGGCGGAGACATTTTGTTAGTTTTACCCCTTGCCAAGAACTAGGAATGTTGATGCTAGATTAACCCTTTAATGGCTGCTTCATGGTTTAACCCTTTGCATGCTGATATCTGCAGGAGGGCACCATACCCATTGGCCGACATAATCCAATGAGGTCCCAGATAGCAAGGATACCTTGAGCCAATGTCGGCTTATATTGGGCCAATGTTGGCTTGTATTGGGCCAAGCATGGACAAGCATGGCCCAATGCTCCATTGCTGATTGGGCCCAGCCCCTGCACTTTCTATGGTAGAGGTACACCACCTGCGTTCCCCAAAGCAGGGGAAAAGGGTGATTTTCCATCTCGTTCCAATGTCCCTGGAATCAAGAAAAAGGGGTGATTTTTCTCAAATAATCTCCATGGTTTAGAGAAAAAGGGGTGTTTTTATGGGCTGACTCCATGGAATTTGAAGAACGTGGATACTTTCTGTAGTTTAGGGGATTTCCCTTATTTTGGCAATAAATATTCACGCACAGGTATAAAGTTTATGCTGTTTAATTGAGACAATATCTCAAATTATTTTCAATGTGGGAAAATGGGGGGTGCTCGAAATAATGTCAGCATTTTGTGAGAAAAAGGGGTGTTTTTCTACCTTGAAAAGTCAACGTTTTCCCACAAAAAGGGGTCTTTTTTTTCATAAAATTCTATGGAAATGGGGTACTTTTTTGAAGGAGGGAACGCAGGTGGTGTACATACTACATATAGAATGCAGGGGCCGGGTGATTGGGGTGCTTGTAAGTATATCATTGATGCATTATGGCGACCCTCTGGGACCTCAACAACCCTATAGAGCTTAGTATGGACGTCCTGTGGGTCCGCCATTTTGAATTTTGCTGGTTGAGGTAATCCCCACTGATAAGACATACCATGATGGGTACTTTGTCCCTGGGTAACACCCACTTCCTGGGACATGCTGGTCCCATATTATCAGTTCTTATCAGTGCATGTCGTCAGAAGCAGCTACAGACCCGCTTCCAGCCAATATGGTTGAATTGATGCATGAATGATGCCCTAGTGAGTAACTCGCCAGGCTGTCTGAATGCAAATGGCTACACCAATGGACATCATACACCAATGTAGTGTACTATCAGTCTTTCAATGCCTTTACCCTTTGGGTTGCATGATACATGAATGAAGCCACGGCGAGTTACTCACCAGGGCTACATCCATGTATCGTGTCATGCATACAGGCTTCGGGTACTGCCAAACGGTTAGCATGACACATGAACACATTCATACATTTTGGCGATAAAAGTTAATGTACTTTGTTGCCCTCAAAGGGTTTAGACCACAGGAGGGCCTCTATACCTTAGGGTAGAGAGGTGAAAGTGGAGAGAGAAGTAGGTATGAGAGGGATCTGATGTTGGTAAAAGTAGGTTTGACAAGACACACCTTTATAAGTCCAGCCATACTGGATACAGTTCAAATGGTCCTAACTTGTCTTGCCTTTAGGCCAAAAAAAAAATATTGTAAGTTTCCGGTAACATGCTCCAAAAAGTTGAGGTAGGTAGGTCGGTTTTTTTGGGTTTTTTTCTAATTATTATTTTTTTTTGGCTGAACAGATTTTGGCCTATTTATTGAATTGTTATTATTGATAATTACCCCACGGATGACCCATGTCATCCCTAACACCAGCCAAACCTTAGGATCTCGGGCAGAAATGCTGGATTCCATATTTTAACCCAAACAAAGCCTCAAAATATTAGAAACATGAAATTATTATGAAAAATTTTGGAAATAATATGGAAAAAATATGAAAATGATATGAAAATTTTCTCAAAAAAATCTGAGGTCGGCCCCCTTTTGCTGAGGTAGGTCGGGTGACCGGAAACAAAACTCTTTTTTTCGGCCTTATAGAGCTACAGCCATTGCATGAGTCTTCCGATTTAAGCAACTTAAATCATTGCTTAAAAGTAGATGAAAAAAGTAGAACTAGCACATCTCCTGTAAGTTTAAGCAACTTTAGATTATTGGATACTCTCTGTATTGCCTTCACTTGTCTTAGAACCTCACTTATATGTTGCATCAGGGTCTTGAATTCCTGCCAAATATACAAGGTGCACCAGAGACTTGATTCCTTAAGTTGCTTTTTTATAAGTAAATAAAGGAAACCCCTCTAAGATGTTCCCTGAGTTGGCACTAGCCCTATGAGACGCAGTGGAAAAGAGTTAAATGACCAATAGGAACTAAACCACAGGGGATGGACCTATGGGTGGATATACTGCTGGGATCTGGCCGCCACCAGAGACACCTGGTGGGTAAAGTGAATAGCTCCTGGTGAGAGGGCCAATCTATGAGCTGCTCTCTAAAAGTGTTACTATGGTAACCAAACGGGCGAAACAAAACTGTTCCTAAAATTTCCTACCCGATTAAGACAATACTGCACATTATTTCATGTCTTTTTTGGGGATAAAACAAACTTTGAAACCATGCTGACTAATGACACTTCTTAGATTTATAGTTGGGCCAAGATAAAAGATTGTGTGTTTCCAGTTACATAGCTCAAATATCTAGGGTCAGTAGGTCAGATTTTTTTTCTATCTTTACAATTTTGCATAGAAATGGATGGGACATTGATTTTATGGTGAAACTATGAAAAGCATGAGAAAGTTGAAAAAGGTTATGCATGTTATAAGCTATAGACTTGAGACTCATAGAAATACTGAAGAAAATCTATGAAGATATGGAAATTATTGAAAGAGTCTTTAAAATTATCAAAATTTAAAAAAAAATAAATAAAAAAAGTAAACAGAAAAAAAGAATCGGCCCTGTTTTGGGCCTTGGTTAAAGGAATACAAGGGAGGTGTTTTAAAAAAAAATGAAATAGGTGGCTGAAGTGTTTAGCCTGAAACACACACATTAACGTGGCCTCACCCTGCTCATAATACACAGGTGGGACCCCACAGGTGTAGTTAGCTACAGGTGGATAGAACCTGCAGGGTGCAGGGTGGGTTACCTGGTGGGTGAGGGTTAACCCTTTAATCCTTTAAGCCTAGCCAGCTATAGTAGGAGTGCATCATGCCCATTGGTCGTCATGATGCACCAATGAAGTGCTGGTAATGAGAATCCTAGCCCTCCTGCATAGCCTTGGTGAATAACTCACCGGGGCTATACATGTATGTAACTGGAGGACAAATAGGCAGATCCCATCAGTGCAGTATCTAGATCTTAATCCTTTAAGGGCCGGTGATGCATTAATGCATCATGCCCATTGGTCGTCATGATACATGAATGCAGCCCTGGCGCGTAACTCGCAAGGGCTACATTCATGCATCATGCCAACCTTACAGGATTGATACACCTCCGGAGGGTCGGTGTGATGCTCCAATGAAGTGCTGGCGAGCAGTCTCGCCAGCACTTCATTGGTGCATCATGATGACCAATGGGCATGATGCACTCCTGTATCAGCGGCCCTAAAAAGGTTAAGAGGTTACTATGGACTGGGCACCTGTGTGTGGGGAGGGGGTTGAGGGGGAGGCCCTGGAGGGAGTGATGGCTAGGCTAAATGTGACAATACTGTCAGGAGGTGACTATAAATGTCTCCCTTACTTCACTACACACATAAAAGTTTTGCTTTCCTGACCTCTGCAGTACATTTGGAGTGGGAACCTATCTTCACAAAAATATCCCTATTCTACATGTGTGAAATAAGCACATTCTAATAGATTGTTCTGTTCAGTTTCCAGATAAAATTAGCAAAACATAGAGGTTATTTTTTCTATATATGAATCACTTACCCTCTTAGACACTTATCTCCCCCTCTAATGTCAATTATTCTGACATAATAAGCCTCGTAACCTTTTGAATCGACATTTAATTTCAATATGAATATATATTTCTCTAACGAAAAGGGTATACTACTGTCCCAGGACACCTGTTGGTTAAACTCAATTTATCTGTCTCTCACTCTCTCTCTCCATCTCCCACTCTGTGTGTCTGTCTCTGTCTCTGTCTCTGTCTCTGTCTCTGTCTGTCTGTCTGTCTGTCTGTCTGTCTGTCTCTCTCTCTCTCTCTCTCTCTCTCTCCTCTCTCTCTCTCTCTCTCTCTCTCTCTCTCTCTCGTTGTATCTTACCTTGCCAATAGTAACTTCCCACAGCACCAATAGCCATCTTCTTGCCGTCCTGCAACATGAAATGGAATTTACATTATAAACTATCATTTTATCAACATTTTCAGAACATCGCTGGTGTATTGAGGCGTTTGGGGTTGGCATAATCTATTATTTCCTTGTATATTATAGAGGGATAAAATACTAAAATTATTAAAAGAATTGCTATGATAAAGCTTACTACATAACCATATTAACCCCTGAGTTGAAAAGTTATGCATGTGATTTATTCAAATAGGGTACTATTTCTGGGAAATGTTACAAAGAATACAATACAAAAACATCCTGTGCTAAAAACGGACCACTACCATAAACCCCGCACATAAGCAGCACACTTGTATAAGTCATACCCTGACTTTGGGAGAATGCTATAGGCTGCACTAGGGGGCTGAAATGGTTCCAATTCTTTGCTTCAGTCTATATATATTCAAAACCCCTTGTATAAGTTCATGGCAATGCTATAATTAGGGAATAATGCATGGGGCATGGCTATAAGGCTCCTCGATGTCTCAATAAGGCCCCTCAATGTCTCCAGCATGACCACAGCCATGCCCAAGTGCATTATTCCCGTTATAACACAGAAAAATGACCCATCAGCCACCTGACAACACATGAATATCAATTTTGAAGTCAAGAGGTGAGATGAATTTAACCTCCATTGCCAGGAGTCCATTATCCATCTAGATAATGCACAGTCAATCAGCCAATCAGATCACAGCATTCAGGATAATGCATTCTGACTGCGACCAGCAGTGTTATATAGCCACACTAATGTTTTGAAATGGTCTATAAGCTGCACGGCTTATATGCGGGATCTTACTGCACACAGAATTCATGGAATTTGACAATATCTTCTACCATGGAGTAGAGAAGTAGACATTTGGCACGTGGAGCAGGTTAAACACAGTTTGTTACACGTGGCTGATCAGTGAAGGAGAATTCAGCCCTGAGAAGGCCGCTAGTGCATTGATGCATCATGCCCATGATACATTAATGGAGCCCTGGCGAGTAATTAACTCGCCGGGCTAAATCCATGATGCAGAAACACATTTCTGCTGGAGGGTCGTCATGATGCACCAATGAAGTGCTGGTGAGCAGACTCACCAGCACTTCATTGGTGTATCATTACGACCAATGGGCATGACGCACTCCTGTATTAGTGACCCTTGAAGGGTTGAAAATAGTTGTTACACGTGGGTGCTCAGTGAAGGAGAAGGAATGCAAAACGGCACGTGCAGCATGCAAATAGCAGCTAGAGATACAACCTGCAGTCCTGGGGGGGGCACTGGGCCTCGGTTTGGGTACCAACTGTGGTCCCGACCCCAGAGAGCGGTGGCTGTCAATGCGCAGCGAGGGGAAAAAAGGGGGGCTGTTGATTTAATTGCATTTAATATTAGGGGGCTGTTAATAACTGTTATAACTTGCATGGAAAGGAAGTAACTTGAATATTCCTTGTATTCACTCAAGGGCTGATAAATTCCTGAGTATTATTGTCAAAGAACCTTAATTTACATGGAAGAGGGCCCCAAAAAGGGGGGCTGTTATCAGACTTCTTTAAAAAAAGGGGGGCTGTAAAAAGTGAGCTGTACTTTAAGGGGATGTAAAATGGCCCAAAATGGGGGGGCTGTAATTTTGCAGTTGGTACACTAATCAAAGACTCAGTGCACCCTGGCAACCAGTCCCTTCCTTAACCCCTTTTATGTCGCTAATGCATCAATGAATGCCATGATGCGTGAATGCAGCGCTGATAACAATATGATGCTCCGATACAGCGTGATGCAGGTATAGGCACGATGTACTTTTCCAGCTTTTAAGGGGAAGTCTGAGGCAGTCTTCGGGAAATCAAACTTGGTAAGGCATCTTAGAGTATAGAATTGATTTTTAGAGTTGGATAAGGGTAATTTGGGTGTGCTAAATCCAAATCTGTCAGATAAGAAAATTCTTAGCCCTTAAAGGCCCACATACAAGAGTGCATCATGCTCGTTGTTTGGAATGATGCGCCCATGAAGTGCTCGAGAGACTGCTCGACAGGTCTCCATTGGAAGATCATACCGACCCACACGGATCCTCTGTGAGACGGAAAGTTTCAGTCATGCAAGGTCAATGCAGCCCTGGCGATGTAGTCACCAGGGCTGCATTCATGCATCATGCCTACCAATGGGCATGATGCATGAATGCATCAGCGGCCCTTAAAGGGCTATTTAGAACTGCTCATGGTAGATGAGCAACTCAGTACCTACTTAACTCCAACTTACAGCCCTACCACACATGGACGCCACCTGGACGCACATCTAGAAACTAATATATGTCTACACCTATTACTGTACGATCCATTCTGCCCCAACTTAGCCTTGACCACTAGCTGCAACATAGTATTGCACCAGCGCCTGCGGCGCTGCTCGCACAAAAAGAAGTGGCGCCACCACATGCCAAAAGCATTGCAACTTCTACTGTTGTAACTCTGTGCTTTCACACAACTTCTACTTATTTCTAATTCACTGGGTCACTTTCGCTGGTTGCACTACAGATAGAGTGTGAGTTGCCAACTACGGGAACATCCAAGGTCAAAGCCGACGACTTCCGGGGTAGCCGTTTTGGATAAGTAGTGCAATTATTTATGCCCATTGGCTTCCAGGCCCTTTATAGTGTATCAGGTAATCTATATGTACGTAAAGACTTGACATAATGCACCAATGCAGGGCTGTATATGTAGACTCACCAGCACTACTTCATGGGGAACATGAACTTGGTGGCATCCAGTGGTATTTTAAGGGTTAAACGCACTAAAACATTCAGACCTTAAAGGGTTAAAGACACTAGCTACCTGCATGCTCATTACTGCTCTGGCAGGTGCTCGTGAGTTTCTCGAGTCTGTACACTTTGTTGATACTCAGGTATTAGCCGTACAAACCATGGAGGTAAAACATTAAATTAAGTTCAGCAACATAATAACACGGTCAGTTACTTCTTAAAAAAGATATTTTAACGGGACACGTTTTATAAGAATAGTATCCAGTAATTTATTTTTGTAACCTTGCAAATCTAAGCTGCCCTGGAGGGTCTTGCCAAAAAGGAAACGTGAACCCAAAAAGAAAACATGCACGTTTTTGTATTGCTAAAAGTTTATTAGATCGTTTATAATAAACGAGCACGTTTTTTTTCACTTCTCAAAAAGAGTTTTCCATACATTCTGCTGTCATTTTTGTGTCAACACTATGAAAATGTGGCCATACTCGTTTTCCTCAGCACTCTCTGAAACAATTTAGAGAATTTCTTCCTCGTCTCCTTTTGGCAAGACCCTCCTGAGGAGGTTAAACTCCCAGAGACGAACCCTATAGGGTTTACCCTAACCACTTGGACCATCTTCTACCTGGGTGGTTAACCCTACGTTGACTACATGGTGCATTAACCCTTTAACTGCCTCTAATGCATTCATGCATCATGCCCATTGGTTGGCATGATGCATGAATGCAGCACTAGCAAGCCCTAACTCGCCAGCGCTGCATTTATGACAACCCTATACTGGATCAATACTGTCTTAGAGGGTCTGCGTCATTGGTGCATGATGCACCAATGAAGTTCTGGCTAACAGTCTCACCGTCTCATTGGTGCATCATGCCGACCATTAGGCATGATGCACTCCTGCATAAATGCATTATGATGACTATGGCCCGGGAGGGTGTTGCTCCTATAGTAAAAGGAAGAGCTGGCTAAAAATGCCCTCGTTTCCAGTCCTTTCTTTTCATGTAGCTATAACTTGTCCCTTTTGTTGCTCACAAGTGGTCATTCAAGTACGGTGCTAGTTAGGAGAAGTCAGTCAGTATAATATACTATAGAGTGTGTGACATGAGCAGGTACCTGATAGTGCAGCTCTCTCTGTTTTAAACAAGGCAGGTGACTTTTCAGACTAATGTGCTGAGTGCAAGTTGAATGGTGAAGCAGAGCATGACTTCTTTTAAAAAGAGGGTACCTACTGACAGCTCTTTTTACCATAGGAGCAACACCCTCCTGGACTTAAAAATGCATTACCAGCTGACTTAGGGTGATTTTCTAATTTCATTATAGTTCCATATACCAAGCAGCTGTAACTTGTGTAAGTCTATGTCAGAAATTTGGAGCCTGTCACTTCCCTATCAATCTGTGATTATGCCCACATAGCATGCATTATTACACGATTTCTTGGATTTTGGGTGCTTTTTCTGGATATCCCCATGCTGATACCTGTCGATATTGCACACCATGATGCATGCATCATGACTTTTGTAAGGTGTGCCTGATATCCATGGATAACAGGCACTAGTGCCTGATATCCATGGATATCAGCACGCCTTTGAGGTGGAGGAACATATTTAAAACCGTTCTTCCCCAACCGGGAATCGAACCCGGATCGCCATAACTAAAGGCAAACGTGTTACCGCTAGACCATTTTGGCGATGAGAAAGAAAGGGTGAATCCATATAAAAGCTTACCTCGGTTCCATGACTGCATCGAATAACATCGAATTTTAGTATATTTAAAGCATTGTCCATGGGAAATAGTGCTGTGTCCGTGTAGCCTAGATATCCATGTTGATGATAGCAATGCATTTATGCCTATTTATTAGTAAATAAAATGATATTTTGATACTTTTAGAAGACCTCCATACATCATCCCGCTCGCATGAAACTGAACCGGAAGTCGCTGCCTGACCTACTTTTTTTTTTACCTCCTAATGTCAGAGAGCTCCACAATATTGGTTTCGTTTCTTCATATACAAAATGGCTTGGCAAGCGATGTACAGAAAAGGACAGTTTGTAGAAGTTCTACACGAGGATAAATGGATTGAAGGTTTTATTATCAAAAGCAAGGAGACTGGATACAGAGAGTACGATATTCAATTAATGACCAATGGTAGAATTATAACTGCTACTGCTCGATCAATGAGGCCTAGTAAACTGGATTTGGGAGACGATGACTTTGCAGAACCGCCACAGCCGAAATCCAACCAGCAAGAAAAGCCTAAACGATTCGGAAATGTGACTGCTCGAGCCCTTACAGAGTTAGAATTAGGTGCAAAAGCTAAAAATACACATCGTCAGACATCTTGGGGAGTGAAAATCTTCAAAGGTAATTAATTTTCATTAATTTTCTCTATTAAATACGTTTGACATTGTCCGCCATATTGATTATACATGGTACGGGACTCACCATGGCCGTGGGCCAGAACATGTATAGAGAAGCATATGCCGCAGGGAGCATTTATTATTTTAACTCTGCCTTATGCACTATTCCTTTGAATAAGGTGTTGCAGCAAATTTCTAGTACTACATATGTATGAAAAGTAAAGTGTGTTTCTTATTAAATAACTATTTATAACAATTTTCTTTTTTTAGACTGGCTTGTTGATGTTGGTGAGGATTTGGAGTTTGAAAAAAAGGACAAGGAAGAGGTCTGCAAATTGTTAAAGAACTTCTATGCTAACGTCCGTACAAAAGATGGACATGAATATTCTCAAAAAAGTCTAACATGTGTTAGAGCCAGCCTGCAAAGATATCTAACAGAACCACCCTACAACATTGGATACAGTATAATAGGAGACCCTGCCTTCACCTGTGCAAATAATGTGTTAAAGGGACATATAAAACAAAACAAACAAGCAGGTTTAGATGTAAGTTCCCATTATGAAGCTATTACACCAGCTGATCAGAAATTGATGTACTCAAGTAGGGTCTTGTCTCATGATACACCCAAGGCTCTCCAATACAAAGTATTCTATGAAATGAGCCTTCATTTTGGAAGAAGAGCACGTGAAGGCCTTCATGCTCTTAAAAAGACTGATTTTGTATTTAAGCAGGACGAGAATGGTGAAGAGTATGCTACTCTTACATATAACCCCTTTGAGAAAAACCATCAGGGACTGTCACAGGGAAGACATGAACATTCTCAAAGAATGTATGCTACTGGTGAAAATGATTGCCCCATGCAAACCCTTAAACTATATCTGAAACTTTTGTCTCCTGAGAGTGATGGATTCTTCCAAACACCTAAGTACAAAGGTTTCAAAGGAAATGATTGTTGGTACACTAAATCCAGTGTGGGTATAAATACCCTTGGCAAATTCATGGCAAATATTTCTAAGGCATCAAAATTGTCAAAGATCTATACAAATCATTGTATTAGGGCTACTTGCGTAACCACCCTGAGAAAACATGGTGTAGCTTCCAGAGACATAAAAAGTGTAACTGGTCACAAAAGTGAGCAAAGTATTGAATTTTATTCAAAAACATCTGATGTATTGAGAAAACAAATGAGCAATACCTTGGCTACTAGGGTAACACGTACCAGCACAGTAACCAGTGCTTCTGCTAGTATTGTTCCTTCTGTGCCTGCTATTTCAGTAAAACCAGTCCCATCAAGTTCCCATCAGATTACTCAAAATACTCAGAATACTCAAAGTACTGATGTGAAAGTGAATAAGGTTGTCAATGTTGACCAACACCCCCAGGCTACAACCTTGTTCTCCCATGTTAATTTCAAAGATTGTACTGTTACCATCAACTACAAGTAACGAGCAATGATATCAGAGTCCTGAAAGAGAAAAATGTATTGTCTATTTATTATATATTTTCTGTTAAAATGTTCAACTGTTATTATATATGTACTACAATTTAATTAATAAATGCATTTGTTTAGTTCTGTACACATTTCTTATGTCTTTTCAATGACTGCAATACTACATGGGCGGGAAACAAATCCAGTACCAAACAAATAATATATGCTCCCTGTCGACCAAGGAATGAAAACGAGGCACGGTTATGTTGCTCGCAGAACGTAAACAAAATGGCGGACGTGGAGAGGTCCCGCTTCGATATCACTTTATTTCTTCAAATATGAAGGTAAATAATGGCTTTTTTAATTCAATTTAACGTGTAATAAAGACAGTAAGGAATGGGCTATCGGGCACCTCGTTCAGTGTATCGTAGGATATCGTAACTCGTGGCCTACGGCCACTCGTTACGATATCCTACGATACACTGAACTCGGTGCCCGATAGCCCATTCATTACTCTCTTAAAATATACAAGTGTGAGCCGATAGTGTATGCCTTTTCCCCTTTTTAGCTTGTCTTTATAGTCCTAGTGAGAGCTATTACCATGCATCATGTCGACTCTACAGGGGTTGTTGATACGCCCCCATAGGGTCACGTGACTGTATCAGCGTCTACTAAGGGCCACCTGGTGTTTGACAGGTGGAACTAACATCATGACGTACTCTACGTCATGGGAAACGTCATGGGAAATCCCATGATGATTTTGATAGATGCTAAATTTTCTAAATTTCTTCACCTGTTGTGATCTGGATTATATCTGACTATATCACTACATTGTTGGACTGGGGCACGGTCTTTGCAGTAGATTGCTTCTATTTTTGGAAAACAGTAGGAGTTAATGTTAGTACAAATGCTATGCCCTGGTGTGCATTTCCCTGTACCCAGTACAGTGCTCTTTATAGCCCATTTTCAATTGGGGCTGAGAGTGAAGAGACCTAAACTGAATAGATATCTATAGATATGGGGCACGTTAACCCTTCAAGTCTGTGGAAACTACTTACGACGTCCGGATATACAGTAACCCAGGGGATAAACAGACCAAAACTCGTAAAAGAAGCTTCATTCATTGAAATGTCAATCAGAATGACATAATCGTTTCATGCATGCTGAGAATGATATCCTCATTGAAACAAAAATCTTTCATGGAAATCGTTTACAATTTCCATGGTAAAAATCAATACAGCATGTTGTGAATTGAATCAAAAACGATCAAGAGGTTTGTTTTTTTCTCACAGACCTGATCGTTTTCAAACAAAATCTGTACTTAATAATTCTTTAACTTTTGACTCTCCATCCAGGGCTATGTGCGGGGTGTTACAGTGGAGTCCACATGACAAATGTATACCTACTCAATTTACTCTATCAACACTTGAGCAAAACTCTTGATAATCATAATAGACCACCTGCTGCTGTGCTGTGATATGCCTGACATGACATGAATGTTGTAACATGGTAGAGTTACTGTCAGTGTCAATATGAGTCAGGGCTAGGTGGTAGATTATGATTCAGGCTGTCACTATGTGTAAATCTATACTGTGGGATGAGAAGCAAGAGGGTATATACCTCCCAGCCTGATATCATATCAGATTCTAATCTTAGGTGAGGATTTACTTTTACAAGTCAGGATCACATCCCCTTTGAAATGTACTGAAATCTTTCATATACATTTCACTTGATATGTATATGCATTGTGTTTTAGTGTTTTAGTTGATAAAGGGTCGACATGATGCACCAATGAAGTGAGAGCCAGACTACTCACCAGCACTTCATTGGAGCATCATGCCGACCCTCCTGGACTTTTGATCCTGTACGGTCTTCACGATGCATTGATTAATTGTAGGGGGCCATCCACAAATGACGTCATGCTGAAGGTGGGGAGGGCGGGGGGGGGGTCAGGCCCGGTATGACGAAATAAATTTTCCATATGCCTTCAGCATTGCAAAATTGGAAAAAAACATGATGAGGGGGGAGGGGGGGTCAAAAATGGTCAAATTTTGCATGACGTCATTTATGGATGGCCACTAGCCATATGGCCAGTTTTCCCGCTTCTTCATGTATCAGTGGGCATGGTGCACTCCTGGAGGGTGTTGCTCCTATTGTAAAAAGAGCTGTGAGTATGTGCCCTCTTTTCTAAACAAGTCATGCACTGCTTCATAAGTACTTGCACTCACCACATCAGTGTGAAAAGTCACCTGCCTTGTTTAAAATAGAGAGAGCTGTACTACCAGGTACCTACTCATATCACACGCTCTATAGTTTATTATACTCACTGACTTCTCCCAACTGGGTACCAACTCACATCCCCCTTTTTTAGCACCATACTTGAATGACCACTTGTGAGCAACAAAAGGGACAAGTTTTAGTGACATGAAAAGAAAGGACAGGAAATGAGGGCATTCTTTGGCAGCTCTTCCTTTTACTATAGGAGCAACACCCTCCTGCATGCATCAACGGTCTCTGAAGGTGGTGGGGAAGTACCATGGTGAGTTACAGGATATCAGACATGGTGGGGGTAGACCACATCTTGGTACTCTCACCAGGAACGGTGCTCAGAGTAACACAATGTGTAAAATCACTCACAATCATGTTTTACATTCGTGATCCCAGGAGGGTGTTGCTCCCATGGGAAAAGGTAGTTTTCCTAAGAAGTGTCTCACCCGCAGCACTCTGTTTCTTTGTAGTCCTAACTTGTTTTGTGTTGCACGCTAGTGGTCAGCACAAGAGCAACCAAAGAGTGTGTGACAAAGGTAGGTATCTCACAGTGCAGCACACACTATTTTTAAGCAAGGCAGGTGACTTTTCAGACTAATATGGTGAGTGGAAGTTAAATGGTAAAGCAGAGCGTAACCTCTTTGGAAAAGAGGCCACCTACTCCCAGCTCTATTTAGCACAGCAGCAGCTCTCTCCTGGAGCGTGTTGCTCCTATGATAAAAAGAGCTGTCAGTAGGTACCCTCTTTTCAAAAGAAGTCACGCTCTGCTTCACCATTCAACTTGCACTCACCACAAAAGTCACCTGCCTTGATTGAAATAGAGAGAGCTGCACTATCAGGTACCTACTCATGTCACACATTCTATACTATACTATACTGACTGACTTCTCCCGAGTAGGTACCTACTGTCTTTTTTAGCACCGTACATGAATGACCACTTCTAAGCAACAAAAGGGACAAGTTATAGCTACTTGAAAAGAAAGGACTGGAAACAAGGGAATTTTTAGCCAGCTCTTCCTTTTACTATAGGAGCAACACCCTCCAGACATGGTGAGGGTAGACCACAACTTGGTACTCTCACCAAGAATAGTATAGGTTCCCTAGGATATGTTACTCCATAGAGTCCTATAGTGCAAGCCACCCCCCTCTACCCCCCCTTCAAAGTAGGCTCCCTTTTGTGTTCAGTATTGAGTCCTATGTAGGATAAGGGGGTTTATAGAGATGTCAGGAATCTTTATCAGAGTGATATCAAATGGAAACAAGGGGCCACCTATACCAGAAAATCCTGCTGAATCCAGAATTTGTGGTCTTGATTCTCAGAATTTGGCCAAAGGTACCTAAAAATGAGGTTTGATGATGAGAATATTTTAAAAATGTACAAAAGTTATATTGAAAATGATTGGAACTGTTTATAGATGCAACATGCTAATCAAAGTCAGTACCTCAATCTACATATCCCAATGTTTGCCTATCCACACCTGGCAAGTACTCTGCTTGCGTATGGCTCTACCTCTCCCACTGCCTATCACTCATACTACCTATCCCCTGAAACATCTAGAGTTTAATTAGGTTTTCCCTCAAATGGCTTAAAGGATTAAAGTTTACCCCTCACCTTTGTACCTAATTTTCTCTGTACATTCTTACCATTAGTCTACCTATCCTCAATCTGCCTATCATTCACTTTACCTATCCCTCATGGTGACTATCCCCCAAATCTGCACATCCCTCATATTTGACTGGCACATCTGTGATATTACCTAGCACCAATGTATCTTTTGAATATGCTCACCTTACAAGGTACCCTCTGTACCTATCTCTTAAACTGTTTATTACCTATCCTCCTTGCTACCCATCCTCTTCAATACCTATCCCTCAAGCTCACCTTATAGCTTTCCTGCCTATCACAGCTTGATCAGCTGGGATAGCTCACATCCAACCTTTGTTATGATCTCTTAGTCAACCTATCCCCTAAAGAACAAATCCAACAGTCTACCTCAAGCATACATCTACTGATCACTCATGCTATATATCCTTGAGGTTACCTATCCTTCAGGCTGCCTATCCTTCATGGTATATAGCCCTCTGCCTACCTAACCAGCTATCTATGTATCTCTCACCTTGTATGCTATTCTTTCTACCTTTATAGTAGCTCTCATAGTCTATGCCTTGTGAAATATACCTATCGCTCATTGTACCTATCCTCAAGTCTGCATATCACTCATGTTTACCTTACATATCCCTCAGGCCATTGAATTATCATGCTTTTCTAAAATGCCTCACCATGGCTATCATTAGACTAGCTAACTTCCTATCCTACATGTATGTTTTTTATTCCCCTCTTCCTATCCTTCATGCTGCATATCGTTCATGCTATCCCTCTTGACAAGTTAAAAAACTGAGGGCTATATACCATGAAGGATAGGCAGCCTGAAGGATAGGTAACCTCAATGATATATAGCATGAGTGATAGGTAGAGGTATGTGTGAGGTAGACTGTTAAATTTGTTCCTTAGGGGATAGGTTGACTAAGAGATCAAAATGAAGGTTGGTTGTGAGCTATCCCAGCTGATCAAGCTGTGATAGGCAGGAAAGCTATAAAGTGAGCTTGAGAGATAGGTATTGAAGAGGATGGGTAGCAAGGAGGATAGGTAATAAACAGTTTAAGAGATAGGTACAGAGGGTACCTTGTAAGGTGAGCATATTCAAAAGATATATTGGTGCTAGGTAATATCACAGATGTGCCAGTCAAACATGAGGGATGTGAAGAGTTGGGGGATAGTCACCATGAGGGATAGGTAAAGTGAATGATAGGCAGATTGAGGATAGGTAGACTAATGGTAAGAATGTACAGAGAAAATTAGGTACAAAGGTGAAGGGTAAACTTTAATCCTTTAAGCCATTTGAGAGAAAACCTAATTAAACTCTAGATGTTTCAAGGGATAGGTAGTATGAGTGATAGGTAGACTAAGGGATAGGCAGTATGTGGGAGAGGCAGAGCCATACACAGGTAGAGTACTTGTCAGGTTGAGATAGGCACACATTAGGATATGTAGATTCAGGTATTGACTTTGATTAGCATGTTGCATCTATAAATAGTTCCAATCATTTTCAATATAACTTTTGTACATTTTTAAAATATTCTCATCATCAAACCTCCTTTTTAGGTACCTTTGGTCAAATTTTGAGAATCAAGATCACAAATTCTGGATTCAGCAGGATTTTCTGGTATAGGTGGCCCCTTGTTTCCATTTGATATCACTCTGATAAAGATTCCTGACATCTCTATAAACCCCCTTATCCTACATAGGACTCAATACTGAACACAAAAGGGAGCCTACTTTGAAGGGGGGGTAGAGGGGGGGGCTGTTACACTGTGTCCATAGGTAAAGCTCTGAGTTTCATCTCCTATCTATTGAAGCTTCTTGCTCTCACCAGGAACTCTGCTCAGATAAAACAATGTGGAAAAAAAATGTCACAATCATGTTTTACATTCGTGATCTCTGCATCCTACACAATGGGAAGCACTGACAATAACACACACTCCTAAGTCGGTGTTATTGATTCTTAAACAATAATGAGGTAGTCGCGGAAGTGGATGATGCTTTTGACCCCTTTCACAGGGAGGGGGGGGGTCAAAATTCTGTCAGCCCCTATGAGAGGGGGGGCAACATTTTTTTTAAAAAAAAAAAGCTTTTCCTCTCCCTTTTCATTCTTAGCCCCAGAGGGGATGGGGGCGGTTTACAATTTTCTTAAAATTTTCTCACCCACCAAACCCCTGTTACTATTGAGTTGTCACCCCCTAAGTAATTCACAATACGCAACAACAAATGGTTACAAGTCAGGCCCGTGACTAAGGGGGGTTCGTCGTTTTGAAGCTATTGGAGGTAAAGAGGTCCACCCTATAGCTCGATGCAGCAAGTTGGGAACCTAAAACTTAGTTTTTCCTGAATTTTCGCTAAGAAATGCTGTAGTTTAGCCAAAAATTATCTAATTTACATAATATTTGCAGCAAATGAAAGATGAAACTCATTGCTTTCAGGCCAGGGTAGATGGTATTACAATAATATAGTGCACAGTTTACCACTGAAGTACAAATTATAAATTTAAAAATCATTAGTTTAAAAAAATCGCTGTTTTTCAAAGTTTGGCCCTATATATTTTGTGAAAAAATATTCTAACCATCAGTTTTTGATAGATAATGCATAATACTGACCCATCAAGTTTATAAATGAGTATGCTTTTTCCCCCTACCTCTATGGTGGCTTATTACACTATGGGAGACATGTGATTTTTGTTAGTTTGCAAAAACTGTGATTTTCAGCAAAATTTCTGCTTGGTTTTTGATGAGGGACCACATAGATCACCATATATGGACGCGTGATCACCCACTGATACCAGAATTATCCATTTTTATGTTCTACTCGATCATCTTTAAAGGCATATTAAATATCTAAGTGATACAATAAGTGTGAGAAGAATTAGCCACATCTTATTATTCTAGTCTTTGGTGCCGACAACGCTTTTGTTGCTATTTACAGCTAAATAGCTCAATAGTGCATTATAATAGGGCTCACATGCCTTATATGGGGTTCTAATAGCATTTCAATATGGTTTTCAATGGGTCATCAGGTCAAAACAACAATGGATGATGGAATTTAATAGAAACAAAAGGGTTTTGCACCATGGACCTGTTCACATTGTTCAGGTCTTCAGATATTCTTATCTTGAAAATGATGAAGACATTTATGAGCAAGGTGCTTTTCCGGCCCATATGGGACCTACAGAGGTCATTTTGTCTAGTCTGACATGTATTATGAGGGAATAATGCATAGCAAAAGATTCTATTTTCATATTTTGTTATGATTTTTGAGATACAATCATACACAAGACTTGTCTTGTGCATCATATACAAAAATGTCCCTTGAATGAAGGCATTTTACATGCACAGCTGCCTCCAAAACTGGAAAACACTCAGGTTCCCAACTTGCTGCATCGAGCTATAGCAGACATGACATTCAAGAGGAGATAATGAGCTACATGTCAGTTTTTACAGCTTCAAAATCGGACGATTATTAAGGATTCTATGAGAAAACCATATTAGAAAGATTTTCTCTTTCTTATTTGGCCCACTTTGATAATACTTTGGTATAATATAAAGTCAATTCTTGTATTTGTTTAATGAAATTTTTCAAAGTTCCGACATTAAACTGATGAGGGTCCACCTCATAGGAAAATCGAACCGCCCCGCAACGAGTGCTAGTTAGGGGCCTGACAAGGATCCTGGCACTCCTCTTGTATTCAGTCCCAATATGGTCCTCACTGATAAGGACTGACATTGGGCTCAGTTTTATACATGACAAATTCTCTTACACTTAGCCAAAATTTACTCAAATAGAGAAATAGGTATAGCATGCCTTAATGCATTTGGTACTGGTTTTCTATTTAAAATAACTGGTTTTCTGATTATTGGTAATCTTACATCTATTACCATTTTAAGTCATGTAAGATTTTTGCTCTCATTTTTATTATTATTATTTTTTTTTTTTTTTTTTTGAAGAAAGAGAGAAGAAATATTTTCAATGCCTTGCTTCTTGAAGGGTCTTGAACACTATTCTATCTTTGTAGTTTCCCCCTTACAAGCGGAAGATGTTGAGTAATAAAGTTATTTATTTTGGTGATGAAAGTGGTGAGAGACAACCAAATACAGGAGTGAAATTATCTAGGGACATCTTTTCCTGTGTTGTGCTTCCTTATACATTTGCCTCACTGCCTTATATGGTTGGATTCTTACTTCCCTGAGTCCCCTAATAATATTGAACATATATAAATCAGTTATTGCATTAGTTTTTAGATTTGAGTAACCTTTATTTTTGTTTGGTTGGCAAAAATGACCAGTTTTGCTCTCTTTTTCAAACTAGCCATTTATGTCCTGTTCCTCGAATCCCTTTGAATGATACAAATTATTTCAGCTGGAGGATCAAAGCATCCAACAGTGGCAACAGTGCCTAATGTGACATGAAACAAATCCCATACACTTACTTATTTGTTCTAACATACACAGAGAAGCTATGAATCTACATATAAAAGCAAGCAGAGTATAGGCAATACGCACGTTGGTTAGAGCGGCCGACATGCCGGCTTGACAGAAGCCTTGTCTGTGATAGCTCGATCCACCTGAAAGCAGCACATAGAAGAGAAAAGGCAGAATCAATACAAAGCACAATATAAAGTTAAATGTGATCCCAAAGCATTGAGAGGCATATGGGTGAAGACATTAGAATAGTCACAGACACTGCATGAACATCTGGATTTTAGCCATTTAAAAAAAGTGCAAAGCTGTTTTTTTTTTGTTCTGAAATATCAAGCAAAATCAAAACAAGCACTTAAGCCGTGTGTCCACATGGCGATAGAATTTGGTGCTAACAAAATTGCCGACTACAAAAACCCTTTTATCATCTATTTGCGACGATAATATCTAACATGTTTGATTTTTGTTTTCGGTAATCGACGACAAAAGTGTTTTTTTTTCGTCGTATATTTTGTCGGTACCAATTCTATCACCCTGTAGACACAAGGCTATAGAAGACAAAGCATGATCAGGGTGACCAAAACTGACTAGGAGTGTGTGAATGTATTAAGACAGGCAAAGACACTGCATAAGAATCTGAGTTTGATTAAACAGCTGGAAGCGAAGTCTAAAGCTGATTAATCTTTTTTCTGCAATATCAAGAATCAATCAGGACAGTTGGACAGGTGCATGTGCATAAGAAACAAGTACAGAAATTGCATCTGGATTTAAGCATTTTCAAGCAAGATGGACATAGCTTAGTAATTATGACTTTCTCCCTGCAATATTTAACAACTTTAAAAAATTAAAGCCATTTTTCCAATTGAAGTTCCCCAAATATATTCAGGTTTCAGAGGCCAGTGACCCAATGAATTCAACCAAAGTTCTTCAATGACCAATGAATTCAACCAAAGTTCTTCAACATAGAGCCAAAAAAAGACCATTAAGTTTTGCTTGATCTTAAACTTTCTTATATCCAGGTGTTCATGCAATGAGAGAGTGAAGAAACATTTGTGTCCACAGTGATGTGTAAACATTGACCCTTTAAGCACTGCTGATCCAGGAGTGCATCATGCCTATTGTTCGTCAAGATGCACCGATGAAGTGCTGGCAGGACTGCTTGCCAGCACTTCATAAGAGCATCATTCTGACCCTGCGGGGATGATATACACAAACTCCCAGAGGGTCGACATGATGCTCCAATGAAGTACTAGCAAGCAGTTTTGCCAGCAATTCATTGGTGCATCATGACGACCAATGGGCGTGATGCATGAATGTATTAGCGGCCCTGTAAGGGTTTACTTCAGGAAGCTGGAATCAGAAGCACTGAAGTGTTATAGTGCATGGTTATTAGATCAAGCAGAATCATCAATAATACATCTTCTGGTGCAAGGAAATTGCACAGATATACTCATTATATTGTGCAATCAATGTCATATATAACATCTATCGTTTTTAGATTGGTGTTCGCAACAGACGTCCATAATGTTGAGACATATATGCAGTAAAAGTTCTTTA
The DNA here is from genome assembly GCA_949317995.1 of Acholoe squamosa. Taxonomy (NCBI): domain Eukaryota; kingdom Metazoa; phylum Annelida; class Polychaeta; order Phyllodocida; family Polynoidae; genus Acholoe; species Acholoe squamosa. The sequence continues at coordinate 3,761,856 of OX439045.1, forward strand.
TAAGAAGTTTGGCTAGGCCATAAAAAGGTTTGGTTTCCGGTCACCTGACCTACCTCAGCCAAACAGGGCCGACCTCAGAATTTTTTAAGAATTTTTTAAAGAATTTTTCATAATTATTTATATTTTTCATTATTATTTATATTAATTTCATATTTTTATTATTTTGATATTTTCCCTGCACCAAGGCAAAGAATCCATGATCTCTAACCAAGTTCTCTACATTTTGGCTGGTATAATAGTTAAAATGGAATGCCTGTGATTGTTTTTGATAATAACAAATCAATGTCGGCCAAAATATGACTCAGTGGAAAAAAAAATCAAAAAAAAAAAAAATCCGACCTACTTAGGGAGTGATCACTTTTTAACAACAAAGGGGGGGCTGGTGGGTTTGAGGAGGGGGTCAGAATTTTTTCAACCCCTTGACCAGGGGGGTCAGAATTTTTTCAACCCCTTGACCAGGGGGGTCAAAATAATTTCACCTGTTTTCAGTGGAAAACCCCGCGTGTTACTATAGGCTAAAAGTGGACATTCGCGCGCGATTTTTGTCCCTTATGGGGGGGTTGAAAATTTTTTTTCGCACGTCCACACGCAAACCAACCAGCCCCCCCCCCCCCCCCCGTTGTTAAAAGATTAAAAAATTATCACTCCCTTACCTCAACTTTTTGGACCATATTATAAGGAGACCTTGCTTATAAGGAGCAAATTCTCTTTTCAAGAATAATTTTCTTACATGTAGCATAAATCCTTGCGTAGAGGGCGCACCTCACATATATATAAGACACACCCTGCATGAGTTGAAGAGGAGCTGAGTCATACTATTTCCGATGTTTTAAAATAACATAGGAGATCAATACGGAGCTGATATTATGTGTCGTGTGCAGGGTATGTATTGGTACAGTATAGGCTATATTCTATATGAGAGTATAGAGAGTTGTTGTGCCCCTATGCATTAGTATATTCTGTAAATAGAGAGTTGATATGTGTTGTCTCTCCATATGTTAGTCAGTCCCTAATCCCCTTATGTAACCCCCACAGCTGGAGTTATCTCCCACATTGCCCAACCAAAGTCCTACACCAACACACCAGACACCTTCCTTACACCATGAGCTACTCATGAGTTCCTCATTGCCTCATAGGTGAGCAGCTCACCGAGGTCAGATCTCTTGGCTTTGGCCAAAATCTATGTTACTACTTCTGTTCTACAACATTTGATGGAATATGGCTTATGTCATTTTCCTTAAGTCTACTTGCGGCTTATGAGCTGAATTTTCAGAGGATTCACCCATATGAAAAGTAGATGCATGTTTTTTACAGTGTGATTTCCCAACATTGTCCACATTACAAAGTATTTGGTCAAACTTTCAGCATTCCCCTTGATCAGATTTGGAGCTGCTCTATGCACTGCTCTATGCCTATGAGCCGCCTGTGAGCTGCTCTGACCGCTGATACAGACTTCACAGGGCATGGAGTTGGCCTGAGGCAGGGCTCTGACATGATGGGGCCCTCAGGTACTTACTCAACAACTCCTTTAGCACTGTAAGGGGCCAGTAATACAGGAGTGCATCATGCCCATTGGTCGTCATGATGCACCAATGAAGTGCTGATGGGTCTGCTCACCAGCACTTCATGACTGCATCATGACGAACATCTTGGAGTGTATCAATTGTGAAGGGTCATAATGCATGAAAGTAGCCCTGGGGATAAACTCACCAATACTGCATTAATGCATATGACCGATGGGCATGATGCATTGATGCATCATGACGACCGACGGGCATGATGCATTGATGCATCATGACAACCGACGGGCATGATGCATTGATGCATCATGACGACCGACGGACATGATGCATGGATGCATCATGACGACCGACGGGCATGATGCATGGATGCAACATGGCGACCGACGGGCATGATGCATTGATGCATCATGACGACCGACGGGCATGATGCATTGATGCATCATGACGACCGAGGGACATGATGCATGGATGCATCATGATGACCGACGGGCATGATGCATCAATGCATCATGACGACCGATGGGCATGATGCATTGATGCATCATGACAACCGATGTACATGATGCATAGATGCATCATGACGACTGATGGGCATGATGCATTTATGCAACATGGCGACCGATGGGCATGATGCATTGATGCATTATGACGACTGATGGGCATGATGCATTGATGCATCATGACGACCGATGGGCATGATGCATTGATGCATCATGACGACCGATGGGCATGCATGCATAGATGCATCATGACGACCAATGATGCATTAATGCATCATGACGACCAATGGACATGATGCATTGATGCATCATGACGACCGATGGGCATGATGCATTAATGCATCATGACGACCAATGGGCATGATGAATTAATGCGTCATGACGACCGAAGGGCATGATGCATTGATGCATCATGACGACCGATGTACATGATGCATAGATGCATCATGACAACTGATGGGCATGATGCATTAATGCAACATGGCGACCGATGGGCATGATGTATTAATGCGTCATGACGACCGATGGGCATGATGCATTGATGCATCATGACGACCGATGGACATGATGTATTAATGCATCATGACGACCGATGGGCATAATGCATTGATGCATCATGACGACCCATGGGCATGATGCATTGATGCATCATGACGACCCATGGGCATGATGCATTGATGCATCATGACGACCCATGGGCATGATGCATTAATGCATCATGACGACCGATGGGCATGATGTATTAATGCACTTAGGGCTCTTCGACGCTAACCCTGTAGGCCTAGGATCTATAACTAAGGAGTGTGGATCAATTGAATGTAGCAAAGGGGCGGATCCAGGAGAAGAGAACCTTAGTTGTTTTTTATCTGGAAACATTTTGAATGTATATAGAGATTCTTGTGTCTTCCAAGGAGCTCTTGTGAGTTACTCACTAGGCCCCCAGTCCTGTATCGTGCCATCGGAATGGCAGAAGCAGTATTCATGCATCATGACAACAAATGGACGTGAATTTTGATGCGATCCTTAAAGGTTTAGGGAAACCCCCGAAGCAGCCCATGCCCTAGAGGCGGGGCAACTTCATAAGGTCACTAAGTGAAATCTGATGTCGATAATGATATAAAGATACTAAATAGTTGGATGCATATAACGATCTAATAAGACCCCCATTTGGAGACGTAATGCTAATAATCTACAGAATTAAGTCAGCTTTTGAAGTACATGCCCTCCTGTGGGTGGAGGTTATACCATGGAGGTTTTACATACTCTGTGGATATACTAATCAGTTTACTTTGAACCAAAAAGGACGAGGATGGGAGTTATTCTGCAAGTTGATATTGGCCTGACCCCGGGACTGACCATATGTATACCATGAGTATTGATACATAATATTTTTTGGGTAAAATTAAAAATTGAAACACTGTGAATGGATTGCATTCAGTCTGCTAAGATGATAAATTATCTAAAACACTTCTGCCACTTCAAAATCTTTATTCAATGCCTACAAAAGAAGATGTGTGCGTAATTAATATGGGTGAATGTAGCCTGAGACACCTCCTCCAGTGTCTGCCAGTGGTTCATTAGGTGGTATGTTGTGCACTTTGCAAGCAGCAGGTTTGTTCTGCAGTCTAAAATGCGCAATGCTTGCAGCAGGTTCTGTCAATTGAGGACAACTCTGTTGATATGACGTCACAGGCTGCCGAATAAATTTAAAAGATTTGTGTAAAAAAGATCTACCCTAGTTTCTGGAGATTTCATCATTACTGGTGTTTATTCTTTATGTATTGCTGGAGATTTCTCTTGAGCTTTCTCACACACAATGTGTTCATTGTTGTAAGTACTCAACATATCCAACAATGATTTTGATTGGATCTGGACCTCTCTTTTATCATTTAGACCATGTTACCAGAAACCTTTTCCCTCCTTTGGGCCTGTGTTTGTTGGAATAGGGGAGGAGTTTTGGAATGAAGACTTCATCTGAAACTGGGCAGCAGCAGCTTTGATAAACGGAGCGTCAGACTAACACCAGCCCCGCCCCCAAAACACGCCCTATACCAGAACCCACCCCCCCTCCCCCGCCCTGCACCTTCCATGCTACAGCCACATAACCTGCGATCCCATATCAGGAAAATATCCCTGGAACCATGAACAAGGGGTCTTTCACCCCGGATTTCCACAAAAAAAAAAAGATTTTCTTGTCATAAAAGTGCATGGAACTGAGGTACTTTTAGAAAGGATGGAACGCAGGTTGTGTACCTGTGCCATGGAGAGTGGTGCAGGGACCAGGAGAAGTCCCCATCCACCCTCATCCCTTACTGTAGACTGCCAAGGTAGGGCACTCACTGCTAAACCCTAAATGCTAAAGAATTCCAATGATGTGTTAAACCAACTGTGTTATATGTGTTTCCTCAACCCTTTCTAACCCCCTAGTAACATCGCTACACAGTACATTCTCACTATTTCGACTAAAGTATGAGAGAAGAGAACATTTAATTTAAGAAAGAAAGAAGGAGAAAGTAGACAGTTAAATAAAGGAAATGAATAAATCATGAATTCAGATTGCACAATGGTCAGTGCCTGAATTAATTATTGATTATTGATTTTCCCCTTCCTGGAATATAGAAATTTGGTCAAGGCTGATGAGAATTGACAATATAATTTCAACTCTGCAGTTAAGAAAACCTCAACTCTCAGCAGTTTACTTTTATAAATAATTAAATGGCCATGGACATGTGTTTAAATTTACCTAGACACATTTTCCATCAACCACAATTATTAACGCTTCATTCATTTTGGCCTGTCATGTCCTCATCCGTCCGTATTCCGCAGGCAAAAAAAAACATCTTCTATACACCTGTACCGTATTGACATGTATAAACGCCAACACCAGGTGCGGCTTATAGACCATCTCAAACACCAGGTACGGCTTATAGATCAGACACGAGGTGCGCCTTATAGAACATTTCAGACACCAGGTGCGGCTTATAGACCATCTCAAACACCAGGTACGGCTTATAGATGAGATACCAGGTGCGCCTTATAGACCATTTCAGACACCACGTGTGGCTTATAGACCATTTCAGGTACGGCTTATAGACCATTTCAGACACCAGGTGCGGCTTATAGACCATCTCAAACACCAGGTACGGCTTATAGATCAGACACCAGGTGTGGCTTATAGACCACTTCAGACACCAGGTGTGGCTTATATGCCATTTCAGACACCAGGTGCGGCTTATAGACCACTTCAGACACCAGGTGTGGCTTATAGACCATTTCAGACACCAGGTGTGGCTTATGGACCATTTCAGACACCAGGTGCGGCTTAGAGATCATTTCAGACACCAGGTACGGCTTATAGACCATTTCAGACACCAGGTGCAGCTCATAGACCATTCCAAACACCAGGTGTGGCTTATGGACCATTTCAGACACCAGGTGCAGCTTAGAGATCATTTCAGACACCAGGTGTGGCTTATAGACCATTTCAGACACCAGGTGCAGCTTATAGACCAGACACCAGGTAAGGCTTATAGACCATTTCAGACACCAGGTAAGGCTTATAGACCATCTCAGACACCAGGTGCAGCTTATAGATCATTTCAGACACCAGGTGTGGCATATACATCATTTCAGACACCTGGTACGGCTTATCGACCATTTCAGACACCAGGTGCAGCTTATAGACCATTTCAGACACCAGGTGCAGCTTATAGACCAATTCAGACAACAGGTGTGGCTTATAGATCATTTCAGACACCAGTTGCGGCTTATAGACCATTTCAGACACCAGGTGCGGCTTATGGACAATTTCAGACACCAGGTACAGCTTATAGATCGTTTCAGACACCAGGTGTGGCTTATAGATCATTTCAGACACCAGGTGGGGCTTATAGACCATTTCGGACACCAGGCGCGGTTTATAGACCATTTCAGACACCAGGTGTGGCTTATAGAGCATTTCAGACACTAGATGCAGCTTATAGACCATCTCAGACACCAGGTGCAGCTTATAGACCATTTCAGACACCAGGTGCGGCTTAGAGATCATTTCAGACACCAGGGACGGCTTATAGACCATTTCAGACACCAGGTGCAGCTCATAGACCATTTCAGACACCAGGTGTGGCTTATAGACCATTTCAGACACCAGGTGCAGCTTATAGACCAGACACCAGGTAAGGCTTATAGACCATTTCAGACACCAGGTAAGGCTTATAGACCATCTCAGACACCAGGTGCAGCTTATAGATCATTTCAGACACCAGGTGTGGCTTATACATCATTTCAGACACCAGGTACGGCTTATCGACCATTTCAGACACCAGGTGCAGCTTATAGACCATTTCAGACACCAGGTGTGGCTTATAGATCATTTCAGACACCAGTTGCGGCTTATAGACCATTTCAGACACCAGGTGCGGCTTATGGACCATTTCAGACACCAGGTGCAGCTTATAGATCATTTCAGACACCAGGTGTGGCTTATAGATCATTTCAGACACCAGGTGTGGCTTATAGACCATTTCGGACACCAGGTGTGGCTTATAGATCATTTCAGACACCAGTTGCGGCTTATAGACCATTTCAGACACCAGGTGTGGCTTATGGACCATTTCAGACACCAGGTGCAGCTTATAGATCATTTCAGACACCAGGTGTGGCTTATAGATCATTTCAGACACCAGGTGTGGCTTATAGACCATTTCGGACACCAGGTGCGGCTTATAGATCATTTCAGACACCAGGTACGGCTTATGGACCATTTCAGACACCAGGTGTGGCTTATAGACCATTTCAGACACCAGGTGCGGCTTATAGACCATTTCAGACACCAGGTGCGGCTTATTGACCATTTCAGACACCAGGTGCGGCTTATAGACCATTTCAGACACCAGGTGCGGCTTATAGACCATTTCAGACACCAGGTGCGGCTGATAGACCATTTCAGACACCAGGTGCGGCTTATAGAACATTTCAGACACCAGGCGCGGCTTATAGACGATTTCAGACACCAGTTAACGGAAGATCATCAGTAAACCGAAAGCTAATGATGTTTAAAAGAAAAAAAAAAGAAAAAAAAAGGTGCGGCTTATAGACCATTTCAGACACCAGGTGCGGCTTATAGACCATTTCAGTCACCAGGTGCGGCTTATAGACCATTTCAGACACCAGGGTCGGCTTATAGACCATTTCAGTCACCAGGTGCGGCTTATAGACCATTTCGGACACCAGGAGCGGCTTATAGACCATTTCAGACACCAGGTGCGGCTTATAGACCATTTCAGACACCAGGTGCGGCTTATAGACCATTTCAGACACCAGGTAAGGCTTATAGACCATTTCAGACACCAGGTAAGGCTTATAGACCATTTCATATAGGATTCGCCTAGACAAGGGGTGAGGCTTATAGCTCAGGTTTTGATACCATAGATGCAGCACTAAAATCGCAATTTTCAAGCCACAACTGTAGCCTATAGCTTTCTCCTGAACTCAGGGCGCGGCTTACATACTCGGGGTAGGTGTTGAGTGCGTTAACAGGGTACTACGACATACATCATATGTAGCAAGGCGGACTAACAGATGTCTCATCAGAAGTGTATAATCTACTCCTGACCCCCCCCCACCCCCTCTGACTCCACCCCAGAGATATCTCTAAGATACCCAATACCAGGGGTATATAGGCCTTATGTAACGCCATCATGGCATCTATCAGCAAGAAGGAAGGGTGAGGGATGGGGGTAGGGTGCAGCAGGCCCAATCTGTGAATGGGCAAAGAAGGGGTTCAGCAAGCTTAACCCGTTAATGGCCGCAGCAGTGCATCATGTATTTATGATGTACCATAGACCAGCACTTCATTGCATCATGACGAGCATTGACGACCAGTGGACATGATGCCCCCCGCCCCTCCCCCCCACCCCCCCAGGGGAGGGGATGACTTCATATGTTCCATTTCAGACACCAGGTGCAGCTTAGAGATCTTTTCAGACACCAGGTGTGGCTTATAGACCATTTCAGACAACAGGTGCAGCTTATAGACCAGACACCAGGTAAGCTTATAGACCATTTCAGACACCAGGTAAGGCTTATAGACCATCTCAGACACCAGGTGCAGCTTATAGATCATTTCAGACACCAGGTGTGGCATATACATCATTTCAGACACCAGGTACGGCTTATCGACCATTTCAGACACCAGGTGCAGCTTATAGACCATTTCAGACACCAGGTGCGGCTAATGGACCATTTCAGACACCAGGTACAGCTTATAGATCGTTTCAGACACCAGGTGTGGCTTATAGATCATTTCAGACACCAGGTGGGGCTTATAGACCATTTCGGACACCAGGTGCGGTTTATAGACCATTTCAGACACCAGGTGTGGCTTATAGAGCATTTCAGACACTAGATGCAGCTTATAGACCATCTCAGACACCAGGTGCAGCTTATAGACCATTTCAGACACCAGGTGCGGCTTAGAGATCATTTCAGACACCAGGTACGGCTTATAGACCATTTCAGACACCAGGTGCAGCTCATAGACCATTTCAGACACTAGGTGTGGCTTATAGACCATTTCAGACACCAGGTGCAGCTTATAGACCAGACACCAGCTGCGGCTTATAGACCATTTCAGACACCAGGTAAGGCGTATAGACCATCTCAGACACCAGGTGCAGCTTATAGATCATTTCAGACACCAGGTGTGGCTTATACATCATTTCAGACACCAGGTACGGCTTATCGACCATTTCAGACACCAGGTGCAGCTTATAGACCACTTCAAACACCAGGTATGGCTTATAGATCATTTCAGACAAAAGTTGCGGCTTATAGACCATTTCAGACACCAGGTGCGGCTTATGGACCATTTCAGACACCAGGTGCAGCTTATAGATCATTTCAGACACCAGGTGTGGCTTATAGATCATTTCAGACACCAGGTGTGGCTTATAGACCATTTCGGACACCAGGTGTGGCTTATAGATCATTTCAGACACCAGTTGCGGCTTATAGACCATTTCAGACACCAGGTGTGGCTTATGGACCATTTCAGACACCAGGTGCAGCTTATAGATCATTTCAGACACCAGGTGTGGCTTATAGATCATTTCAGACACCAGGTGTGGCTTATGGACCATTTCAGACACCAGGGTCGGCTTATAGACCATTTCAGTCACCAGGTGCGGCTTATAGACCATTTCGGACACCAGGTGCGGCTTATAGACCATTTCAGACACCAGGTAAGGCTTATAGACCATTTCAGACACCAGGTAAGGCTTATAGACCATTTCAGACACCAGGTAAGGCTTATAGACCATTTCATATAGGATTCGCCTAGACAAGGGGTGAGGCTTATAGCTCAGGTTTTGATACCATAGATGCAGCACTAAAATCGCAATTTTCAAGCCACAACTGTAGCCTATAGCTTTCTCCTGAACTCAGGGCGCGGCTTACATACTCGGGGTAGGTGTTGAGTGCGTTAACAGGGTACTACGGCATACATCATATGTAGCAAGGCGGACTAACAGATGTCTCATCAGAAGTGTATAATCTACTCCTGACCCCCCCCCCCCCCACCCCCTCTGACTCCACCCCAGAGATATCTCTAAGATACCCAATACCAGGGGTATATAGGCCTTATGTAACGCCATCATGGCATCTATCAGCAAGAAGGAAGGGTGAGGGGTGGGGGTAGGGTGCAGCAGGCCCAATCTGTGAATGGGCAAAGAAGGGGTTCAGCAAGCTTAACCCGTTAATGGCCGCAGCAGTGCATCATGTATTTATGATGTACCATAGACCAGCACTTCATTGCATCATGACGAGCATTGACGACCAGTGGACATGATGCCCCCCGCCCCTCCCCCCCACCCCCCCCCCCAGGGGAGGGGATGACTTCATATGTTCAAGATACACATGTGTGCGACTGACAAGGAGACTTCTGAGGGTGTATTCAGGGTGGCATGATATTTGAATGCAGCCTTGGCGAGTTACTCTCAGGGTGGCATGATACTCAAATGCAGCCTTGGTGAGTTACTCTCAGGGTGGCATGATACTTGAATGCAGCCTTGGCGAGTTACTCTCAGGATGGCATGATACTTGAATGCAGCCTTGGCGAGTTACTCTCAGGATGGCATGATACTTGAATGCCGCCTTGGCGAGTTACTCTCAGGATGGCATGATACTTGAATGCAGCCTTGGCGAGTTACTCTCAGGGTGGCATGATACTTGAATGCAGCCTTGGCGAGTTACTCTCAGGGTGGCATGATACTTGAATGCAGCCTTGGCGAGTTACTCTCGGGATGGCTACATCCATGCATCACTCATGCATTCGCAGCATCGCCTTTCCTTTTAGAAATTATCGTGAAAAAGAATTTCATGAATAAGTATTTAAATACTCCTTGATTGGCCTTTTTATTTCATTATTGAGATATTATCGAACGTATTCTTTGGGTTTTTTTTTGGGGTTTTTTTTTTGCCTTATGCCCATTGGTCGGCATGATGCATGGGTGCAGCTCTCAGCATGATGCATCAATGAAGGTATCAATGAGCCTGCTCACCAGCACTTCATTGAATCATGACGAGCATTGACGACCAATGGACATGATGCCCCCCCCCACCCCACCCCCCCCCCAGGGGAGGGGATGACTTCATATGTTCGAGGGGGTGTGCGGATGGGCCTCTGACAACCCTTACCCTTGCTGAGAGGGATTTTTGGGCAAAAGGAGACCCTTGCTGAGAGGGATTATGGTCCAAAATGTTCACAGCTTTTTACCTTGAATAAAACTGACCACATCCGAAAACTGGCACTTGTCTGGACATGCAGGGTCAAAATATGAGAAAAGTGATCCTTGGTGAGAGGGGTTTTGGCCAAAAAGTGGCCTTGCCAGCCGCACACCCCTGTCAGTGACATATAGAGAGTGACCCCCTAAGCAACCTAGCACCAGCGGCCCTTAGAGGTTATAAAAGAGATATCATTTGTATACATGCATGGGTGGGCTGGTTAGGGTTGTAGGATTCTAGGAAGCTGATGGTTTAGGATGGGGTTTGGGGCTGGTGGTGGTGATTCAGAGATTAGTCGGTAGGGGGCGGGATGACGGGGTAATGAGGGATGAAGATTAGCCCCGACACGTGACTACCACGTGTCCTATCTCAGCCAGGAGCCGCTCCTAGTAACTCTCTCTCACCTGGCGGCAATCTTTGGTACTACCCCCTCCCCCCCCCCCCCGTATACACACACAGAGCACCCTTTTGCACAACCCTTCTTTCCTCCAGTCACTTTGCCAAAACTATTTGAGGGCCGCATGATGCATTCTACATGTATATTTTTTTTTTGTGTGTTATGAGGCACCAATGCACTGCTGGTGCGTCTATTCACCAGACCTATATCTGGCCTAACTCTGAGGTCTTTCATGGCAAACCTTGAAGCTAAAAAAACTCTAAATGACTTTGGGCGATTCATGCATGTTACCTGCCCAGGCTATGTATAAATGCATCACCTTAATCCTATAGGTTTGATACACTCTCATAGGGTCGGCATGATGCTCCAATGAAGTGCTGGCCAGCAGACTCATCAGCACTTCATTGGTGCATCATGAGAACCAGGGGGCATGATGCACTCCTGTATCAGCGGGCCTTAAAGGGTTAACATTCCTCAAACCTTTATGTTACTCTTACATCACTCTACCCCTTCTCTTACAGGTCTAGACCCCTAAAATCGACAGTGTGACATGGCCTTTTCTTAAAATCGACAAGGGACATAGAGCTCTAGTGACAAGGACAGGGGAAAAAAAAAGATAATGACATGGGACATGGTCCTTTCTTAAAATTGACATGTGATATGGAGCTAAGTGACAAGGTGAGAGGAAATTACAAATTTAGTGACATGTGACATGGGCTTTTCTTAAAATCGACAAGTGACATGGGGACCCCCCATCTAGACCCCCTCTCTTACCTGTTCACAGAGGGGATGTTTCTACTTTGTAACATTTGGGTTGGAACAAACTGATTCAATGGAGGATGATATATTCCTTACCCTACCAAAGAATGCACACACATGTGTATTTCTCCCTGAGTCTACTCTAGGGAAGTAACCAGTATAGAAAAATGGGGCCTGAAAACTTGAGGAATGATCGAGGAGGGAGGGGGGTGAATATATATGTGAGCCCTATTCCCCACCAAAATAAATAAATAAATAAATAAATAGATAAAATAAATATTAAATGAATAGATAAATAAATAATTAATAAATACACACTCAGCCACAATTGTAAACAGGCTATAAATGCCCCTGCTATGCATACAGCAGGATCCACATTGGGTCAATGGTTTTATACCTACAGCAGCTACTACTGTATTCCAGAATAAGTAGTTCTCTTCTGTCAGACCTTTGAGGAGGGCTGACAGTGTATATACTAGTACCAAGGCCCATTATATGAGATATTATCATGAACCCTGCCCTGTCATACTAGATAAATATACTACTATAAAAGTAAGACACAGTTAAATTGAAGGGGGGGTGCAAAAGTGCAAGGTGGTTGCCCCCCCCCCCACTGACCCCACCCCCCACCAATAAAAAAATGTGCTTCTTCTGCCTGTGTATACAAGGATATACCACCCATGTTAGCTGCCCCCTGGCGGTACTAAAAGTGTACTATCCTGGGTTGTAGCGGGTTGTGGTGGTTAACGGGCAATAAGAGCAGGTAATGGTTACGGAGTAGGATTGAGATGGTCACCTACAGGTACTCGGGTTAGGTAGACCTACAGGAGGAAACACCTGGTTTAAGTCTATTCAACCTATAATACAAAATAGGGTGCATCCACTTCCTTGCTGGTTCATGATAATCAGATGGGAAAATGTTCATATTAAAGATTAACTTCTGAATCCCACACACACAGGGTTTAAAAATGCCCGCCAGGCAAGACGCAAGAATCTTCGATAGGATTTTCCTACCAATTGCCTCTCACCACCCCGTTCCCAACATCCTACCTAGATCAGCCCATGAACCCCGGTCCCAGCACTTTCCATACTACAGGTACACAACCTGCGTTCCCAAAAGCAGGAAATAAGGGTAATCTTTCTCTCAATTCCAATGTCCCTAGAATCAGGAAAAAGAGGTCTTTTCCCCAAATGAACTCCATGGATTTGAGGAAAAAGGGGTATTTTTGAGGGCTAAATCCATGGAATTGGAAATATGGGTAATTTTGGTAGCCCATGCAGGGAATCTCCCTCTAGTTAGCCTTAAGGCATCAAACTGATGCCATACATGTATATTGAATTCATAGTGTTTAATAGGACAATTCTCCCATATTTTATTTTCAGTCTATGATAAGGGGGCTGTTGAAAAAAATGTCAGTGTTTTGTCAAAAAAAGGGGTGTTCTTTTACCCTGAAAAGTCAACGTTTTTCTACAAAAAGGGGTCTTTTTGAGCATAAAGGTCCATGGAAATGGGGTACTTTTTGAAAGGAGGGAACGCAGGTTATGGGTCTAGACCCCTAAATTTGACAGGGTGAAATGGCCGTTTTCTTAAAATCGACATGTGACATGGAGCTTAGTGACAAGGACATTGAAAGGAAAAAGTTAGTGACAAGAGACAAGGCCTTTCCTTAAAATCGACATGTGACATGAAGCCTAGTGACAAGGACATGGGAAAATAGAAATTTAGTGACAAGTGACATGGCCATTTCTTAAAATCGACATGTGACATGGGGACCCCCCATCTAGACCCCCCAGGTTGTGTACCTGTACGGTGGAGAGTGCAGGGACTGGGCCATGAACTCTGTTCCATGTCACACACATGACATGTAGAGTCAGGAATGGGGTCTGTGACGTAACGTCACATACAGCGTTCTTGACGTAACGTCATTACAACAGATTCTGCAACGCCAACACGATTCTACACGTCCCTATAGCAACTGAACCAAACCAGACAAATCTAAGCCAGCTTCAGTTTGATAGCTAGCATCTTTATGGGCCGCTGATGCACGAGTACATCATGCCGGCATGGTGCACCAAGCATGATGCACCAATGAAGTGCTGGTGAATCTGCTTCAACCTTGTCAGCAGTTCATAATGTTCATTGGTGCGTCTTGCCAATCCTAAGGGAATGTATCAGCCCTGTAGAGTCGGCATGATGCATGAATGCAGTCTGGTGAGTTACTCAAACGGACTGCATTCATGCATCATGACGACCCATGGGCATGATGCGCCCGTGCATTCATCAGCGGATTAGAGGCCGTGGGAGGAGGAATATTAGCTCATGGGTTGTAGTCGACATCTTAATAGATTTTTAAATTTGCTGCCTGCTCCCCCATATTTCAATGTCATGTTAAAACAGATGGCATCTTTGAAGTACAGGTAACCATGACGACCATATGGCTATAAGGACATATCCTACCCCCAGCTTCTAATACACTGCCGTGACAGGTTGTAAATAAACGTCATGTCAGACGTGGCAGTTTGACGGCTGCATAGTGAAATGAAATTATGCCACCCTTGGATCTAATACCCGGTATACCGGTAGTAAATAAACATCAGTTATGGCCTAGTAGGCCTACTTTGAGTGTTGCGTCGTGAATTGATGAAACTGTGCCTTTGGTCAGCATGATGCATGAATGCAAACCTCGTGATTCTACTGGCAGGAGATGTATTTAAATGCATTATGCTGACTTAAGGATGGCCATAAGGCACTAATGGGGGGGGGGCTAGGGCTGAATTGAGTTCTGGGCCAATCTTTACCAGGAATGACCTTTATCTTTGCCATTTTAAGGAAATTATTAATATTTGGAAGACATGTCCCCCCGTCAGTTGCTAAGGCCGTGTGCACCATGGCAACAATGCATCATATGACCCTCACAGGGTTAGATATGTGTGTGTGTGGGGGGGGGGGATCTAATCAGCCCCCCCCCCCCTACGTACCATACTCCTGTATCCCCTGGTGGCTGGTAGGAGAAACAAAATGACGTAACGTTACCGTGAGGGGACGCTACGTTAATCAGGTTCTGGCTGGTTGCCGCGTGTACAACATGAAGAGAGAGGACAACCAGGGTACCAGCTGTATCTATCTACCTTTCCTCTCAAGCCATAACACAGGAATACTGCACACTGCGACTGTATAGCATAATATAGCAGTTTATGAAATTATGAGAAAAAGTTTGGAACTTCTTGCCTTGTAGATTAAGGTTCTGTTGTACAAAGTAGACTTTGAGTAGTGATATAGATTGTCAGAAAAAAAAAGAAAGAAAACAGCATTTTAACACAGGCATGTTCATATGATATAATACATATATAGATTATAGAGAAAGGATCGGCTAAAAGAGGAATAATTATGTGGGATGGTAAAGGCTATGCTTGAGACATGGTGTCAGATCTGGTCAGATGGTGATGGGCGTCTGCCGCAGGATCGACCAAGAACCAAGTGCCTGTATCAAAGCTCTTATTAATGGTAATTAAAACTATGCAAGGTTGGTGCAATATATTCAGAGGCGACATAGGTAGACAGGGCAGCGTGTGAACAAGTGTTAACCCGTTAGGCTTTATACAAGCATAATTTCATCTAATAGCCCTCACTACATATGGCCATATGCAAATTAGAAAAAAAAAGAAGCATTGTCCATTGTGATATTATACCAGTTTTCGATGTCACATTGACAGCCAGATTATTAAGCAATAAAGAATTGCTCAACCCCAGAATGACAGCTTGGCTTACTACCCAGTAAATTGTCGCATCTGTCGCCATGATTGGTCATCAATGGTGACTCCTTTTTGAGTGACAACTCATTCCGTCATCTTTTGCCACTGTGTGTTAGACTCATGTGGCATAGCAATTGCTTTTCCTGGTGATCTTGTGCTATAACGACGTCATGTTCCATCTAGCAACATGTGTGAGCCACTTCACACAGGTTGACCAGGACTCACAACAATTTGCTGGGTAGGGTGTAGGATGTGTAATGGCATAGAATTAGACTCCAGAAGCAACATTAGTCTCCGTCTGCATTCTGAATCCTTTTGTGTGAAAGGTGTAGATTATGATGTGCATTCCTTAATCATATTGAATCATGTGCATGCACCAGTAAATGCTCAATTTAGCTAATCAGTGAGTTTCAGGTCAGTGATTCTGTGCATGGCGAGTGGTTTAAGTTTAACCAATTTAAGGACGACATAGTGTTATTATGCACTTTGCCCGTTTTCGTATCATTGTGGCTCAATGCAGCTCTGGTAAGTAACGCAGCAATGCAGAGGTGCATTTAAGCGCCCGGGCACTCATTAATTCCAATACCCCTGTTACGCCTTATTCAAGACGAGTGCTTACTCGAATACTGTTTAGTACTTATGAATGAGTTCAGTACCTCTGTAATCACCAAACCTACCTCACCCAAAGAGGGCTGACCTCAGATTTTTTGAGGAAATTTTCATAATTTTTCCAATAAAATCTTCATTTTTTCAAAATTTTTCATATTTTTGATACTTCTAGAACTTCTTTGTTTCCAAATAAAGAATCCACGATTCTTTCTCAAGCTTTCTATCAACTGACTGGTATAATAGATTAAATGGATTATCTGTGAGGTTTATTAGTAATAATGATTCAATATTTCGGCCAAAATATGGCTCAGTAAAAAAAAAAAGAAAAAAAAAAGAAATCCGACTTTCCTACCTCAACTTTTTGGACCATGTTACCGGAAACTTAGAATTTTTTTTGGCCTTATTCACGACCAGTACTTTTTTTAGACCCCAGTGCTTAAACGAGTAATTACGGAACCCTTCACATGTAATGAGCCTTTAAGCAGTATGTCACCCTTAAATGATTTTAAAAAGCAAGTATGCTTGTGATTGCTGATTGCCATTGACAGCAGTTGACAGCTATTGACAGCATGCTAAAGAACACACTCACGGAAGTCACGACAGCAGACATGCCGAACTGAGCCTTGGATTGTTTTTGAAAGGCGTCCGGTTCATTTGTAAAATCTACTTCTATAAAAAACAGGTTTGGGGGTAAAGAAATGAGATATAACACAAATTAAATGGTAGGTTATGGTAAATAAAATAGGGGGAACAGAATAATACAACACAATAATATCAAGTAAACATTCAAATAAGAAATACATCAGTGAAGGTCACACTGAAAAAAACAACATGCACACACTACTAGGCCTTTGTACATATAAGCAGCTATGGACGGTGTATGTACATAGGTTTACATAATTAGAGGGAATGCATTTCCCATAAATCATCGTATATTGTCATCACAAAAGACAAAAGCATTGGCTTTCCAAGATATATAGAGATCAGTATACATTCCTTGGGATAACACCAATAAGATACCTATCAAATATCAAGCTTTTTATGTAACTTTTTGCATTCATCATTTATCCATCTATCTATTTGTCTATTTTTCATATGATATTAAACACCTATATTATTTTCAGCTAAAATACGAAACTAAATGTTAAACTTACCGTCCATACAGGGGCTGTAGAACACTGATTGTTCCCCAGTAGGGGGCACCACGTAACATGCGCCCACTGGTTCACGTTTGTCTAACCTCTCAGAGAAGTAAACATACCGCGGGGCACAGCCCTGAAATGATAGAATAAGAAGAAAATCTGAGATCCATTTAGATTAAGCAGCATATTTCAATAGCACTACATTCTGAATCTTTGCAGTGGAATTATTCCACATCATAAGTGAAGGGTTGTAGACCAGCTGTATCCACCCCCATCTCCACCTAAAGGTATAGTGGATATTTTCTTTTAGTTAACCCTATAAAGGCCGCTTGTGCAGGAGTGCATCATGATTATTGGTCGTCATGATGCACCAATGATGCGCTGGCAAGTAGACTTGCCAGCAATTCATTGGTGCATCATGCTGCAGGAGTGTATCAACCCTGTATAGGGTCGTCATGATACATGTTACTTGATACGTCCTGAAGACCAATGGGCATGATGCATTAATGCATCAGCGGTATTTAAAGGGTTAAGGCTTCATAAGATGCAGTGCTGGTGAGTTGCAGATTGCTGCGTCCGTGCATATTAACTACAAAACAGGATAGACTAGATAGGACGCTTACAAGGAAATAGATCTATCATTTCTCTGTATATACACAAATAAAGAAAACTATATTAAAACAAAGAAAGGGAAGAAAAGAGGAGAGAAAACAAGAAAACAAAGAGGTGAAGGTGGAGAAAATACTGACAGGGAAAAAAAGGGATCTAATATTTGTTCTACTCACCACAATAGATCCGTTGGGCCCTGAGCTGGCCACACTGGCACCAAACCACTGATGGGACTTCTCCTCCTTGGGTTCATAACGTCCTGGTCCCACATACTTTATATTGTTTCCTAAGGAAAAAAAGAAAATTGTAAACAGAAATGTGTATAAGTGAAAAAGATAAGATCCTTAAAATGAGCAGCCTATAACAAATGAGGCCAAACTTGTAAAATTTAACTTGTCAGACCTGGCCCTCACTCTTCATATTGACAACTTGTATGCCCATGTTAACAACCTCAGAGTTTGTCACTGTTGAAGGAAACAGATGTGCCTATACATGGGTGCTCATGACGAATGTCTGCTTGTGTTGTGGGTTGTGTGCAGAAGTCTATGGGTCTAGACCCCTAAATTCGACAGGGTGACATGGCCGTTTCTTAAAATCGACATGTGACATGGAGCTTAGTGACAAGGACATGGAGAATGAAAAAGTTAGTGACATGAGACATGACCTTTCCTTAAAATCGACATGTGACATGGAGATTAGTGACAGAGACATGGGGAAATAGAAATTTAGTGACATGTGACATGGCCTTTTCTTAAAATCGACATGTGACATGGGGACCCCCCATCTAGACCCCCAAGTCTGAAGGACCTGATGCATGGAACTTATAACAGACCTGTCTGCTGAAATCTTGAGTAAAATCCTGGTGGATGTTTTCAAAACTAAAGTAAATAGGTCAGAAGTCACATGATATCTCACATGACTCCAGGGACTGCCCTTATTGGTCAGTTTGCAGCAGACTAGTCAGAACAAGTCTGCTGCCCCTGATACACGGCAAATTTTGAGCAGATAAGACCAGGTTTGAGCAGACAACAGACAAAACATGTTTGCTATCTGCAGACAAGTGGAGACAACTGCAGACATTTGTCTCGAGCCTGTATACATGGCACATTTTGAGCAGACAAAACAACTGCAGACATGTGTGCAGTAGTCTTGTCTCCTCTAGTCTGCTGAAAAACACGCCGTGTATACACCACTTTAGAAGTATCTCTTCTGCAGAACTAGCTGTCCATGTAGTGGTAACTTTTAACTTGTGTTGCTCAAAAAAGGTCATGTACAGTCCAGTGCTAGAAAAGGGTTAGGGAAGGACAAATAAATAACTTTTTTTTCGTATATGAAGCTTTTCCTCGTATATGAATTTTGTTCTCAAGAGAGAGGGTCAAATTTGTAAAAAGAAAGACCATTTTCATTGTTATTTTTACAGCCTCATGTATATCAAGGGATAGAGTGTCACTGTGGTCATATACGGTAACAGCTCAATAAATTCCCAGGCATCTATGTGGGGGCCTCACTAGTCATGGGTATCAAACAAGCACTGAGCAGGATTCGAGTTGGAAACGTTCACAACTTGGGCAAGAGAACGTGATTATCACCAGAAATTTGGACACGCCAAAACATCTTATACACGAAAAAAAAACAATGTCCTGTTCCTGGGAATATCCTGATATTTCCCGAGAAATTCTCGAGTATTTGCGGAGAAATTCCTGAGCCATTCTCGAGATCTAGACTAGAGAACTTTCTCGGGTATAAGATGTTATGGCGTGTCCAAATTTCCAGGGAAAATCACGTTCTCTATTCTTGTTGTATTGTTCAGTGGGAGGTGATTTAATATCTAGGATATTGACATAGATTGAAACAAGACCCGCCTATCGCTACCACATCAAGTAAATTTAGTGCTCGGCAAATATAGAAGGGATAACAACCCAGAGTTATTGTATGGAACAGTTAGATATTACCAAGGTCTATTTTAGCTTTTATACCAACAGAAAATTACATCTAAGCCTGGACTTGTCCATTAGTATATTGTGTAGGTCTATGATCTAAGGTTTCAATGTCTATTTTCTGCCAGTATACTTAAGCACTGCAAAGTCTTATTTCATCCATTTTACAAAAGAAAGCACATCCAAGGTGTAACTGTACAGGTACATGTACACAGTTTCAAGAACAATCTTACCAACAGAAAGGCACATTCAAGATTTCAAAATCAATTTTGACCATCATATCAAAAAGCTTCGTTTGACTTTATTCCTAACCCAGATTTGAAACGTAACATTGGAGCATGTGACAACATGGTATGGGGTGAGTAGCTCACACAGAGCAGCTCGAAGAATACCCCTATTGTCGCCCACTTGGACCCTGAGAATAGCTGCAGGGCACTCTCTCTGTGTGTCTTATATTGGGTTTATTTTACTTCTCCAATCCCACATAAGAACGTCTGTGGTGACTGACTGGTGCACTCATATCAGGGGTTCCATATTCTTACAGTCATTCCTTTCTAAAATGTAGAATCATTCTCTCACGAACTAGAATGGAGGTTTCATGTGGGTTAGCCCTAGTGAGTACCTCACCAGGGTTACTTTCATGAACCATGTGACCAAGTTGCAGTCGGGTTGTTGTACTCCTGGAGGGTGTTGCTCCTATAGTAAAGGGAAGAGCTGGCTAACAATGCCCTTGTTTCCAGTCCTTTCTTTTGATGTCGCTATAACTTGTCCCCTTTGTTGCTCACAAGTGGTCATTCAAGTATGGTGCTAAAAAAGGGGGATTTGAGTAGGTACCTAGTTGGGAGAAGTCAGTCAGTATGATATACATAGAGTGTGTGACATGAGTAGGTACCTGATAGTGCAGCTCTCTCTGTTTTAAACAAGGCAGGTGACTTTTCAGACTAATGTGGTGAGTGCAAGTTGAATGGTGAAGCAGAGCGTCACTTCTTTTGAAAAGAGGGTACCTACTGACAGCTCTTTTTACCATAGGACCAACATGCTCCTGAAGGAGGGGCATGGTCACGATGCATTAAAAATAATTCCTAATGTGCAAACTTGATCCGGGATGCGTTATTAACTAATCATATCATACCCTCCATTCACTGCAGAATTTTTTAGGTACATTTATAATATGTAACACATGGTACCTATCATGTTGGTTCTTATCAGTGTCTATCTTGCCAGGTGCCACATCAAGCAATGGCGGACACATTAGAGTCAATACTGAGCCCTATAGGCTACAGTATGCTGGCTTGTTATTGATACACAATCATTAAACTGTTCTGTTTAATATTTATCTCGACGTGCATCGATCTATTGGACGCAAGCCTCAACATATACTAGATCCACAACAGAGCTGCTTTAATTTACATTTTATTGTTTTAATGGTCTAGAATTGATTGGGTGCTGCAAGCTTATAGTACAAGTGTGTATAATAGTGTTGTGAGTATACTAAATGCGGGTTACATTATGATGTGGGAATCAAGCCCTAGTTGGCACAATCCCCTATACCAGTGGGGTGTTTCAGAAGCTGGACATGATAATGAACATTAAATATCTGTTTCTAAAACTGTTAGATTCTAAACTTACAACTGCAACCATTATCATCTCTCACCAGTCATATAGTTATAGACACAGTACGGTAATGGTAATTCTTTAGAAACACATGCAGTTATAAGCCTACAATCACTATTAAAACTGCTATCATATCTCCTTATGACCGGTTGTAAACATTACCTGCTTCTGAAACACCCCACTGCTATTATACCCTAAGCCTTTGTTCTAATGTAACGGTTTAACCCAGTATTGGCCACATTCCAATACATGTGTACTGTATCAAATACAGTCTTGAATAACTGCCCCTGGCGCTTATAGATTTTAAGGGGTCGTTACCCTTATTCAAGACAGTTGATTATTCAATTTCTATTTTTATTGCTTTAATGATAAGGTATATGTCATGTATTTAGTGCTTAAGATTGATTTGAACACCCTCCTAACACTTCATTTTGATGACTTAAGATTGATTTGAACACCCTCCTAACACTTCATTTTGATGACTTAAGATTGATTTGAACACCCTCCTAACACTTCATTTTGATGACTTAAGATTGATTTGAACACCCTTCTAACACTTCATTTTGATGACTTAAGATTGATTTGAACACCCTCCTAACATTTCATTTTGATGACTTAAGATTGATTTGAACACCCTCCTGCCACACTTCATTTTGATGACTTAAGATTGATTTGAACACCCTCTTAACACTTCATTTTGATGACTTAAGATTGATTTGAACACCCTCCTAACACTTCATTTTGATGACTTAAGATTGATTTGAACACCCTCCTGCCACACTTCATTTTGATGACTTAAGATTGATTTGAACACCCTCCTAACACACTTCATTTTGATGACTTAAGATTGATTTGAACACCCTCCTAACACTTCATTTTGATGACTTAAGATTGATTTGAACACCCTCCTGCCACACTTCATTTTGATGACTTAAGATTGATTTGAACACCCTCCTGCCACACTTCATTTTGATGACTTAAGATTGATTTGAACACCCTCCTGCCACACTTCATTTTGATGACTTAAGATTGATTTGAACACCCTCCTGCCACACTTCATTTTGATGACCTAAGATTGATTTGAACACCCTCCTAAAACTTCATTTTGGTGACTTAAGATTGATTTGAACACCCTCCTAACACTTCATTTTGATGACTTAAGATTGATTTGAACACCCTCCTAACACTTCATTTTGGTGACTTAAGATTGATTTGAACACCCTCCTGCCACACTTCATTTTGATGACTTCAGATTGATTTGAACACCCTCCTAACACACTTCATTTTGATGACTTAAGATTGATTTGAACACCCTCCTGCCACACTTCATTTTGATGGCTTAAGATTGATTTGAACACCCTCCTGACACTTCATTTTGGTGACTTAAGATTGATTTGAACACCCTCCTGCCACACTTCATTTTGATGACTTAAGATTGATTTGAACACCCTCCTAACACACTTCATTTTGATGACTTAAGATTGATTTGAACACCCTCCTGCCACATTTCATTTTGATGACCTAAGATTGATTTGAACACCCTCCTAACACACTTCATTTTGATGACTTAAGATTGATTTGAACACTTTCCTGCTACACTTCATTTTGATGACTTAAGATTGATTTGAACACCCTCCTAACACTTCATTTTGATGACTTAAGATTGATTTGAACACCCTCCTAACACTTCATTTTGATGACTTAAGATTGATTTGAACACCCTCCTAACACACTTCATTTTGATGACTTAAGATTGATTTGAACACCCTCCTAACACACTTCATTTTGATGACTTAAGATTGATTTGAACACCCTCCTGCCACACTTCATTTTGATGACTTAAGATTGATTTGAACACCCTCCTAACACACTTCATTTTGATGACTTAAGATTGATTTGAACACCCTCCTAACACACTTCATTTTGATGACTTAAGATTGATTTGAACACCCTCCTGCCACACTTCATTTTGATGACTTAAGATTGATTTGAACACCCTCCTGCCACACTTCATTTTGATGGCTTAAGATTGATTTGAACACCCTCCTAACACTTCATTTTGGTGACTTAAGATTGATTTGAACACCCTCCTGCCACTTCATTTTGATGACTTAAGATTGATTTGAACACCCTCCTAACACACTTCATTTTGATGACTTAAGATTGATTTGAACACCCTCCTAACACACTTCATTTTGATGACTTAAGATTGATTTGAACACCCTCCTAACACTTCATTTTGATGACTTAAGATTGATTTGAACACCCTCCTAACACTTCATTTTGATGACTTAAGATTGATTTGAACACCCTCCTGCCACACTTCATTTTGATGACTTAAGATTGATTTGAACACCCTCCTAACACACTTCATTTTGATGACTTAAGATTGATTTGAACACCCTCCTAACACACTTCATTTTGATGACTTAAGATGGGACTGGCACGCATCCTTCCTGACAACCCTAGTGTGATGAAGTTTTCAACCTAGGCACCTACGTTGTCTGTGCCAGGTCTGACATATTGATATTAAATCTTACAGGTTTTGCCTCATTCACTGAGGGCTGCAGGCATTCATGATAAGGGCACGTGTAGATAGTTTTATGAAATTGCAATACCACTTTTTTAATCTCCATGACATCCTATGAATTATTGTGTAAGTTATTATCTAATTCTTAAAAGAAAGATCTAAAAATCTCATAAAAATTATAAAACTGAGAGTTCTTACCTCTGTTGTCAAAAGGTACCAGTGTACAGGACTGGGTGGCGTCCAGGGGACACTTGTAGATGGCGCCACCGTTCTCTATGTTAGACTGGGATGTCTGTGTCTTAGGTGCACCCACCAATAACCTGTGGGTGATAAAACAAGGGAAAAGTAAAGTAAAAAAAAAAAAAAAAAACACGAAAGATATGTGTTTTCAAGTGCATGTCTTGTCTTTGGTGCACCAACCAACAATCTAAAAATAAAGGAAAGAAGAAGTCATATGAAATTCAAAACAATTATTTTAGTCTTCTTATACTCTTTCATACATATGCAAGTAAAATGACACACTTTAAGGGCTCCATAAATGAGTTGTCATTATTTATCAACAGGGGCGGTGGTGAGTTTTTGTGTGGAAGTTTTTCACGCCTGCCCCTCGACAGAAGTCAAAACTTTTTGCACCCCCCCTGCCAGAGGCGCAGAGAATTTTCAATTTCCGCTCCCCTCTTTCATCTATAGTAGCGTGCTTGCTGGCATGTGTTGGCCTTTAGGCTAAAAAGAGTGTACATATTTTTAGCCCCCCCTCAAGCGGGGTCAAAACTTTTTTTAGCCCCCCTTGGGAGGGGTTTGAAATCTTTTATGCTCCCCCTTGTTGATACATAATGACAATTCCCTAACTAGGGAACGTACAACAATTATGTCACTGTTATTTAGGCATTTTCCAGGACCTACCCACCCCTTTGTCACTGTTTTTGTATAGAACAAATAGAGGAACTAAAAGACCCCCCCACCACCACCCCCTAAACACAGATGTAATTGTTGAACGTTCCCTTAATGCCCTGCCTGCAATTCATACCCCGTCGACCTTGCAATGCACTAATGTAATAGTGCTGGTGATCTTACTGGCAGTGTTACATTGTACAAATAGGCTCATTGGGGGTTGGAAACTAGAGGATGAGTTCAATGCAAGCTCGGCCAGCATTTATTATGACTGCAATATGGAATAATATATTGGCAGCCCTTAAAGGGACTTGGGGTTAAAGCACAATGTGGAGCTAAGAGTATGGACGGTGCTACTGTACCCCAATGTCATGTGGAGCTAAGAGTATGGAAGGTGCTACTGTACCCCAATGTCATGTGGCGCTTAGAGTATGGACGGTGCTACTGTACCCCAATGTCATGTGGAGCTAAGAGTATGGAGGGTGCTACTGTACCCCAACGTCATGTGGCGCTTAGAGTATGGAAGGTGCTACTGTACCCCAATGTCATGTGGCGCTAAGAGTATGGAGGGTGCTACTGTACCCCAATGTCATGTGGAGCTAAGAGTATGGAGGGTGCTACTGTACCCCAATGTCATGTGGAGCTTAGAGTATGGAAGGTGCTACTGTACCCCAATGTCATGTGGAGCTAAGGGTATGGGGGGTGCTACTGTACCCCAATGTCATGTGGCGCTTAGAGTATGGACGGTGCTACTGTACCCCAATGTCATGTGGAGCTAAGAGTATGGAAGGTGCTACTGTACCCCAATGTCATGTGGAGCTAAGGGTATGGAAGGTGCTACTGTACCCCAATGTCATGTGGAGCTAAGAGTATGGAAGGTGCTACTGTACCCCAATGTCATGTGGAGCTAAGGGTATGGAAGGTGCTACTGTACCCCAATGTCATGTGGAGCTAAGAGTATGGAAGGTGCTACTGTACCCCAATGTCATGTGGCGCTAAGAGTATGGAGGGTGCTACTGTACCCCAATGTCATGTGGAGCTTAGAGTATGGACGGTGCTACTGTACCCCAATGTCATGTGGAGCTAAGAGTATGGGAGGTGCTACTGTACCCCAATGTCATGTGGAGCTAAGGGTATGGAAGGTGCTACTGTACCCCAATGTCATGTGGAGCTAAGAGTATGGAAGGTGCTACTGTACCCCAATGTCATGTGGCGCTAAGAGTATGGAGGGTGCTACTGTACCCCAATGTCATGTGGAGCTTAGAGTATGGAAGGTGCTACTGTACCCCAATGTCATGTGGCGCTAAGAGTATGGAGGGTGCTACTGTACCCCAATGTCATGTGGCGCTAAGAGTATGGACGGTGCTACTGTACCCCAATGTCATGTGGAGCTAAGAGTATGGAAGGTGCTACTGTACCCCAATGTCATGTGGTGCTAAGAGTATGGAAGGTGCTACTGTACCCCAATGTCATGTGGAGCTAAGAGTATGGAGGGTGCTACTGTACCCCAATGTCATGTGGAGCTAAGAGTATGGAAGGTGCTACTGTACCCCAATGTCATGTGGAGCTAGGAGTATGGAAGGTGCTACTGTACCTCAATGTCATGTGGAGCTTAGAGTATGGAAGGTGCTACTGTACCCCAATGTCATGTGGAGCTTAGAGTATGGAAGGTGCTACTGTACCCCAATGTCATGTGGCGCTAAGAGTATGGAGGGTGCTACTGTACCTCAATGTCATGTGGAGCTAAGAGTATGGGAGGTGCTACTGTACCCCAATGTCATGTGGAGCTTAGAGTATGGACGGTGCTACTGTACCCCAATGTCATGTGGAGCTAAGAGTATGGGAGGTGCTACTGTACCCCAATGTCATGTGGAGCTAAGGGTATGGAAGGTGCTACTGTACCCCAATGTCATGTGGCGCTTAGAGTATGGACGGTGCTACTGTACCCCAATGTCATGTGGCGCTTAGAGTATGGACGGTGCTACTGTACCCCAATGTCATGTGGCGCTAAGAGTATGGGAGGTGCTACTGTACCCCAATGTCATGTAGAGCTAAGAGTATGGGAGGTGCTACTGTACCCCAATGTCATGTGGAGCTAAGAGTATGGAAGGTGCTACTGTACCCCAATGTCATGTGGCGCTTAGAGTATGGAGGGTGCTACTGTACCCCAATGTCATGTGGAGCTAAGAGTATGGACGGTGCTACTGTACCCCAATGTCATGTGGAGCTAAGGGTATGGGGGGTGCTACTGTACCCCAATGTCATGTGGCGCTTAGAGTATGGACGGTGCTACTGTACCCCAATGTCATGTGGAGCTAAGAGTATGGAAGGTGCTACTGTACCCCAATGTCATGTGGAGCTAAGAGTATGGAAGGTGCTACTGTACCCCAATGTCATGTGGAGCTAGGAGTATGGGAGGTGCTACAGTTCCCCAATATCATCCTATGGAGGTTACAGTGCAGGAGAGTATAGGACTCAGTATGAAGGCCTAGTGGAGCCGCCATTTTGAATTTCGCTGGTTGAGGTAAAACCCACTGATCAGACATACCATGATGGGTACCTTGTCCCTGGTTAACACCAACTTCCAGGGACATGCTGGTCCCATCTTATCAGTTCATATCTGTGTGTGTCGCCGAAACCAGCTCCAGACCAGCTAGTGGCCAATAACCTCCGATCACCAGGCTGCCCTTAGAGGTTAAAACACCACGTGGCCTTCATAGCGATAATGCATCATGCTACTCTTATAGTAAGGCAAAAAAAAAGGTTTGTTTCCGGTCACCCGACCGTCCTCAGCTCTATGGGGCCGACCTCAGATTTTTTTTTGAGAATTTTTTCAAATTTTCCCAGATTTTTTGAAGATTATTTCCAAACTTTTCGAAGATTCTTTCCCAAAACTGTTGTTTGACACATATGCACAAACTTTCTCATCATTTTCTCAAATCTCCTACAGGAAATCAACGTTTCTAACAACTGACAGTGAAAACCCAGCAAATTATGACTATATGAGGCCTTAGATACAAAAAGAAATTAAAGAAAAAAAAATCTGACCTACCGACCTCAACTTTTCTGAGCATGTTACCGGAAACACAGCTTTTTTTTGGCCTAAGAAGTATGTGGAAGGTATTAGAGGTCATCTTGTGGCGGCTACAGTAGGGGATCCCCTGTCAGTGTTTGTATTAACCAACCTATGACAACAAACTGGTTGACACACACCGCATGGGGGGACACGCCTCTATGGTCACTACCCTGACCATCTGACCATGGCTGTATCTAATGAGGGACTCCATGAGGGTTCAGATAACTTGCTGTATACTGAACTGCTCACCCACCCTGATTCCGGCCCACATGAGCTACTCACATATTATAGACTCCACGTGACCTATGTATTGTAGAGCTGGGCCATCAAGAATGCACCTTTACAGGTATTTCGGACCCTCCCCCTTCCCATCCCCTGTCGTAAAGTGCCACACCTTCCTCAACACCCCCGTTTGGACATCACCCCCCCCCCCGCCCGATATGACATGCTTTATGCATCGGTCCATTCTTACTGTCCAAGTAGGACCACAGGTTTGCAAACCCAATCCCCTCTAATCCCCCGGCCTCTAACCTCTCTTGAGTGGTTCGTTGAGTTCCTTAAATAACCCTTCCTGGATCCGCCCCTTCCTGGATCCGCCCCCATGCACCTGTAGAGTACAGGGCAGTAAGTGGAGTTTTATACACTTTACACTGACGGTTTGAGGCACAGGCAAACACTGAGTAGAAGTGCAAAGGCTCTGGGTATTATTATAACGTTAAGGGTATGGCACTCTTAGACGCCTGTCTGCTGTGAGTCACTGTAAGTATACCTGTCATGGCTGTCAATAGGGTACTGTGACAGGTATACCTTTTTATTTTATGCAAATAACTCCTTCCCATAGGATTGACGTTGAAGGGCCGATCCACACACCCTGAGTGGCGTAACATGCGCCGATTCACTACTGGGCCGATCCAGTACTGCAGCCTCGTTTTGGGACAGGTAAACAAACAAATTGGTGGACAGCGGCTCCTACGGAGAGCTATGGTAACGGATTTTGTTAATTTTCATTACATTAAACCTTGAAAGCATAACATAGACAACAAAACTCCCTGGTGTCCTCGGTGGATGATCCACCCCTTGTGGGAAGGTCTCCCCCGAGGGTTTGAGACATTCCCCTCGTGGTGAATCGGCCACCTCGTACACCAAGGTCGTTTGGTTCTCTCTGTTTAGTTACAGTGGTTCACAGAAGACAGGCGTCTTACTCTTAACTTTATGATTACACCCATACCAGACCCTTTGCACTTCTACTCAGTCTTTGCCCGTGGTTTGGTCAGAGTTCTACTGACAGTGCAGTCCATCTGTTTGTACATCTGGAGCTACTCTGTGAGTGGTCAGTGGTCACTTTGTGATTGTAAAGGAGGGAATGGACTCCATCCAGTTTATAGGGTACAGCACAGTGGATATATTTCCACAAGTTGGTCTGGCGCTGGTTCCGGCAACACACAGTGATAGGATGGGACCAGCATGTCCCTGGAAGTGGGTGTTAACCAGGGACAAGGTACCCATCATGGTTTGTCTTATCAGAGGGTTTTACCTCAACCAGCGAAATTTAATATGGCGGCTCCAGTAGGCCTCCATACTGAGTCCTATACAGCCCGGTCCACCTCATCCTCATATTGGACATTCAATGGCTGTATATTGTTTTAATGCATTATACCGGAGATATGGGTAGTATACGCCATGATTATGTTAATTAGTTTTCATGAAGCAAGGCTGTAATACTAGTGTCAGAGTAACTCACTAGACCTGCATTCATTCAATATCAACGCTACAGACGTTGCACACAATCTATGACCATCAGAAATATTTTGATAACAAGTAGTAGCAGGTAACAGGTAATATGAGAAAATCCTGAATAAAGTGAAACTATCTCTCATTCATTAAGTATATCCTATTAGGAGTCCATGGGTACGGGAAATATGGAATCGTGTGATAAGAATGGGTAGAATGGCAATGAATCACAACTTATGTGGGGATAAAAATGGGTTATGTCATATACGCTAGGAATGTACGCAAATTGTTTCAGAAAAAAATCTGCATCAAATGGAGGGAAGTATCCCATTGGTTGATAATGTATCCCGGGTCAGCCCTATAGGATTTCATGCCAACTCAGGGTGCGTCCTATATGTGAGGATTTTACACTATATAACAGTACTTAAGTGACTAAAAATTTACCCGAGATGCATCTTACTTTTCCTGACTCAGGGAGCGTCCTATATGCGAGGGGCGTCCTAAACGCGAGGATTTACGGTACTACCTTTTAAAGTACAAAGTGTGGAAATGATGAAGAAGCATGTTTGATCTATCTGCTATGTGACAAATCCAACTGGGATTTTATATACTGGAGTAACACTGAGTGATCTATGACACTGTGTCATACCTAGCAGATATAGGGCGGCTCTGGGTTGGATCTTTTATCTCTTCTCCCAGCCTCTGTGACAGAAACCCAATACCATGACAACTGGTACCCGACACCGCCACCAGGCGGCCATGCCATCAATGACGTCACGTGCGGGAAATAAACATGGCCGACCTGACTGCAGTCTGGTCAGTCTAAGCTGACCGCGGCTCTTTAACCCTGTCAGGCCTGCTGCTGCATTATGTAGCAACCGTCGGTGCACCAATGAAGTCCTGGCGGGCAATCTTGCCGACCCTTCATTGGTGCATCATAACCACCAATAGGGCCCCAGACGGGTAAAATCGACAAGGGGACAAGAGAACTTTTTAAAATCGACAAGGGACATGGGGTTGTGTGACAAGGGACAAAACCACTTCTTAAAATCGACAAGGGGACAAGTCCACTTCTTAAAATCGACAAGGGGAGAAGTTTACTTCTTAAAATCGACAATGGACATTGGGTTAGCCCACAAGAGACAAGGCCCATTTCTTAAAATCGACAATGGACATGGGACCCCCCCCCCCCCCGTCTAGGGCCCTACCAATGGGCATGATGCATTAATAACAATAATAATACACCAGCAGCCATTAAAGGGTCAGGGGCCACAGAGTGTTATATGAAGCATGAATGCGAGTTACTCGCCATGGCCGTTTCCAAGCATCATGACCAACCTATCAGATTGATGCACTATATTCACTGCGGGGTGGGTGGTAACCACTGGTAACCAGCTTCAGCCATGGCGGGGCCCTTTGGACAACCCACTACCTCGGTATTGAATTTACAATCGTAAATTCTGCAATAAACATTAAAGTCCAACATCCCGGGTCCAACACTTTGCATGCTATCACTGGTATTGTCTGGTATTGTATTCTCGCCCCGGATTCTCGCGTGACTACATGGATACTGCTTAGCATAGAGTGTAAAATACCTCTGAGATGTAGGGTACATGCCCATGCTTACAGAAAGTCAGCCTCGGCCAGCGGCTATTAATACTCAGTTTAATACGGGCTGGAGGGGGCGAGCCTGACAGAAAGTGCCCATGGGCAAATCAGCAAGGGGGCCATCCATAAATGACTTCATGGAAATTGATATACGACCATTGTTGACACCCCCCCCCCCCACCCTTCTCTCTCATTTCTAACAATTTTGTAATGCTGAAGGTATGGAAAATGAGGCCTGATCCCCCCTCCCCCCTCTCCAGCATGACGTCATTATTGGGTGGCCCCTAGACCCCCTCCCCATACGTCACGGGCAGTGCTGGTTCGCCACTTCCCCTGGACCATATAATACAGGAGGGTGTTGCTCCTATTGTAAAAAGAGCTGTGAGTATGTGCCCTCTTTTCTAAACAAGTCATGTACTGCTTCACCTAAGTACTTGCACTCACCACATTAGTCTGAAAAGTCACCTGCCTTGTTTAAAATAGAGAGAGCTGCACTACAAGGTACCTACTCATGTCACACACTCTATAGTTTATTATACTGACTGACTTCTCCCAACTAGGTACCTACTCAAATCCCCCTTTTTCAGCACCGTACTTGAATGACCACTTGTGAGCAACAAAAGGGACAAGTTATAGCTATATGAAAAGAAAGGACTGGAAACGAGGGCATTTTTAGCCAGCTCTTCCTTTTACTATAGGAGCAACACCCTCCAGGTATACACCATGCTATTTTGTGTTTGTGGTATATACAACTCAAAAAGGCCTCCGTTTAGACCAAGGAGGCTATCCTTGTTTAGACATAGTAAGCATAATGCTGACTATACAGGTGTGTGGCAGAGTGATCCCCATCAGTGAACTGGTTGGAAGTGGATTTATACATGGACCTACCTTCTACTCTCAACTGCCGACCTACCCCCCTATCTCTCAGTGATATTGAAATCTAACCACCCTACTTGACTGATAAGCTAGACATTGACCGCATCCCCTTTTTTGACAATCCGAGGTATTGACTGGACCGCCCCCCCCCACTACACCTTATTTTTTACTGTCCAGCACTGTGTCTTTTTATCACTTTCATGCCTTCATATGTATGGTGTATAAACAATACAGTCCTTTTGAGATCTAATGGAATTCCACCGCCCTGCTATTAGAGATCTGATGGGAATCCACTGCCCCCCTTTCTCGGGATCGCGTGGGAATCCACCGCCACCGCTCTCGAGAGTCGGGCTGCAGTCGATATCCATTTCAGGGGCAAGTGTCCCCCGGGGACATGCACACTCTCCTAGGTTAATAATACCCTCGCCCCATGATGATAGGCATAATACTCCAATGAAGCACTTTGAATTGATTAGAGCATCATGTCGACCCATGGCCATGATGCTCTCCAGCACCTGCCACCCTTAAAGGGTTAAAGGACATCCCGAGATGACCAGACAACACGCTAACCACTCTATCTACAAACACTTCCGGTCTGGGACACTGCGCATGACCTCGACTACCGTGACGTAACATCCGGTCTGTTATAAGTAGCCTGTCATGTTTGTCATGTGTACATATCCAGGGTTATATCCTCCATGTCTAGACTCTGAAGGCGATAAATAGGGTAGTGCATTTAAGACTGTGTTTGCCCATTTGTTGGAGGATGAAGGAAAACAATTCTGGTGAGTAACTCGGCGTGGCTGCAGCTCATGATGAAAAGTTGAAAGGAATAAATCAGGTAGGCCAATGACTGTGAATATCTCCCTAGGACTATGAATGATTGCGTATAACTCGCACCCCCCCCCCCAATATTCCCATCCCCCAGATCTTAACAGTCGCTTATTGACTCGTCATGTATGCAACACCGCCAGAGTCCCGTACTCACTCTCCAAGCATATCAAGAGTCATAGAAGGGCGATAGCAGCAGCATGAATTTGATACTGTGCTAGGAGAGCGATCAGAGATCACACATGACCTGTCATGGCGGAGACCGGGCGGGAGGAGACCCCCTGCGTCTCCGTTCTGACTTCCGGTATAGAGCCCCCTGGCGGCGGCCAACAACAGCATCACGGGAGGCCGCCTACCACAATAAGTATAAAACAAACCAGATGAATTTATCCACGCCGTAAGCGGCCCACACCACGTGGGGGTCTTCCACCAGGGGACGCAGGGGACGGGCAGCTTCCGGTGGGTATTAGGATTTGCCGGCAGACGGCGGCAGTGTTTTGGTTGGAGTTTGTTGGCGGAAATAGAGGCCAGGTTTACTGAAGTAGCCATGAAAAGGATAACCCGTGCTAAACCTTTATGGGCTGCAGAGGGGCCGTCCATAAATGACGTCATCATTTTCGATCATTTTGACCTCCGCCGTCGTCATGCTTTTTACTAAAGAAATGTATCTAGGGGTCCAATAATTACGTCATGCTTGTTTAGACCATTTTGACACTCCTCCTCCCCCCTTCATCATAATTTTACGAAATGTATTTATGAGGCTCAGACCCCCCCCCCCTACCTACTGCATAACGTCATTTGTGGGCCCCCGAAGTGCTTGAACACTCTTCAAAGTCGTCGCCTTTGTGAATAACTCACCTTAGTTGTGTTCATGTATAATGACTGTTTAACCTGGAATTCAAGCTCTATGGTTTAACCAATGAAATTGCAGAAATACGGGGTCCTTAAAGGGCTGATGGAAAGGCGGCTGAATGCTTAGCAAACGGCGCCCCTTGATCACAGCTAACAAGTGGGGTTATAAGGACCGGAAATAGTTAAACATCAATGGTCTATCATCTTTCCATTATCGAGGGACATGTTCGGATGGGATTGCTAAATAGATGATACAATAGAGGGGGTGGTTATAATCTAAATGCTGGTGGTGGTGGTTTGGGTGGGGTAGGCAGAGCGTGTTCTGGGCTCTGCATGTGTAGATAGATCTAGCTCCAGGGTTTTACACAGAACCTTCAGAATGAAATTCCACATTTCAATCACTACGACAATTTTTTTTTTTAAATGTCCCTTGCACAGTAATCTATTTTCTTTTATTGAGGGGGGGGGCAGTATGTTAAATAGAGTTTGTTAAGTTTTTCCCATGTTCCGTGTCTTTTCATGACTCATAAAATGTCCTTGCCCTGTGATTACATAACTCTTCATGACGTGTGTGATCCCTGTTCCCAGAAAAAAAGATGGGTATAGGAAGCGTAAGGAGAGCAAACCCCTCAAAGTGAACTGAGAAATTAAATACTAAAGTAGGTATATATTCTGACAGCAAGTATATAGCCTTGCTCATCAGATGTCCTCAGATGAATTCCGCCAGAGAAATGGGCTGTGACATGGCGCACCCTTCAAGCCTTCCCCATCTTACTCTTAAAGGACCGCTGATGCATTAATGCAGTGCTGGCGAGACTGCTCCCCAACACTTTATTGGTGCATCATGCCGATCCTCCGGCAGTTTAAGTGTCAACCCCGGAGGGTCACAGTCTCGCCAGCACTTCATTGGTGCATCATGACAGAGAGATTAGAATAATCTGGAGTGCGTGGTCCCGAATCTGGGTCATTATGTTCGTTATGTAGGTCAACCCAGCTCCAAACTGCTACTTCACTTCCGGTTTTGCCATAGCCAGTAGATATCTTATGAGACCAATTGGCAGGGTACAATAAAATGTAGATTTTCATTTGGAAATATTTAGCCAAAAGATTTCAAACTTATAGTGTGTCTTCTAAAGGTATGAAAGAATACTCTATGTGAATATCAATCTAATTTTCCTGGTACTTTCTAATTGGATTAAAGATCCACTTCTGGGATTTTTAGCCATATGCACTCATTACATAGGCCTAGACCCATCTCCACTCATCTGCCATAGTAAAATACATGTACTTATTATTGACCACCCCTCCCCCGACAATTACTTCACAGAGCCTCAGAGGTGGGACTTTGATGTGAACTTCAAAGGTGCTGATTAGCATGGGCTATCACTCATCACACCTCAAGGTGTGGAGTATTCACACTTACAGGTGTGGAGGCTGAGTTACAAGTACATACATGTACATGTATTTATCTATGTACTGTTACTCATTGGACCTCAGTGTATATTTGTACATGCACTAGTTATAAGCTGGAGAGAGAGAGTCCAATGAATGGTACTTTTTAATATTGTACATGGATTACAGGATAAATCATAAAGAAGGTTTTTGCCAAGACAATGTATATGGACCAGAAGAGACTATTTACCTGTGCAAGTGGTAGGCCTAATATCATTCACATGATCACAGAATAGTGCCATATTTACATACATTTATGTAGTTATTCACACAGGTTTCTCCAGGTAAGCCTGTAATTGTAAGTAAGGACTAAGGTAAGTCACATGCATGACATCTCTAGAAAAAATGCTCTGAATCTTCTGGACAAAATGCTTCCATATTAAAGTGCAGTTTATCTAGATACCTATAGAACACATACTGAAAGTTTACCATTGTGTGATTAAGTATTTCCAGGCAAAAATGTTATTCTATTTGCCCTCACAATCAGCCTTATGAGGACTCTACCAGTAATGTCAAAACCGGAAGTTAGGTAGCAGTTTGGGGGGAGGTTGACCTAGATAACGAAGATAAAACAGACCCGTAGTGGGCAGCGCCCAGAGCTACCCTTCCAGTCTCTCTCTATATTCTATGGGTCACCTTAGAAATCCCCCCAGGATGCCACTCACGGGGTCATCATCAAGTGTCTACTTGGCACCGTGTGACAGACTGTGATGAATGATGTACACAACCGTATACTGGAGGGTGTTGCTCCTATTGTAAAAAGAGCTGTGAGTATGTGCCCTCTTTTCTTAACAAGTCGTGCACTGCTTCACCTAAGTACTTGCACTCACCATATTAGTCTGAAAAGTCACCTGCCTTGTTTAAAATAGAAGGAGCTGCACTACCAGGTACCTACTCATCTCACACGCGCCATAGTTTATTATACTGACTGACTTCTCCCAACTAGGTACCTACTCAAATCCCCCTTTTTTAGCACCGTACTTGAATGACCACTTGTGAGCAACAAAGGGGACAAGCAAGTTATAGCGACATCAAAAGAAAGGACTGGAAACAAGGGCATTGTTAGCCAGCTCTTCCCTTTACTATAGGAGCAACAACCTCCTGGTTGTGTGGTGCGGTCCTCAACCCTTCAACCCTTTAAGGCAAAAAAAAAAAAAAAAAAAAAAAGTTGAATTTCCGGTAAAATGGTTAAAAAATGTAGTCGAATTTTTTTTTTCTTAGGCCGGGATCTTAGGCCTCATATAGTCAGACTTTGCCAGATTTTCACTGTTTGTTGTAAGAAAGGATCGTTTCTTGTATGAAATATGAGAAAATGATGGGAAAATACAGGTGTCTATTCCGAATACAACTTTTGATATAAACGAGGTAGCAGATTGAGTGATGAGGTCCACAGCCGGGTATACGTCACACACAGGGGGCCATCCATAAACGACGTCATATAAAGTTTTACCATTTTTTTACCCCCCCCCCCCGTCATGCTTTTTGTCAATTTTGCAATGCTGAAGGTATATGGAAAATTAATTCCGTCATGCCTTGCCTGACCCCCCCCCCCTTAAGCATGACGTCATTTGTGGATGGCCCCCAGGGCACTTTGTGTGACGCTGACGGTACGTCAGCCATGAGAGACTGCCACATCTCCTGTCCGCCATGTTAACCCTCTCACCCTATAAGGGCCACTGATGCATTAATGCATCATGCCCATTGGTCGTCATGATGCACCAATGAAGTGCTGGCAAGACTGCTCGCCAGCACTTCATTAGAGCATCATGATGACCTTCCGGGAGTATATGTATCAACCCTGTAGATTTGGCATGATGTTCCAATAAAGTGCTGGCAAGCAGTCTCGCCTGTACTTCATTGGAGCATCATGTCCATCCTCTTGGAGTCGATCAACCCTGTAGGGTTGGCATGTTGCATGAATGCAGCCCTGCGGAGTTACTCACCAGGGCTGCATTCATGCAACACGTTGATCAATGGACATAATCCGTCAGCGGCCCTTACAAAGTTAACCTTGACTGGGACATCTCCTGTCCGCTATGTTGACCTTGGCTCTTACCTCGGCCTTGACATTCCTGGAAGGCGCCCAACCAGGGAGAGGGGGAGCAGGGGGAGGGGTATACCTGTATGTGATGAGAGGAGGAAGGGTGCAAAACACAGAAGCAACATTTCGGCAACATCTTCACGTCATCACATTATAACAAGTCTATTTCCTCTCTATCTCTGTGAGAGCAATGGGGAGGGGGGGGGGCAGCAGATTAGACAGATTTACTTTAGAGAAGTAATGCTTACTTCCTATCTGAATATTCATTGGATAAGGAAAATGTGATTTTATTTCCGGCCACCAACCGACCAAAGCAATTTAAAGGCCTGACCTCAGTATTTCTTTATAATGCTTTTTGATTTTTTCCCCTTGTCCTTCCTTTTTCTGTTCAAATCACTTCGAAGTTTTTTCTTCCTTTTCTATTTGTTGCCATGCTTCCCAAATAAAGCCATTTGGTAAGGCTAAAAGAGCGAAAGAAACACAAACACCCTCTAAATTTAGATTTTGCAATAGAAAATAATATGAATGAAAATAAATAACACATAGCTTCCCAAATAAAACTATTTAATATGTGACTTAAAAGAGAGCGAAGGAAACAAAAAATCTATAATGACATTTTGCAAAAGAAAAAGATGAAAATAAATAAATGAATACATACACACCCCTAGGTCACACGTGTGGATACCGTGCCCACAGGGGACGGTGGTGCCGGCTGATGCAGTGGGGCTCTAAACTTATAAATCGGTAATTAAGGAATTTTAGGAAAATATCTAAATATTTCAAAAGCACTGAAAAATCAGGATAAGACTCACTAAAAATAAGAAATAAACCAGGGATTATTTGTCAGATAGAAAGGCAGTCAATGCATTAAAGAAATCACTTCTATAAAATGCAAGTAGGTAGAATAAAATATCCAGGGGCCAGTTGAAGGGAGCCCGATTGGACCCTTATCTTATCTCTTATCTGCGATCTTTCCAGAACATGTCACGTGTGACCATATACCGTATATAAATATCAAAACAAAAATTGAAATAAGACCACGCTCCCCAGTGGTAGCTGACCAGGCTACCCCCCTCTGTGCTGGAGGCAGCCCCCCAGGAGGGGTCCAGGTGGAGGAAGGGTCGGGTGTCAGCCACACAGGGTTACCACATCTTATACTGTATGGGGGAAGGTCCTTAACCCTTTAAGGGTCGCTGATACAGGAGTGCATCATGCCCATTGGTCGGCATGATGCACCAATGAAGTGCTGGTGAGACTGCGCGCCAGCACTTCATTGGAGCATCATGCCGACCCTCCGGGGGTGTAGTAACCCTGTAAGGTCAGCATGATGCATGATTGTATAAATGCAGCCCTGGTGAGTCACTCATGTATCATCATGACGACCATCGGATCAATGTCCTTGATACCTGGATGCATTGATGCCCAGCCCCCGCACTTATACTCAAGCTAAGACACCATCCTCGTTAGAAAAAGCACAGAAATAGGGTCATATTTCCCTTGCTTCCCATGTCCGCTTTTTAGGGAATGGGGTCTATTTTTCCAAAGAAAATTTGTGAAAACTAGAAAAAGGGGTGTTCATTTACAATTTAGAGAAAAAAGAAAAAGCCTTTGAGCATACTCATATCTCAATATGGTTCACCCACCCAACCATGTCTGCCCCGAAAATGTTTAATGAGATCTTCATTATTCATTGCTATCAGATTTTAGATGAAAAATCTACTTTCAACGATGTTAGCATTCTGTGAACAAAGGGATAGAGGTTCTACAATTGTCAGCATTTTCCAAAAATAGGGGTGATTTTTAAACACCAAAAATTAACTATTTTACTCAAAATAGGGTACTTATTTCATTCAAAAATCCGTGGAAAGGGGCTATATTTTGATTCCTCTGACGAGGATGGTGTCAGTTTCATAGGGAGTGCGGGGGCCGGGCATTGACGGTCTGAGTGCAGCACTGCTAAGATGCATGCATGTATATACCCTGCAAGTTGATTAATAAAAAGTGACGACCCATCTAGAATTAAACGATGAATTTACAAACGATCCTTCTAGAAAAGTATTTCTGGAATTATTTGCCGAAAAAGCAAATCTTTTACAATCTTTCATGCCGTAAAAGAATATTGATTGAATTGATGTTTATTGTGAATGAAAAAAGTCTGTTCCATAGGTTGTAATTCTATTATTTCCATCAAGTACATGTATCTTTTATTGACGAATTACATAATTCTCTGATCGTTTTACCTTGATGACATCGTGAGTTTTTATGAATCACCCTGCTGGTCCACATCTGTGCATCTTGCTGATGTTATGGGTCTGATACACCGCACAAGGTCAAGGGTCAAGTCTGATGTAATAGGGCAGCCCTGGGGGTAACTCACCAGGACTGCATTCATGGATCATGCCGACACTATGGGGTAGGTGATAATTATAACCCCGGAGGATCAGCATGGAGCTCAAATGAAGAGCTGGCAAGTAGATTCACCACCCGGGACTCACCAGCACTTCATTGGTGCATCATGACGACCAATGGGCATGATGCGCTGCTACATCAGCGGCGTATGAAGTATTAATGCATGCTTGTTCCTCTAAAGGGTTAAACCTCTGACACGCCAGCCACCCCCAGCAGTGCCCCACGTGCGGCATTAAATGTGGAATAATAATCACACGGAGTAGGTCCTCAACGTCTCCTCTAGAGGGAGTTATTACTTGAAGAGCATCTATAAACGACTCATTGCTTTATCATGGCCATAGTCCAAACAGTAATACCAAATACAATAATACACCATATCAATATGACTCATGAGTGGGGGGGGGGGGGGCAGGAGGGGGGCCAAAAGCACGGCGGTCTACTATGACATGTTTGAGGCCGATCCCAAGGTGGTATTTTGACAGATGTAAGATGGTATCCATAACGTCCATCACCACGCCCACCCACGTGTCACAGGTCCAAGTAAATTGACTCAGACTTGTGAATGGTCCAATACGGGTTGCCATTTTGTTGCACGATGCACAGCAGTAGCAGGGGCGTGGGAAGCAATTTCAGAGTGGGTGGGACCAGGGGGGAGGGGAGGTCCTGCAATGTTCACCTCCCTTTGCTTGAACTTTTAGTTTTGACCTTTTGAGGAGTTGGCCAAAAGTGGGGGGGGGGGGGGGCTTTTCGATCTGCCAGACTCAAAAAAAGTAGAAACAAAGAAAATAAATCAGTGAATATATAATATAATATTATATAAAAACTTTACTCACCAATTTTGTCTGGAGTCTGAATGTTGTGTCACAGAATATCCAAACATGGATCCTGGCTGGATGGCTCCAAACCCAGCCCCAACCCCACTCCTGGGGCTATGTATCACGGCCGTCCTTAGATCTACGTTAAATCCTGTCACTGCTATTACCCCCACACACATCCACACCCACACCCAACCCACACAGCTACCCCACACTGCCATTGGAACAGGTGTGTGTTAAAGTGTAAG
The DNA here is from genome assembly GCA_949317995.1 of Acholoe squamosa. Taxonomy (NCBI): domain Eukaryota; kingdom Metazoa; phylum Annelida; class Polychaeta; order Phyllodocida; family Polynoidae; genus Acholoe; species Acholoe squamosa. The sequence goes on from OX439045.1 coordinate 3,802,840, forward strand.
GCACTGGAGGAGGAGATGGTCTGTGGTGGGGTTCCTCAGCCCTGGAGAAGGGAGGATGGGTGGTTGGGGTGTGAACTTTGTGGATTGATGGGTGGGTGTCTTCCTCCTCACGACTTTTAAATGTCAGACACTTGGGTTTGTATATATTCAAACTTCTGTTCAGTCACTCACTGACTCACCCATTCGGAAATATTCTGTATAAAATGTGAATGGTGTTTCCTAAGTGGATTATATGCACTTTGTAAAGAAATATCTAGGTGTAGTGCTGCCTAATATGCCATTAATCCTTGTAGGTTATATGGTATGGGTTACATACAGTTTGCTCTATTATATATCTGAAGTTGTTCAAAGTAGTATATATCCAATTGTTTCCAATAGAGAAGTAGTTACTTCTTCCAATTGAAGCTACTGTTGTAGATTCTCAGGGTATTCCAAGCTATAAATGGTTTCACCTCTCCCTTCACTCTGGGTTCACACTGTTACATATCCATACTGCTACCCCAGCAGCCAATCCTCTACGTCCTTTACTCCGGGACCGCACGTTACCCACTCCAGGGGCTGAATGACCGTACATCCCTCATACCGCTCCCCATCACCTTAGTACCTCAAACTCCCACCAGGTGGATATGTGGGGACGCTAGCAAACTACTAGGGGGCGTTACTGCATAGGGGATGTGTGGCGCCATCTGGGATACACAGAGAGAAGCTCGTTCAACTCCATTCAGTTCCTCAATTTTCAGACTTTTTTATTGAGCCTGGGCCCTTAAATTCGCTGGATTATCTTAATACATGGGTGCAGCCCTGGTGAGTAACTCGTCAGGGCTACATTCATACATCGTGTCACCTAACGGGCTTGGTATAGCCCCGCCCCGAAGAGTTGGTAATTGGCGGACACAATGCACTCGTGTATCTCATGGGTCTAGACCCCTAAATTCGACAGTGTGACATGGCCATTTCTTAAAATCGATATGTGACATGGAGCTTAGTGACAAGGACATGGAAAGGAAAAAGTTAGAGACAAGGCATTTCCTTAAAATCGACATGTGACATGAAGCCTAGTGATAAGGACATGGGAAAATATAAATTTAGTGACAAGTGACATGGCCATTTCTTAAAATCGACATGTGACATGGGGACCCCCCATCTAGACCCCCTATCACCGGCCCTTAAAGGTTTAAATCAGTGTTTTTTAGTAAATTCTGAATTAGGAGAGAAAAAGACATGTATACGGTATGTGGGATGCATGCAGTCTTGGTGAGATGGAATCTCATTTAATAATATATTTTATTATCGAATAATATATTTAATCGCAGAATTGAATATTCCATCCATGTTTTCCTTTAAAAGTATTGTGAACGGATATACAATGAAAAAATCCTTTATTTCTTAAGGAGCTATGTCGTTTTATTCAGTCATCTTACATTATATTTGGTAGGCTATCATAGTACATGTGTACATAAAGAGTATTTTCATACAGATCTTTGTCCTGAATATTGTATCTTATGTCATGGCAGATACAATCATTACTATAGATTAGTACTAGAACAGCGGGGCATGGAATACAATATGCGTTTATTCAATGGGGTCAGCCATCTTGGATTTTGAATGGAGCTATAAGGCGTCGTTGAATACGGACAGCCTCACCTCGGTGAATACGATGCAAAAAATATTCCATGGTTGTGGACATTTGCTTATGTATTTTCCAGATTCATGTCCCTTTATTGTCATGGTGTAAGTATTGCTGCACTGGTGGGTAACCCAACAGATCTCTCTTCAAGGGCCTACTTATCATACATGCTTAACCAAGAAATATCATTATGGCCTCTTTTAGCACTGGGAGCTGAAGTTTTTCCTTTTTTTAATTAACCTGTACCCTCCTCCCCCCTCTTTATTGCTTTATTCAAGACAGTCAGTCATATAAAGACGCAGTTTATACCTTTATAGCATAGATGTACATAAGCAAATGTCCACGACCATGGGATATGCAGGGTGGGACTGGGTGCATCCCACTCAGCCATTTAATGGCTTCGTGGGATATGCCAGTCCCACCTCGGGGAATACGATGTAAAAAATCCCATGGAAGTGGACATTTGCATTTATGTCATGGCCTAGGGGGTTATTTTGCTTTTAAATAAAGAAAAACAGCTCAGATCTGTTCAAAATCCAAGATGGCAGACACCCATTGAATACGGACCCATTGTATTCAATGCCCCCCTTGAATACAGCGGTTCTAGTACTAATCTATAGTGACGTTCGTATCAGCCATGACAGCCAGCTTGATACCACACTACCGCACCCGTACTTCAATGGGCAGGCTGCACTTCTGCATCAGTTTCCCTTAAAGGCTCTACAGGCCATTATAGTCTACATGCCATTACAATCTACAGGCCATTACAGTCTACAGGCCATTACAGTCTACAGGCCATTACAGTCTACAGACCATTACAGTATACAGGCCATTACAGTCTACAGACCATTACAGTCTACAGGCCATTACAGTGTACAGGCCATTACAGTCTACAGGCCATTACAGTCTACAGACCATTACAGTATACAGGCCATTACAGTCTACAGGCCATTACAGTCTACAGGCCATTACAGTCTACAGGCCATTACAGTCTACAGGCCATTACAGTCTACAGTCCATTACAGTCTACAGGCCATTACAGTGTACAGGCCATTACAGTCTACAGGCCATTACAGTGTACAGGCCATTACAGTCTACAGGCCATTACAGTCTACAGGCCATTAAAGTCTACAGACCATTACTGTCTACAGGCCATTACAGTCTACAGGCCATTAGAGTCTACAGGCCATTACAGTCTACAGGCCATTACAGTCTACAGGCCATTACAGTCTACAGACCATTACAGTCTACAGGCCATTACAGTAATGATACCATCATAGGCACCCAGTAGCAATAAAAACTCAGTATCTAAAAGACATTATTCTGTACTTTCTTGTCCATGAGTTTTATTTTATGCAGGTGTTGGTTGACCACTGGCAGTGCACCATACATGTCTGCTCTCTGCTTTATGCCTTCAGGAGTGTCGGAGTAGTCTATATGATCGGCTGTCCACATTCCAACCCCTCTCAGACCTCGATTTTGTGCAAACTTGTATTTGACGCCAAGACTTTGTTTGTCATCATACCACGTCTGACGCAGCTCTCCTGCATTGTTCTATAAATGTGAATGTATAAATTAAATAAATAGTGGTTACGATTTGTTTCAATTACAATTCAATTGCAATGATACCATCCACTCAATAGTCTTTGATCAGAGGACCAGTATCAATTTTGTAATGTTATAATTCTAACAGTCATGACTTTTCGGTTGCTTTGTTAGTTACCATAAATCCTCACATAAAAGACATGGCTTATATACACAAGGGTGACCATAGCTGTGCCTTAAAAGATATGGCTGCATGCAGTCAATACGAAAACTCGCGGGAACGAGGCCATTGCTGTCAAAATTGCTGCTGGGGCTTCAGAAATTACCAGACTGTGGGACCGAATATCTGGCTGTAATCTTGGGACCTTGTGCTACATTTTGGTTTTCATGGCTTGCAATTATTAAGGTTTGTAACAAAAGGCATTACAGATTGTTAAGATTTAAAGGGGTAAATGATTAAAATAATGAGTTGATTATTGTTTTTCATCATTTCTTTCTTGACAACAATGATCTTGAGGAATCCGGTCCTGCCAAAACCAGTCCGGATCAATAAGATCGGCAAGACTGAATGGCCTTGGGGGGGGGGGGGATTTTGTTCGTATAGACTGTGGCTGAGCTCTTATAGGTATGGCTTTCATACCATAACAGTAATAAAATGACCAAAATTAGTCCTCGAATACATGTTCTACCATTTCTTCTAACCCAGGGTGCGTCCTATATACGAGGGGCATCCTCTATGCATGGATTTAAAGGTATTTTTACCTTACGGTTGAAGTAGGGAGTTACAGATGCCTTGTCCCACAGTCTGCCTGAGATCCTTCTCTTGTACAGAGTGTTCATGATGAAGGAATACCCCACCTGCCTCCCTTCAGATCTTGGGACCACAGTACAATGATTGTCCTATAGAAATTAAAAACACTCACTGTGAAAATAATAATGTTCTTGATGAATGACTACCCCACCTGGCTCCCTTCACATTTGGGTACCATGGTACCCTGGTCATCCTGTAAAACACACACTGTAAAAAGTTAATACAGATGAAAAACAACTTTCCTCACACAATTACCAACTTTGTTGCTGTGAAAACAAGTTAACAGCAAATGTAAGGATTGATCAACTAATCTACCCCAAATCAAACTCATCTAGGAAATCATAGCATGAAGGTAATCTACAGAAATAGAGCATTGTTTTAGATTACCTTAGAGATAGTTCCACATGGGTAGTCATAGCCATACCACGGTAATCCCAGGACGAGGCGTTTTGGTGAGATACCCAATGCCATACATTGCCTGACACCTACAAAAAGATTTAGTTAATCTGTTGCCAGTCAAGAATGAGCTTATAAATACTGGCATTTGGAAGTTACATTATGTAATTCAGATAGTAAATGATCTTGAGGAATCCGGCTGACTGGGACTGTAATGGCCGTCAGTGAGTGAGTCTATCTCGAGAGCGTGAGACTAATTTCTTCGAATTGAAGAGGATAATAGTGCAGCAACTTCACCAAATCTTCAGGGAGGCTTATTGAATGTCTAGTGCCAAGCCCGACAAGGTTTTCAAAGGAAAAAACCCATTTTTTAATCCTATTTTAAGTGTTTTTAATATTGGACGATCACCGAGTGGACGATATTAGGAGTCGCTAAATACGGATTTACCTGTGCTCACCTGGTCTCAGTGGCACGACAGCCGGCTGCACAACCAAAATGGCGGAGAGTCAAGGCCAAAGAAGTGAACACACACCCCTCACAGAGGCTATTAGGGATCTAAAAACATTAAACCTGGGTAGAAAGGACTCCCCAATTGCAGCCTTACAAGAAAAAACAGGAGAGGTGCTAAACCTGTACAAGGAAGAAGCCATTACAGTAGGTGAAAATATTAAGTGGAATTACGATGAAATTGCCCAACTTAAAAACAAAAATGAGACACTGGAAAGTGAACTAAAACGCTTAAAATCTGAGATGGCTGAGGTACAAAGAGCTACTAGAGTTAATAGAACCATCATTGAAGACAATAAGGAGCAAATCTCAGTATTAGACAATAACTTGAGGAGACGAAATATAGTGGTCGATGGACTAGCCTACCAAGAAGGCGAGCGCACAAAGGATGTTGCATACAACTTGTTATTAGGCATTGACCCATCTCTTGACTACTATGATATAGATTATGCTTTCCGCCAGGGCCCACCAAATAAAACCATACGTACCATGGTCATTGTTATGACAAAGGCTTGTGTAAGAGACTATATATTGTCAAGAAAAGGAGAGTTGAAACACAAGAAACCATTGGTTTTCTTATCAGATGACTCGAACCCTGCCATTAAAGTATAGTAGGAGCTGGGATTACTGGTGTTGCCAGCAAAAATCCGATGTTAGATCCATAGCCTATTTGGGTAAGGAGGTAGGAATAGACATCAAACCAAGAGGGAGAGGCCTGCTGGTCAATGGAAAATACTACCCACACAAGGCGCTGAAAGACCTCCCCCCGAACTACAACTTGCAAATGCAAAGATAGTGGTCACAGACAGCTATGTAGCATATCAAGGGGAGTTAGCACCGCTGTCAAACTTCTATGAGTGTAAAATCGAGGCAAATGGATTAACATTTCGCAGTGTGGAGCAAGGTTTTGCCTATGCCAAAGCTAAATTTGCTGGAAAACACTCAAAGGCCCAAAAAATCATGGACTGTGAAACGCCTTTGGATGCCAAGAAAATTGCAAAATTCGAATGTGAGGGATGGCGTAATATTGATGAAGATGAGCTCCAAGCTTTGAACATCTTATGAACAGGACAAAAATCTTCTAAAAATATAACTAGGTACTGGACATAGGAAGCTACTGGAATGTGTTGCATCCCCCCATTGGGGAACTGATACATCAATAAACTCAAGATCATTGAAAAATGGATCGTACTCTGGTAAAAACAAGGGTGGTATAATCCTCATGGAGGTCAGGCGAATCCTGCGTGAGAGATATCCCGACCTAGCCAAAGAAGTGATTGAGGAAACCAACCCCAACACAGTTAATACACAACAGGCTGCCACAGCACCAGTAATCACAGCTCCTACTATACCAACTCCCACCTCAACCACAACCTCTACCCCTCCAGTACAATGGACACAGGTGACAGTGCAGACTCGCTGCCCATACTACAGCTGCCCATGATACGGCTGCCCCGTCTATGACTGCAAAGATGACAATTCCACATACTCCTCCAGTACAAACTACAACAAGCGACCCCTCACCAGAAGGCACCACAGCACCTACGGTGAACATCACTGATAGAACAACTCCAGTCAGCACCAAGCAAACCATAACCATGGAAGAACTACAGGCAGCTCATAGTTCCCCCCCTCCAAGGGCAACTACCACTACCACATATTCAGCCGCTGAACAGAATCCTATTATGTCAACCAACAGGAGGTCAAGTACCAGACAACAGGATAAATCCAAAAAAACACTCTGATAAAGAAAAAATTGAAAAAAGTCAGGGGTCGAACAAGCTACAACGGATTCTTACCGCGTTCAGCCCTAATAAAAAATAGTGCTAATATTTCTTCAGTTAGACATGACATACCAATTGTTCCCAAAAGCTTATTGCTGATACAGGACTAGGTGTATGTACCTCTGATTGAGCATATGATTATCATGAAATTGGTAGAGGGGACTGTCTTTTCCTATGTATATATAATTGATTATAAGCTTTGTTAATACCCTGCAAATAATAACAGACTCATAGTCTATTATAACTGTAATGTACTTTGTACTAGGTCAATGGACACGCCTGATACTTCTCAATATTATACCAACACTTACCTGAACTATCTCGTGACTGGCTGCGTCCAAAAATAACTGTGTTCCATATTAAACCTACAGCGCCCCCGGGTCATCGGACGCGCTTGGCTTAGCATTGAAATATACCAGGTCGAGCTGATCCACTGAACTCCAGCTTGAGAGTAAACAATACCTAGCTGAATTGTACTAGTCTATCTATATAACGATACATGATTATAACCTCGTTATTATCAATTTTGCCTTTTACGTTCTCATAACCTTTAAAGCAATGCACTTAACAATGTATATATTTTTTAGGACCTGTCCATGCTCCAGACCCCTTTCAATAACAGTCATACAGTTTAAATATGCCTCTACTGTGATCATTTTTCACATTTATCATTCATATCATTCATACAACATATACAACATTGTAAGGTGCTATCAAAATGGTAGTATTAGATAATATTAAGTCACAAAAGGGTCTAAAGATTTTCTGCACAAACAATCGCTCTATATATGGTAAAAGGACTGACACTTTTAGGTTAATTTCATATTCCGACATCACTGGTATTGTAGAATCATGGTTAAGACCCTCAATACTGGATGCAGACTTACACATCCCAGGCTATCAGTACGTTAGACTAGATAGGTATCCAAGCAGAGATAAAAACGCTGGTGGCCTTATGCTGTATTTAAAAGACCACTATATTGCTATTCCTGATCTTACCTGCTCCTTCATAGAAAATGATTTTGAAATATTATGTGTAGACGTTCAAATTAATGTAATAAAATATAAGATCTTTGTATGCTATAGACCACCTGATAGTAAAGATAAAGGTGCAATATATAATAAATTAACCTCCCTTCTGAAAAATGTAACAAAGAATAGAAAGCTCATACTAATGGGATCTTTTAATATTAATTTATTATCTAAAAAGGATGTTGAAGATGCTACTGTAAATGAATTTTGTACCGGAAACAAACTGTTCCAAATCATTAATGATATCACCAGACCTGTATCAGGGACCATATTGGACCATATCTATACAAATGTACATAATATTACCTATTCTGGCTTGGTTGACATACACATATCGGACCATACCCCCATATTCATGACTTTAAAATGTGAAAAAGTCAAAGTAAAGAAGAAGACTGTATATGCTAGGTCCTATAGAAGATATGATTTCCTAGCGTTCAAAAACATGCTTACACAACATGACTGGATTGATATAGTAGCATTAAATGATGTCAATGAAATGTGGAATAAGATTATAAATGTGATTTTGACTAAACTGAACAGCATATGCCCTATAAAAAAGATGAATATACCAGATTACACACCACCATGGCTAACACAACCGATACTAGAACTAATGAGGGTACGAGACAAACTTTATAGAAAAGCCAGGTTCACAAAATCAGACGGTGACTGGGCTGCTGCCAAACATTATAAACTAATAGTAAAACGAGAACTTTTTCACAGTCAAAAGCATGAAATTGAACTACTATTAAGATTTAGAAAAACAGACCCAGCCAAATTCTGGGATGCCATACACAAACTTCTACCACATAAAACCAGTAGTACCCTCATTAAACTTAGGAATCGTACTACTAATTTAATTGTTCCTCCTGATGCTTGCGCTGAGTACATAAACAGCTTCTTTGTAAATATTGGTGAAGACTTAGCAAAAGCCCTACCACCTGGAGAAGGGGTGCCAGTAGCCAATGTACCATATGGAAATCCAATCTTGAACACTAACCTCATGTATGATATCTCTTATATTGACATGATCAAAATGATAAAAGGAATTAACATCAAGAAACCTTCTGCTATAAAGAATTGTAAATCATTTATAATCAAAGATGCCTTTCTTGCCATTGCAGACGTAATATTAGTACTATATAATCAGTGTCTACGCACTTCAATATTTCCAACTGTTTGGAAAGCTGGGACTGTCATCCCCCTACATAAAAAAGCAAACTCTCTAGATGTAAATGACCTTAGGCCTATATGTTTACTACAAATACCAGGAAAAATTTTGGAAAAGATTGTATGTAATAGACTCCAGTCTTATATGAAAAATTGTAATTTACTTTGCCCATCACAGCATGGATACAGGGCTGGTCACTCGACTCAGTCAGCTATAACAGAACATCTATCAACAATAATTAATAATATTATATCAAACAAACCTTCATACTGTCTATATCTAGATTACAAAAAGGCTTTTGATACTGTATCACACTCTAAATTACTAGAAAAAATGTCAACTTTAGGTCTTGACCGTCCAACTTGTAAATTCTTTGAAAATTATCTTCATAACAGGTCACAGAATACCTTAGCTAATGATGTACTGTCCACCTCCAAGTGTATGAAATATGGAGTCCCTCAGGGATCGGTTTTAGGTCCGGTACTTTTCTCTGTCTATATTAACTCTCTCCCTAAGGTTGGACCGTTTGAAACCACTTTGTATGCCGATGACGCAGTCATAACTGTAAATACTCCACAGGATATGAAAAATGGTATCAAGGCTGTGTATAACTGGTGCTTACATAACTGTCTTACTGTTAATGAAAAGAAAACAAAATGGATGCTATATAATGGAAATCATAATGAAAACAGTGTTTTTATGTTGAACAATTCTGTATTAGAGAGAGTATATAATTTCACATACTTGGGTGTAGATCTTGACCCTGAACTTACTTTCATTAAACATCGAGCTAACTGTACACAAAATATAAGGCATACATTTTTTCAGCTTGCAAGAATTAGAAAATATGTTGATAACTCTACGGCTCTAGATATCTTCAAGTCCATGATACTACCAACTTTTGACTATTGTGATTTTATATGGGATAGGGACTATCGAGGAGAAACAAAAGAATTACAATTACTACAAAATTGGGCATTAAGAGTAGTTTATAAAGTCAAATTGGAAGAAAATCCAACCATGACAACAGAACAAATTAAACAAGTTAGTAAGTGTATAGAGCTTGCCGATAGAAGAGATCAACATCTTTTATTCTATGCCTTCTACCTGTCAAAGTGTGAAAATCTAGTCGACAATAGAAATATTCCCACCCGTTTTCATCAGGGAAAAAGATTGTTAATACCACATAGCCTTAAACCTATTGTAATCCGTAGTGCTTTATATAGAGCCTGTAACAGGTGGAATCAGCTAAAAGCAAAATATACGGTCATAGAGACCCTATCTTAATTTAAAAACTCTATAAAGAAAGACTACCCAGACTGTTTTATGTGATAACTTGTGTGACTATTTAGAAATAGAACTCATCCTCATCTCATCTCATCATTAACTTGATCGCTGACAGATATTTTTTGTAATTTGTGATAAGGTATCAATAATATACTGTTCATGTTAAATGTAAATATGAGGCCATTACTGACTGTTGTATGTTTAGACTGTCTTAATAAGAATTGAAATGTATAGGGGGCTTGGTATAATTACCACAACGCGTGGGCACCAAGTTATAATTGCACTTACTATGTAAATGTAGTTATCCCAATAAACAACTTTAAAAAAAATCCGTGAGACATGTTCATGTGTTGCTTGTTCCTTCTATGCCAACCAGGCGTCGCTTTGTGATACCTGTTTGGTACAAGAGGGGGCAGCACCATGCCTTGCGTCCAGCTCCTACTAAGGAGCCGGGTGATTGGCAGAAGGTGACTGGAGTCCGTCCAGTCAAGACGCGTTACCTTACCTTCCAGTTACATAACTGAATAAAGGCCATCTGAGAGGTGGAAGTTTTGAGGGCTTTGCCCAACCCGAACAATTTGTGTTGTGTTGGTTTCTATAGCTACTAAGCGAGCCAAAGAGCCACCCATATATTCATAAGAATACCAGCCATTACACTATAACTATCTAAAGTGGTCTAATTAACAACAGACCTTTCACCATCAAGGGATAGTTAGAGTTGGCCCCTGCCCAGCATTTCCAGGACATGCTGGGCAGGGGCCAACGACAAGTCCATTGTCGTGACGATGTGAAGGTAGTCAAAGTGACGAAACGAATATGGGGTGTAAGGTGCATCAAAGGTCACCTGATCCAATAATAGAAATGTTTAATTCCTAATATCTAATAGAAGCTTCACACATCCCAGGGGTAGACACTAACACTGGCTCGGGAGCCAATGGCTCGAAATTCTTGGTCCCACAGATTTCTCAAAATTTGCCTTCCTATGGGCCCGGGTGGCCCACAGAACTGGCTGAGGGCAGTTTATTAAATAGATATTATTTGTCAATGTAATCATGTTATATATCGTTGGAAAGGGAAAATGGTCAGGAATTTAGTCATTCTAGATCAATCTTCATACAACTAAATTACAAAAAGGCAGGGTTAGCTTTTCATATGAAGTGAAAACATGTTCTGGGCCTGCAGAATCAGATGTGGGCCCATGGATTTCTGAAGCTGTGGGCCCGGGTGGCCCAATGTTCAAAAATTTTGTGTCTACCCCAGGGGCCTGTTGCTCCAACATTCTGATTAAATGTTACAAAAAAATGTATAATTGACTAAGCCAGTCACTCCATACCCTTTGATATCTAAAACATTACATTAATTGACAATTAAATGACATGCATACCCTGTAGTTATGAATATAAAAGGGTTAACGACACCAAAATTTTTGTCCTAGAATTTCCTGCAAGTATGCCCTACTTACTAGTACAAAACTTGCAAGTATGCTAAAAGTTGCTAGTATGGTACTAATAGCCAGATTAAAATCACCAACTCATACCACTAATTATATAAATGATGGACTTGTGTTAAAGCAACTTTGTGCCCTACTCACATGTTTGCAAATTTTTGGTGATTACCCCTATTATCACTCACTATACTCTGTCTCTATCTCATAGTTGCGTTAATGCAAGTTTGCATACTTGCATTAATGCAAGTATGAAAAAAAGTTGCAAGTATGCTCAGAGAAACAGTCTCAAAAGGTAATCACCTGGTGATGGATAATTTCCAATTTATTTACATTAACACAAGTCCATACTAGTAAGTATTGGAGCAACAGGCCCCTGCATCCCATCTTTTTATTTCCTGGAAATGACCCTACGTTTTTCTTTTTAAATATGTTTATTGATCGCTCCACTATGCAAAGGAGGTGATAATATTGCGACCAAAAAAACATTTTGGCTCAGTTCCACTTGTTATTTTGTGTATGTAAAGACATGACAGTCCCATTCTGACTTGTAACATAAAGATGAAATGATGTACATCTAGATGAGAGAAAAGATGAAATTTTGAGTTGATGTTCAATGTATAACCAAGTATACAACACAATCGGTTTAGTGAGTGTTTTGGTTTTATAGCTTGTACCTTGATACTTATGTGTGATTCTCAATTTGTAATAATAGCTTGAATTTGTGACAGAATCTTTGTGATCTTTCGGTGTGAAGAAACCTGGCCAGGGGTTAAGACCTCTCCAAAGATATATCTTGTGGTGAAATCTATCTGATTATTCATTAAAGTTGAGAAATCAAGGCATTGATATAAGATTATCAACACATCATGTTGAGAGAACAATCTCCTTACCTGTGGCTTGGTAAAGTTGGTTTTGAAGGCATTTGTCAACACAGTGACCAGAGAATTGAGAGCCTCCCTCCTCTTGGTGTCTTCTGCTGCTATTGCTGACTCAAAGTTAAAGATTACACCATCTAGGAAGTTGTACTGTGCATGGGCGACTTGTTGTTCCATCCAGGTTGTGCGGGACGCTGGATCCGTGAGGTTATTGAGGGAAAAGCCCACTAATAAGTCAAGTCAATTCAATTGGTATATTCACAACTTTAATTAAACAAAGAAATGAAGGAAAGAGATCAGGTCTAGCCGATAGTTACACTGGCATCACTGACATACAGAAGATGAAGCCTTGAAGGTACCAAATAAAGTTACTGCGGTTGTTTAAAACAAAATTTGGCAGGTTAGTAAATCAACATGTTCTCTGAACCAGGTTCATAATAGAATTCAATGTTGGAAATCTGCTCTGTTCAGGGGGCCATTTCTTAACACACTATGACCCTAATGTCTGCACCAGTATGAATGCCCTACTAAACCTTATGTAATTGCTGCATAGCTGCTAATTGTAGTGAGCAGTCGTAGGGCAGTTCCTTCGAAGGCCTGGTGTATTCTTGGCATTTTTAAATTGTAGTGGCTGCGTGTGGCTGATGATGGTTCCAGCCGACTTACCAAGGCCTGGACCTTGTTTCAATAGTGTCCACGACAGGACACCCACAGATCATAATGGGAGGTGTATGAAATGGTTCCATAGCAATGACTACATAGTGAGCTACAGTACAGACCTCAAAATAGGTCCTGCTATGTATTCAACTGCTGGATTCATACAGACCACTATGAAGCCATAGCACCCAATCGTACAGGCCAGGCACCCATACTAAATGGCTAAATAGTGTCCAGTCGTACCTCGTCCATAGTATCGTTTGTACTCTACTGCACAGGCCTACAGTATCTATATAATTATAGGTGATCCCACCTGGTTACAAGGGTGTACACATGGTCAATTATCATGAAAATGGATCATATTGTTAAAGGTGGTCAAATATACTTACAAATATCATAATTGTACAGAAAGCTTCTATTTGGCAACAGATTCCTCTACCTTCAACATGAGGTTGAAGATACATAGCCTCCTCAACACCTTGTTATATATATATATATATATATATATATATATATATATATATATATATATATTGTGGCGTAGACCGAGCCGACGTTGGTGGATCCCGAAACCATCCTGGCATGGGGGCGGGGGAAGCCGGCGGAGGCGGAGTCACGTCAGCATTGTGTTATTCGGAGTAGCGTCTCAGGCAGCGGTGTATGTTGTACATACACCAGCGCCGGTGGACTTGCAAGTGTATAAATACTGGAGGTGTCCCACCGGGCAGTCAGTCTGGGTTTGGGGTGGCTATAAGACGCACCTGCACTTGCTCCAGAGAGGAGGTAAAGCGGCATACATAGAGATATACTTAGCTGGTGTGGCAGAGCAAGCCAGGCAATAAAGGATACACGTTAATTATACTTGTCCGAGATTACTGGTCGTCATTCTCTTATCCGGAGGAGCTTAAAATACGCTACATTGGTGACAGCGGTGTTTTCAACGGATCCACGCGGGACTAGAGATGGCGGAGGCAAGAATAACGGAAACAGACTCATTGAAATTGGAAGGAGAAGGAGTTGGTCGGGGGACCCTCCTGGAAGTAGTGGACGAGGAGGTGACAATCAGAAGACCCACCGAAAGCAGACCTGAGGAACCATACCCCGAAAGGCAGGAGGAGCCTATGGATCGGAATTGGACGGGGGAAGGCAATCAGGTAGAGGTGGGAGGAGGGCGTGCAAGTCCCGTAAACGACTTCAGATGGCCATGGGAGAAGGAGGAGGTGGAGAGGGAGATACCCCGGAGGCCAAGCCGGGGGAGGCGCCAACCCAGGGTCAAGACGGAAAATACTTCAAGCATTACTCGGAGGAGATTGGAGGAAGGGTCAGAGGATTGGACGGAGGAGGAGTGGGACCAGCTCCTAGAGACTCTCTCAAAGCATAGGAAGATAAAACCGGCAGCGGAGAGACGGGAGGAAGGAAGAGGGACGGAGGGCCCTGACAACAAGGGAGAGGGGAAGACTGTAAAAAAAGAGGTGGCCGGGGGAGAGCAACTATCAGTGGATGAAACCCGCTTTGCCGTCCCTATCCGGCGGAGCTGACGGTGAAGTGAGTGCAAAAGGAAAACCAGTGGTTAAACCCACAAAATACGACGGGGCGGGGGATCTAGGCGATTACCTCAACCACTTCGACCTGTGTGTGAAGGTGAATGGGTGGGACGAGGCGGAGGCCGGCATGTTCCTAGGGCTGAGTTTGGCGGGGGCCGCTCGGAGGCTGTTGAACGGCAGAAAACCAGCTACGCCGGAAGGGTACACCGAACTCCGGAAGGCGCTGGTCGAAAGGTTCGAGCTCACCAATCAAGAGGAGACCTATAAAACTGTCCTCCGCACCAGGGTACGGAGGAAGGGGGAGGCGTTGCAAGAATTGAGGGAGGACCTGATGAAGTACACCCGGCTAGCTTACCCCGAGGCCGACGCCCGAACTACAGACACCTTGGTTTTGGACAGATTCCTGCTATGTTTGGATAATCCTCTGAGACAATGGGTCTATCAGTCACAGCCAAAGGACCTACAAGCTGCCGTCATGACAGCCGTGGGGGCGGAAGCCTACCTGAAGGTGGAGCAGGAAACATCACAGAGGGTTAGGACCGCTGACGCGTCGGTAAATGAGCATCTCACAACCAACACCGACAGGATGGATAAAATGGTGGAACTAATGGACCGCCTGGCTAAGAAGATGGAGGAGCCCCTCTCCACCGAAAAGAAGAGGCGGAGTACTGCCTGCTATGGGTGCGGCCAGGAAGGGCATTTCAAGCGGGAGTGCCCCAACAGGAGAACTGACAAACCTGGGGGGGCCCCCGAAATTGGAAAGGATGTTATTCCATCAGGAAACTAGAGCCGACCTCTACCCAAGGCCAGGTACAGGTCAGGGGGATTGGGCCTATGAATATTGTGCAAGGAAGGCGAGAGAGGGGCGGCGGAGGACTAATAGTGGAAGGCAAGTTGGAGGGAGCCGTTATACAGATGCTGGTAGATACTGGCGCCTCACTAAACCTTATCTCCCACGGGTGGTGGGAACGACACGGGGGTAATCGGCCGCTCCAAGAAACGGGGGAAGTTGTCTTTTCGGTGGATGGAAGACCCCTGAAACTTAAAGGGGAGGTGCAGGCTTCATTACAATTGGGGAGCAGGAGCACGAACGTGATGTTTATCGTGGGGGACACAGGAACGGAAGGAATATTGGGCGCCGCCTTTCTACGAGAAAACCAGCTTGTGGTGGACGTGGCCAGGGAAAGATTAATCTGGACCCAACCAGAATCGGTGTGTCGAGTGGTGAGCACCCGTTCAGCAGTGGTCGGAGTGGGGGAGGAAGCATTTCTGGAAGGCGCGGTGATGGGTCGGTGGTTGGACGGTGGGAATGGCATGATAGAAAGTATGGCCGGGCACAAAGGTGAACCCCACTTCCTGGTGGGCAGAGGCCTGGTCCAGCCAATAAACAGAGAAACTTGGGTCAGGGTGCTGAACCCCGGGCCGGAACCGATCATCGTCTACAAGGATATGACTCTGGGTGGCATTCAACGGGTGGAAACGCCGGGAGAGGATCCGGGGGAGAACCCCGGAAGCTGGTGCCGTCGGGTGGAGGCTATGTCTCCGGAGGAGAAGAGAGGGCTTATAAGAGAGCTGGTGAAGGGAACAGAGCCAGACAGAAGAAAGGAGCTGGCGGGGTTACTTAATCAACACCTGGCGGCCTTCCAGTGTCATAAGGGTGATAAGGGACACACCACTATGGCCCAACACCGAATAGATACGGGGGATCAACCCCCTATAAAGCAGTCACCAAGACGCTTAGCCCCCCACCGAAGGGCCATGGTGGAAGAGGAGGTTGACAAAATGTTGGAGGCGGGGGTAATCGAGCCTTCAGTAAGCCCATGGGCATCTCCGGTGGTGCTAGTGAAGAAGAAAGACAGGACAACCCGTTTCTGTGTGGACTATAGGCGGTTAAACAAAGCTACAGTAAAAGACGCCTACCCTCAGCCCCGGGTGGAGGACTGCTTGGACACTATGGCGGGGGCCACCTGGTTCTCATCAACGGATCTTGCCAGTGGTTATTGGCAACTAGATGTAACGGCGGAGGACAGAGAGAAGACAGCGTTCACCACCCACCGGGGGCTCTACCAATTCATCAGAATGCCGTTTGGGTTATGTAATGCCCCAGGGACGTTTCAGCGAGTGATGGAGGTTGCCATGCGGGGGCTTCAGTGGCGTACCTGTTTGGTATATTTAGACGACATTGTCGTGTTTGCCGAGTCCTTTGAACAGCATATGGAGAGGTTGGGCGAGGTACTACAAAGACTGACGGAGGCCGGCCTTAAGATAAAACCCTCCAAATGCCAACTGGCCCGCCGGAGGATACTGTTTCTGGGGCACCAGATCAGTGAGGCCGGGGTAGGGACCGACCCAGGCAAGGTGGAGGCTGTTCAGGGGTGGCCCCCACCACAGAATATCACAGAAGTAAGGAGTTTTCTCGGTCTGGCGGGGTATTATAGAGCCTTCATCCCCGACTTCTCAACTAAGGCTAAACCACTCAGTTCTTTGGCGTAAAAGGGACGGCCTTTCAAGTGGACGCCGGAGTGTGAAAATGCCTTCGAGATACTGAAGCAGAAATTGATAGAAGCTCCTATCCTGGGGTTCCCCCGACCAGAAGGCCAACTTATTATGGACACGGACGCCAGTGATACGGGGTTGGGCACGGTGCTGGCACAAGAACAAGATGGGGAAGAGAGAGTACTGGCTTATGGCAGTCGCACCCTTAGCAAACCTGAGAGAAACTATTGCGTTACGCGGCGGGAGTTGTTAGCCATCGTCTTTGGCCTCCGGAAATTCAGACACTATTTAGTGGGTTGGCCGGTGGTAGTGCGCACCGACCATGCATCCCTTCGGTGGCTATTGGAGTTCAAAGAACCGGAGGGCCAGCTGGCGCGGTGGCTTCAGATCATAGGCACTTATGACATAGTGATACAACACCGACCAGGAAGGGCCCATGGTAATGCGGATGGCCTA
Organism: Acholoe squamosa; assembly: GCA_949317995.1. Classification (NCBI taxonomy): domain Eukaryota; kingdom Metazoa; phylum Annelida; class Polychaeta; order Phyllodocida; family Polynoidae; genus Acholoe; species Acholoe squamosa. Next base: position 3,820,479 of record OX439045.1, read on the forward strand.
TCCAGGACACCCTGTAAACAATGCGGCAGATACCCTGAAGAAGACAGGCGGTGGTGTCGTGTCTTCACACGAGCTCAGAGTCAAGTACTAGAAGGAGGGAACCAATCCCCCACGGAGGGGCCGGATCCTCCGGTAGGGGCGGCATGGGAAAAGCTGCAGGATGATGACCCCCTTCTCAGGGAGGTACGGGGGTGGGTGGAAGGAGGAGAGGCCGCCACTGAAGCAGTAAGACGGGACTGGAGCTACGAAAAAAAGGCCTGGTATGCCCAGAGAGAGAGGCTGACAATACACAAGGGTGTGTTGGGGAGGTGGTGGATAGGGGAGGCGGGGTCGGCCCACTTCCAGATAGCAGTTCCCAAGCCTAACAGGAAGGATGTGCTGCAGGAGGTACACGGAGAACCACTGGCCGGACACCTAGGGCGTAACAAGACCATCAGGCGGGTACAGGGAGGATATTACTGGCCTGAATTCTGGAGGGATGTCACCCGGTGGTGCGAGCAGTGTGAGCCGTGCCTGCGGCGGAAGGCAGCCCCCGCCCCCCACCGAGCTCCAATGGGACATGTTGGGGCTGGTCTACCACTCCAAAGGGTAGCCCTGGATGTGATGGGTCCTCTGCCCCCTACCTCATGGGGTAATCAACACATCCTGGTAGCAGCCGACTATTTCACTAAGTGGACGGAGGCCTACGCCATTCCCAATCAGGAAGCGCCCACCGTGGCAAGGAAGTTGGTGGAGGAGTTCATATGTCGGCTAGGGGCGCCGGTGGAGATTCACACCTATCAGGGCAAGAATTTCCAGTCGGGGTTGTTCAAGGAGATAGTAGCCTTGCTGGGGGTCAAACAAACAAGGACTTGCGCTTTTAGGCCTCAAAGTGATGGAATGGTGGAGAGAGCTAACCGGACCATTGAGGCACTACTGGCTACGGTGGTGGCCACCGACCAGCAGGATTGGGACCTGCAGCTCCCTTTTGTGATGGCCGCCTATAGGTCATCAGTGCATAGCTCCACCGGAGTATCGCCTAACATGATGATGTTGGGAAGAGAAACAACCATCCCCCTACATCTGATCTACCCATTGGATCCACCCCCGAGGAATAAGGCTGGATACGTGGCTGAGGTCCAGGAGAAGATGGCACGGGCGTACGAAGCAGCTAGGAGTAACATAGGGAGGTCAGTGGCCCGCCAACGACGTAACTATGATGCGAGGGCGGAGGAGGGCCATCTGCCAATGGGATCCCAGGTCTTCTACTATCACCCCCTAAAGAAGAGAGGACTATCCCCCAAGTTGCAATGTTATTGGACCGGCCCTTGGACTGTGCAGGAGAGAATAGGGGATGCAGTGTACAAGATAAAGAGGGGCCGTGTAACCAAAGTGGTACATTTTGATTCTATAAAGGAGGTCTGCCTGCCAGAGGAAGAGGATCAGGGGGATGAGTGCATGGAGATAGACCCGGCGGAGGAAGAGGTGGCCAACCCCGACCAGGGTGCGGGGGATGGATCGCCGGGGGCTAAGGCGATACGGGTGATAATAAGGGACCCTAACCCCGGGGCGTGTGATCAAGCATACTTACCTGTTAAGATGGCTGAAGGTGGGGACAGCTGGTGGAAATGGTGGTGGGAGGAGGAGACTAGGGTCAGAGCAGAAGCTGCAATGGCCCACTGGAGGGGGGAACCCCCAGATGACGAACCCCCCCTGGATGAAGAATATTTATCCCCTTTGGAGGAGGAGACAGAAGAAACTAGGGAGAGAAACGAGTTCAAGAGGGCAGAGTGGGCCAGACGGAGGAAGGACCCAGAGAGAGGGCATATCCTAGCCAAGCATGCAGAGAGGTGGCGGGTCTATGAAATGCTAGAGGAGGCAGAGTATGATAACGAACGGAATGAGGAGAGAGAGAGCCGTCTAATAGCCCAGGGTCTCTTACCCTGGAGGCCTAAAACACCGCCTTACCCTGGAGGCCTAAAACACCGCCTAAGGTTGCGCCTACGTGTCTATACTTACCACAGGCTGGGGTCTCGGCCCCGCCAGGCGCCTTCAAGCCTACTACACCGCCTAGCTTGGGGTACGGGCCTAAAACTCCGCCTAAAACGCCGAGCGCGCCCCCTGCCGGAGTGATAGTCCCGCCAAAACCGGTGTTGCTACGAAACCAGAATGCGAGTGACGTCAATGAGGAGGGAGACGACCACTATTTGAAGATAACAGTCACATTCCCAACAGAAATGGCGGAGGACAGACGTGTTGTAATAAGGAAGGTGGAGGAGAGCCGTAGAAATGGTGTAACAGGGGACACACAAGCCGGACGGGAGGGAGAAAAAGAAGGGCCAAGGGAGCGCGTAAAGAAAGACGGGGTCCACCAGGAAGGCCGCCGGAGGGAGAGAGGGGGCCGATCTCCACCCTAATCCTCGTCCTCACGGTCCCGCAGCCGCCCTAGGCACGGGGGAAGGGAGAAAGATAGAAATAAACACTGCCAATGGCCCACCGATGAAACAGTCCACCGAAAAGTAAACAACAAACCCTACAGGAAGAAGGAACGTGGGAAAGACAGCTGGTCAAGAACCCATTCCCACGGCCACTACCCACCGGAACGTTCGGTGGAAGGAGCAGAGCGGACGTTCTCACGGTCGGGTGACGGCCTCATGACAGGGGAAACCCTGGCGGCACAGGCGTGCGGGGAAGGTTCCTGGCTGATGATTGGCCAAGACAACTCACGGGGGAGGGGTGTGGCCGGGCAGGGGGTGTATAAAGGAGGGACTCATCCCCTGGATTCGGCAATATCGACCATTGATTGGAAGCAGTTAGAACTCAGTAATATGCCTAAGACACACGAAGACGAGAAGTCCGTGCCCATGGTATGGGTAGGGGGAGTGCAAGTACCAAAGCACAGGTGTGAGATCTGCAGGGAGGAGGGCAAACCTTATGCCTTTGGACGCAGCGATGCTTTAAAACGCCATCAGAGGAAGCATGAGGCCGTGCAAGAAGGATACGAGTGCCCCTCCACCGGCTGTGAATACCAGGTCGCCAAAGATTACAAGAATGACCTGGTGCGCCACGTGGAGAGACAGCACCCGGACATAAAAGGATGGGTGCCCCCGAAAGAAACCAAGCAACTGCGGCTGGCTAGTGAAGGGGAGGCGGGGGCCGTTCCAGCGCAAAATCCAGGCACCTCCACTTCTACAAAACCCAAGTCTAAAGGCAAACCCCAGAAGGTTAAGGTCCACACTTCAAAAGGAGGGGCTGGGAAGGCGGAGGAGCCGGCCGAGTCCGCCGCTGCAAGCACTTCTAAAACGGAGGCGGTGGTGCCCTCCAGCCAGACACCGGGCAGCGCCTCTATCATATCGTCACTGGTGTGCCCCGGGATAAGCATAGGGGATGAGGAAATGGAGAAGGTGGCCGCAGCGGCCAAATATCTAGAGGAACTGGTAGGACTGAAAACTCCACCCAATCAGGAACCACCTGTGCAAGGGGTGGCCACCCGGAGTAGTACTGGCAAGGGGCGGAAACGGGTGTCCAAGGAGGCAGTGGAGGAGCCTCTCGACAAAAAGGTGCGCCGGTCCCCCGGTAAGGAGGGAGCCGTCCGCCGTGTTACAGAAATGATTACGGACCCCGTCACCGGTAAATATCAATTGGAGCCAGAGGAGGAGGGAAAGGTTCTCTTTGTTCTTAAATTACTAATGGACAGGTACAGTAAGGAGGGGGAGACCCCGACCAAAACCTTAACTAGACTCCAGAAGGAGTTGCCGGTGGGCACACTGGACATAGCTGAAATAGAAAAGGAATATGATGCGGCTAAATCGGGTATGCCAACACGAAGAACCCAGCTAAGGGTTGGTACGTACGATGACATCACAGACGACGGTTCACAGTCAGCTCAGGAGTCCAGCCCTGAAAAAGGAAAGGCATTTGAAATATCCGGGGGACTCGATTCCAGCCCTGAAAAACTGCCGGAGTACACCTTAAAGGAGGACCGCCCCAAGCCCCACATTGAACCAGAATTACATACACCTGCTAAGGAAGAGGCCACCTCCACCCCCGACTCCCCGGAGGCGGAGGAGGACAGGGGACTAGGTAAAACAGACCCCGAAGACGGAGCCACGGAGATGGTCTCCGCTCCAGCTAAAGTCGATAATCTTTGAATACCCCCCGGCGTGGCTGGCAACCCTGACCTCGAGGAGCAGTATGCAGCGATGGTCACAGCTGGCAGAGAGAGGGCCAGGCAGAAGAAGTTGGAGGAACAAAAGAGGTTAGAGAAGGAGAGAGAAATGGAAAGACAGAAGGCTATAGAGGAAAAGAAAGAAGCAGAAGCCAGGGTGGCGGAGGAGAAAAGAGCTTTGCAAGAACAGAAATCTAGAAAGACAAAAGGAGGAAAAGGGAAAGGCCCGGGAAAGAGTAGCCAGAAAACAGGATTAGAAACACTGATGGAGCAGGTTACCGTGCGCACGGGGGAGACCCCGGAAAAGGCTAGTCCACCGGTGGTGCCCCAGACTCCAACCCCCGGAACGCAGCGCAGCCTTGAGGAAATATTACTGAGTACATTAACTCCCACCGGCCATCACCCTAAAACCCCGGGCCAGCACCCCAAGACCCCAGCAAAAACGAGCTCTGGCAGCAAACCCATGGACAATGAGGGGGAACCCGTTGGAGTAACCCCCCAAAAAAAAGGCAAGATGGCCGGGAGAGCAAAAGGGAGGCCTGACTTAGTGCATTACCCCAGGACAGTTACGGTTGGATTGGAGGGGCTGGTGGTGCAGTCTCCCAAGGGGGACTTTCTCTTACAAATCGAAGCTGGGGAGGAGGCAGGACACATGGAGACTATGGTGTTGGTGCCGGAGGGGGTGGAGACGGTGCAGGGGAGTGTGGAGGATGAGGACCCTTTAGGCCCACCAACCTCCGAACGTGTTATAATAGTGACAGACGCCCAGGTGGTACCCATACCTGACGGGGGCGTGGCTCCCACACAAGGAGTGGTGTCTGTAAGCCACGTGGTGGTTACCCCTCCCCCGGCTCCAGACTCTGATAAAAGGGTAGAGGTGGAAGAGAACTTGATGCCCTGGAACGAGGACTTCACAGGCCCCCGTGAGCTGCAGGAGTATACGAGGCGCTTGCGGAACCCGGGGAACTTGGGGCCCGAGATGAGAGTGGTGCCGGGGGGTGTGTGCAGCTCGGCAGTGCAAAGCTTGGCTGACGGTGATGTGGAACTGGTTCAGGTGACCCAAACCAGGTACGCCCAGGCTTCCAGGGGGGGACTGTGCTCCAGATGCGGGCAGCCATGGCCTATTACCCCGAAGGCCCCGGAGAAGGAGGAGGGAGAGGAGGAGGAAGCCTCTACGAGCACCCAGTAAGAGGGTAAGTGTCTCTTCCGGTGTATCTACGGCGGGGGAAGCGGAAACTCCAGTACAGGTGGCGCCGGCGGAGGCCGGTGGGAGAAGAGAGGGAGGGCGGTGATGCAGCCGGGTCGGAGGGTGACTGCGGGATAAGCTGGGACGACGTGGAATGCACCCAAGTAAGCTATGGGTGTAAGCCAGTACAGGCTGGGGGAGCAGTAGCACCTTAAATGAAGAACAAAATGCATCAGTTCCGGTGGGGTAAGCAGTACAAGTGCCTTACCTTGTGTTGCAGACCTGGTCGAGCCGGGGGGGCGGCAACGGGAGGCAGGCGGAGGACCGGTGGACGATGCGGTGGATGAGTCGGGGGCATCTCGGCGGTGGCAGTGATGTTGTATTAGCCTTGAAGGCAGCAGTTGTATAATAGTTTAAACCGTTTGTAAATTATGAAGCTATCCGGTGGAGCATGCTATAAGTATTGATACTGTGTATACTGTATGATTATCTATATTGCTCAATGTATTTTTAAAGTTAATAATGACAAACACCCAGGGGCCATGGTGTATAACTGTTTATTCAAAATTGGATACCCATCTGCAGGAGGGTACTTTGACATTCTTTCCCAGTACGATTGTTAATTAGTTGGGGAGAGTGTGGCGTAGACTGAGCCGACGTCGGTGGATCCCGAAACCATCCTGGCATGGGGGCGGGGGAAGCCGGCGGAGGCGGAGTCACGTCAGCATTGTGTTATTCGGAGTAGCGTCTCCGGCGGTGTATGTTGTACATACACCAGCGCCGGTGGACTTGCAAGTGTATAAATACTGGAGGTGTCCCACCGGGCAGTCAGTCTGGGTTTGGGGTGGCTATAAGACGCACCTGCACTTGCTCCAGAGAGGAGGTAAAGCGGCAAATATAGAGATATACTTAGCTAGTGTGGCAGAGAAAGCCAGGCAATAAAGGATACACGTTAATTATACTTGTCCGAGTTACTGGTCGTCATTCTCTTGTCCGGAGGAGCTTAAATTATGCCATCAATATATATATATATATATATATATATATATATATATATATATATATATAGTAAGGCCCATTGACCTCTATGAGTGGCCTGAGGTCAGGGCATTAGTCTATATATAGAGAGAGAGTACATACATGGTTACATAGGAAAGAGTACAGGTGGGGTGCATTTGAGCAAAGGAGTGCAGACAGCAGGAGCTACGACTACCCACTATGTATTCACATAGAGGGTTGTCATACCAGGGTCCCTTATTGAGTCACTGCTCTGGTGGCTATTTAGCCAGCAGGCAGTACGATCACCCAGTAATGTAACCAGCTATTTAGTCACTATGGCCAAAGTTCTAAGATCACCTGGTAAGATTTGGCCCTTCTCAAGTCGTAGGGGCCTGAACCTGTTATAGACATTATTGAAACAATCTCCAGATATACATTGCGAGGGTCAAATATATATACCTATAGTCAGCAGGGGAAAGTGAGTTTCTAAGGCTTTAATTATCTTACCTCCATAAGAGACATGCACACCCTTACTGTGGGCATAGCACATAATCTTGTCACTATCATTGGATGCTGCGCTGAATAGGATGATGGTGGTAATCCATGTCCAGTCGTACTTCAGGTAGTTTGTGTTAGAAGTGATAAAGGTAAATACCTACAGACAAAAAAGTAAAACTTTTCTGTAGTATGTTATACAATATTACCCTGTCTGGGTGTATTTGAATAAGCTATGGTCTTTATTAATCACTGTAGGTATAGAGGCACTAATGTTTATATAAACATGTACACGCATGCTATTTTGTAAAAACTACCCAGGTACACTGCCATACAATTATGGGGGTCCACTGTTCAGCTTTACAAGGATCCCTGGTAGATTCAACAGCTATTTTTAGAGTGCATTATTCCACAAAGGGGGTAGGAAATCGACAATTGTCCATTTAAGATTTTTATATATAATATCATTTATTTTCTAAGGGGGAAGGTCCTTAGTGGCATCACTATATTTTGTATATCATATTCAATTTAGTACACAACAATCCAAACTGCCTACATCAATATTTTGTGCACTGTATTTGATATGTATTCAAAACATCATCTAGACATATATACTACATGAGTACCCTGTTATCTTGAGGGGCGCGTGTACCAAAGACATTTTATTTTAGGGTTATAAGTAGACTAGGGACCACTTAACCCTTTAATGGTGAATAATTTATTAATGCATCATGCCCATTGGTAGCCATGATGCACGAACCAGGCCGATTGGTTGTTATGATGCACCGATGCAGCAGTCGCGAGTAACCCTCCAGAATTTCATTCATGCATCCTGCTGACCCTATTCAGTTGATGCCGCAAGCACTTCGCTGATGCATCATACAGTCCGATCCTGCAGTAGTGGCCCTTAAAGAGTTAAAGAATTCTATAAATTATCATTAACCTTGCCTCATACGGTGCTACAGAGGTGACAGGTTGACACAGCGCAGGTGAGGAGCAGGGGCAGGTTCTGTTGGTGTTACCGGGAGCTCTGTAAGGTGGCCACACCAAGGGCTGTTTACCCAACAAACCACTCACCATAGATGCACCCAGGGTGAGGGCTACCAGTGATAGAAGCGTATTAAGTTTTGTATTATCCCTTGGTATTCCTTACCGCTTCCTTAAATCTGCGACGTTTCTGGAAATTTACGAGAACTATTCCCTGTACCACAAGGTTCCCTTGGTATAATCTTAAATCTTATACCTCAAGTGCAAATAATTTTAGAATTGTGACACGATCTGCAAAAAGGGGTCCCAGTGCAGGGTGTGATAAGGCCCCCTTTCCCAGTATATGTCACATTTGTATAGTTATTTCCTTTGTAATATAGTGTACGTGTGTATGGAATCCACAGATCAAGTAAAAAAAATAGCCCCATATTGATTAAAATTGCAACCTTTTAGCACAGCGTACTATTCCATACTGACACAACACTCACTTAGTCATGAGATTTGGCTATAGAAACCAGGAAGGAAGTGGTGGGTGGGTGGGGGGGGGGTCAGAGGCAGGTGGGAGGGTTTCACCTGGATTGATGTCATCATTCAGTGGGGTGTATTATTTTGTGGTTTGACACCAGGGAAATGCCCAGCAGACTATATATAGATCTACTTCTTCTTTTTAGGTATCGTTTCTATACTCACCCTCCCATGTTGCATGTGACTACATCAACAAGGTGACTCAGCTAGATATATGTAAGGTTTTTGTTGTTGTTTTTTCTTTCATTTTTGAAAGAAGCATGACAGAAATTAACACACCAGTAAACAAATATGTCTCTTGAATAAATAAACTTTGTTAATGGAAATTCCCTAGTTTTCATTCCCTCCCTCGTCTTTCCACCCTAATACATGTAGGACGTTTAGTCATGATATAAACCTATAGCTCATCGTTTGTTTATTAGGGCACAATCATTGATTGTAGATATCAATAGGAATAAACAAGAAATGCAGTTGTGACCGCGTAAAAAAACGCCTCCTGCCGTTAATGTTGGTATACCAGTGTTTGATGACATGACATGTCTCATAAAGCAGACATAAAGAAGATTTCACAATCATCAATTTCTCTATTCAGTAATTTTGTATTGTGAGACCTCATCACATGGGGCAAATGCAATCATCATAGCGCACTCCCGTACCGCTTCGCGGTACCGCCGCTACGCGGCATGGGAGGCGCTAAAAGAATCACTTCAACTTTGAGAAACATGGACTTGTATCTTAGAATGCATTTGATAATTTCTAAGCAAAATCTGTTTTGGGGATATCTAAGACAATCTTCATGAGCTATTGATACAGATAAACAGGATATCTTATAAATGTCATTGAATGGAATGACAAAGTTTTTATTCAAAGTGATTGATATGAGACATATGACTGACAGGGATATTTAAGAGGTTTATGATTTTCACTAAATAACATTCATCAATATGAACATAATATCACATGTATAAAGTGTTGCTTACAAAGTGGGATGGATCCCTGGTGCAAAATAGTACTATTAAAAGTGGCCAAAATGTTCTATTTTGTTCGTTTCTATTAGGTTGATTATTGGGTAGACAATATCTAATTTCTCACACCTCCAATAGGTTATACTTTATATTGGTAGATTAACCACAAGATGACAGTTAAAGGATGTTGTTCCGGGCATTCCTGTAGAGATATTTTGTTTTATACGGGTGTTGGTTGACCACTGGTAGTGCACCCCACATGTCTGCTCTCTGCTTCATACCCTCAGGTGTGTCTGAGTAGTCTATTGAATCAGCGGTCCACATGCCGACCCCTCTCAGACCTGCAGTCTGTGCAGACTGGTACTTGTAGCCAAGACTGTCTTTGTCATCATACCATGTCTGACGCAACTTTCCTCCAGAGTCCTGTATTAGTCAATTAACAATTAAATACTAACGAAACAGGATTATTTCTCACCATACCATGAGATTGCCATAATGTTATCAGTATAGTCAAGTCTCAATATATTGCCCTTCAAAAATTCAGTCAACTCACTTGTCAATAGGTCATGTATCCCTCTAAACAGATTGATTTAATTCTATTGTGATCATGATTCATAGAACCAGCATAATCGGTAACATGAAAATGACATGCAAAATTCCATCACTAAGTATTGGACTCTAAAGTTCATATTTAACACAAATTTAGCAATTAACTTTAACTTACACTGCATGTAATACCTTACTTAGTACAAATGGCCCTGAACACTCAGGCAAGAAGATTTGTCCTCTCACCTTACGGTTGAAGAATGGAGTGACAGATGCCTTGTCCCACAGTCTGCCTGAGGTGTTAGTTTTGTACAATGAGTTCATGATGCCAGAGTACCCTACCTGCCCTCCTCCACATTTTGGTTCCACTGTGCAATGGTTATCCTGAAAATAGCACGTGTGAAGCAGATTCCAAAATTACAAGTTTCAGGAAATGAACAGCTTTGTTCAATCAGAGAAACAATAGGAATTTATTGCATAGTTATATCCTATACAATACATGTACAGAGGATGCAGTATGCTATGGACTTTTTAATAAATATCTAATCCTTAGGTAGTCATGTTGGACCCAATATGATGTTTATACAGTTCGATATGGGTGATACAGCTGCTGAGGAATATCTATGTGCTTAGTGGTATCTTTTTTACACAAAATTTATCATTCAGAAATTGCATAAAGCTGGTTGCATATGTAGTTTGTCTTGTAATAATGGGAATCTTGTTCATGTGTAGCCCTATACATTAGTTTTACCAGTTTGATACACTAGATGGCGCTCCAGTAGCCCCACTGCTTAGATGGGCATATCCAGCATCCACTCCCAGGGCACCATAGGCTTACCCTTAGAGCACAGACACCCCTCACTAAAATGCCCATTTACAATGTAAAATACAACTCCATGTCTTAGAAATCACAGCTGCACACAGAGAAATAGTGCTGTTTTATTCACTATCAATATTTAAAGAAAATAATGAGCAAAAAATTAGGCAGATCATTACAAACACATGAGCATATTACAAGTACTAGACTCCAAAATTTAGCCATGCCCCTGAGGGGGTAGCAAAGTGGCATGGTCGCCACTAGCGCCATCTGCTGTATCAAAGCTGATGAAATGGGCGTATAATCAAGGGTGTCAGAGTAACATTACCTTAGAGATAGATCCACATGGGTAGTCATAGCCATACCACGGTAATCCCAGGACGAGCCGTTTTGGTGAGATTCCCAGCGCCATGAATTTTTTAGCACCTGTAGTATAGTAATCAACCAATTGATCACAGTATAAATTACCTAATTTCTCAAATTCTGAAAAAAAATCCCTTAAAAACAGTATTTACAACATTATAGAGGTTCACAGTCTTTTGATCATATAGAATAAGACTTTATATTCTATATATGTACATATAATGAATTTTTCTATGCCTTCCAACCTCCTCCCAAACCATAAGGGCAACATTTATTCCAAGCCACATGATCAAATTCAAATTGCAATCAATTATTATTCCTGCCCAAATGGAATAGATTAATGGTAGATACATGTAATTTATGGAATAGTTGAGGAACTCTTAAAAACATACCATTTACAGTGGTGATGTAGTTAGCATTAGCGCTAGCTCTACATCCTCCAGCCTCGTCGTAATCCATCATAAGGATGAAGTCCATGGTCAGACCGATATGAAGGTAGTCATAGTGACGGTAACTGTAGGGGCTATCGGCTGAGTCAAAGGTTACCTGGTAGGATAAGAGAAATGAATGAACCATATGCTTTTACCTCATATTCAACATGTTAGGTGAGTCAAAGGTTACCTGATGTGACAATAGATATATGGGGTTGACCTGGGATGCATTATCAACCAATCAGATGACTCCCTGTATTCATTGCAGAATTTATTTTGGTACATTATACTGGTTCTTATTAGTGCCTATCTTGCTAGGTGCAAGATTAAGCAATGACTGAACCACTGAGCATCCATACTATTGTATTAGTTACCAGCCTTATCTTATTCTCTTGACTTTATACTTGATAGCAGTTTCATTCCAATGCAAATCCCCAAACAAACAAAAAACAATTGTAATAGTATTCATTAAAGACATCTTGACATCATGGTTTGAATGTACACTTAGTAAATTAGTATTATACACAATAAATATGACATAATTATGAGGTTGCAAGACAGAAATAAATCTTATGACAAGGGAAAGGCAGGGATACCTGTGGTTTGGCAAAGTTGGTTTTGAAGGCCTGTGTCAGCTCAGAAACAAGAGAACTAAGGCCCTCCCTCCTTGCGGTATCTCTTGCTGCTATTGATGACTCAAAGTCAAAGTTTATACCGTCAAAGAAATTGTACTGTGCATGTGTTACGTGTTGCTGCACCCAGGCTGTGCATGATGTAGGGTCCGTCAGTTTGTTCAGTGGGAAGTCCGCTATCAAGTAAATTCAAGTAAAAATTTAATTTTGTTTATTCACAGCTATATTCAAGATAAAGAAAGGGAATAAAGTAATCAGCCTACAGTTACAAAGGATGTTAGGAGATTTACATAATTATGTAGTAACTCATGGTTTGATTATTCTACCGGTTGTACACCATAAATAATAACTGTTCAATCTACCAGGGATCCTCGTAAAACCACCGTAATTATACAACAGGACCCACTGTAGTTTTTAGAAGAACCACCTGGTGGCAGTGCGGTGGTACAAGGAATCTCTGTGAAAATAATGACATCTCTGAGAAAATAATGACGGATCTCTGGCAACTTTGGGATGAGAAATCCTTCATTAATTTGACGATATTTTTTTTACAGTATAGCTACCACAGAGCTACCAGTAAACTTAAGAACAAAGTATGAAGACGGGAGTTGTCATCTAAGTGCAGCTTTGTTCATCAGGCATCAATCATAGCCAAAATATGGACAGCAAGATGATATAAGGCACACATTTGTGTGCACACATTGGTTCCACTATGTGTGCACATAGACCACTTTTGTTAATATGTTTATCTTACCTCCATAAGAGACACGTACACCCTTACTGTGAGCATAGCACATAATCTTGTCACTGTCTTTGGATGCTGTGCTGAATAGGACGATGGTGGTAATCCGTGTCCAGTCGTACTTCAGGTAGTTTGCGTTAGAAGTGATAAAGGTAAATACCTACAGACAAAAAATTGTAGTATTTTTCTGTAGTATGTTATACAATATTAACCTGTCTCGGTGTATTTGAATAAGCTATGGTCTTTATTAATCACTGGAGGTATAAAGGCACAGAAACAGAAACAGGAAAACTGTGGTGATCCGGGTCCAGTCATACTTCAGATAGTTGTTGCTAGAAGTGATGAAGGTAAATACCTACAGAAAAACAATGTCCTTGTGTTGAATTACATGGTCTTTAGATGGTCTTTAGATGGTCTTTAGATGGGGGTGGTGGTGGTGGATTTCAACCCATGGGACTCAGAAGTGATCTCCTTCACCCCCCCCCCACACACACACCTATTGAAAAATAGTGCATTAAATTCTAAATAGCTCACTTTAAAATGCCATGCTCTGTTTCATCCCTCTACTTCCACTCACCCCATTAGAGGAAAAAGCCCCCTGCCTTATCTCATATGGTTTGTATAGCATAAGGAGGTGTCCCCCTGTCTGATTCTCACTGGCTGTTATTTTGAGTAGCAATCATAGTTATGAGAAGATATTGACTACTCTTGCCACCTCACTCCCTGACTGCTTTTGGGCAACATAAAAATAAGGTCACCACATGAAATATTCCCTTTTTTGCAAGGCCCTCCTGTATCCTCCCCTGTCTGTGTTTGATTAAACACTCCCTTGTACAAGTGTTAGTCTTGAATATATCATGTTGGAGATATATATGGGTGTGCAGAGAAAGGTCTTCTATGATTGGTTGCTGTATGGCCTTTTTGAAATAAATGTCCATATCCTTCCAGGCCACAGTGTATGGTAGATACACACCTGAACTTGGTGTATACAATATATTCACCACAGCACAACAGGATATCATACAGCGACTCAGACCATTGGCAACCTGGGGAATGTGGCTTTTCCCTTTGTTTGTTCACCTAAGTGTGGTATGCAATATTTAGAACTGCAGGCACCAGAAATGTCTAATACAATCTATTGAAGTAGGTGCCAACTCATTAATATACCAGGCAAGGTTGTCTGTGGCAAAGAATAGACCTGAACACAATAACATTGATTTGATATGTAGAACAAATCAAATACAATATGGCATGGGAAGATAATGAACTAGAGTATATGGCATTAAGGTACTAGACTATGCTTTTAAAGTACATTTTGTGATTATTGGTACTGCACGTGAAGTTGTGTAACATTACACTTTTCAGAACACAACAATATGCACCATCAATCAATATTCTTGCAATAATTGACTAAATTCAATGGGCTTTGTTAGATAAATACTACATGAGTATTCCCTCATCCTGATGGGCGTTGCAACTAGATCAATATTGTATTTTTTCCCATCTGTAGCTCCAGCAGCTCTAATGTTAAAGTCAGGGAAGGGTCAGCTATCTATCAATCTATATTACTTGAGAAAACAGTCTCACATGGTATATACATATGTAGTGGTCAGCGGAAAATGTCATGGAGAAACCGGGACTCGAACCCGGGACCCTCCAACTTCGAAGCGGCTGCTCTTCCTTTGAGCGATTTCCCCTGGCCTGACATTTCCACCTTCCATCCACACCTGGATCGGTATGATACACACACTAGGGGGCAGTGATTACCTGGTACCAAGCTCTCTAGAGATCCCCCTCGCGAGGCGGGACCACTTGGTATCTCCACCAAGTACGGGGAATTACTGCCCCTACACTCCTCCCCATCAGCTTCAACCACCATCCACTAGCACAGGCATTCCCCCTCAATCCAGTTACCTGAGAGTTGAGGCTTTATCAAGCAGTGTTGGGGCACTCCTGACTTCCCAGTGGGTGTACTGGTACAAGTACTGGATTGGTCGAAGCGTCATCTGTATCATATCGGCCCAGTTCCCGAGTCCTCAATCCATGATTGCGTTAAGATACGGGGTTCCCGTACCTTCAATCCGTGATTGCGTTAGGATGCTCGGTTTCTCCACCAATGTAATGGTCAGCGGAAAATGTCATGGAGAAACCGGGACTCGAACCCGGGACCCTCCAACTTCGAAGCGGCTGCTCTTCCTCTGAGCTATTTCCCCTGGCCTGACATTTCCACCTTCCATCCACACCTGGATCGGTATGATACACACACTAGGGGGCAGTGATTACCTGGTACCGAGCTCTCTAGAGATCCCCCTCACGAGGCGGGACCACTTGGTATCTCCACCAAGTACGGGGAATTACTGCCCCTACACTCCTCCCCATCAGCTTCAACCACCATCCACTAGCACAGGCATTCCCCCTCAATCCAGTTACCTGAGAGTTGAGGCTTTATCAAGCAGTGTTGGGGCACTCCTGACTTCCCAGTGGGTGTACTGGTACAAGTACCGGATTGGTCGAAGCGTCATCTGTATCATATCGGCCCAGTTCCCGAGTCCTCAATCCATGATTGCGTTAAGATACGGGGTTCCCGTACCTTCAATCCGTGATTGCGTTAGGATGCTCGGTTTCTCCACCAATGTAATGGTCAGCGGAAAATGTCATGGAGAAACCGGGACTCGAACCCGGGACCCTCCAACTTCGAAGCGGCTGCTCTTCCTCTGAGCTATTTCCCCTGGCCTGACATTTCCACCTTCCATCCACACCTGGATCGGTATGATACACACACTAGGGGGCAGTGATTACCTGGTACCGAGCTCTCTAGAGATCCCCCTCGCGAGGCGGGACCACTTGGTATCTCCACCAAGTACGGGGAATTACTGCCCCTACACTCCTCCCCATCAGCTTCAACCACCATCCACTAGCACAGGCATTCCCCCTCAATCCAGTTACCTGAGAGTTGAGGCTTTATCAAGCAGTGTTGGGGCACTCCTGACTTCCCAGTGGGTGTACTGGTACAAGTACCGGATTGGTCGAAGCGTCATCTGTATCATATCGGCCCAGTTCCCGAGTCCTCAATCCATGATTGCGTTAAGATACGGGGTTCCCGTACCTTCAATCCGTGATTGCGTTAGGATGCTCGGTTTCTCCACCAATGTAATGGTCAGCGGAAAATGTCATGGAGAAACCGGGACTCGAACCCGGGACCCTCCAACTTCGAAGCGGCTGCTCTTCCTCTGAGCTATTTCCCCTGGCCTGACATTTCCACCTTCCATCCACACCTGGATCGGTACGATACACACACTAGGGGGCAGTGATTACCTGGTACCGAGCTCTCTAGAGATCCCCCTCGCGAGGCGGGACCACTCGGTATCTCCACCAAGTATGGGGAATTACTGCCCCTACACATTCATGGACCTACCCAATTTGTTTTCTTTCTATAATATTTGTACAAATATTTTTCCTTAAGCTTCTCTCCCTTTGTCTTCTAATCACCCTTCCCTAAAGTATCTATTCTGTTGGTCGGCCAAAATTTCACAAAATCTGTTTTTGATTATGCAAAAAGTATAGAAAAAAAACAGTCGGATTAACAAAAATTTGGTCGACCAATATGGCAGTGGGATAACCGCTTTACAAATGTAGTGTTTTTTGTTTCTCCGATTAAATCATGAGAAGAGATGATTTCGGTAGGCAACAGGGTGTTTATTTGTTGGATTATATAAGTAAAGGGGAAACGGCCACTGAGGACTACTGATTGTATTCGGTTACATGAGCGTTACAACCAGCGTATATGAGTAGCAGCTGCAGCTACTACTGAGGAATATGAGGTAATGTCGCCATAAATATAGGGGAAAAGCCTGCAAAACTGGCAACAAACTTAACTTTTATAGTAATCAGTGTAAAAGATGGAGCAGGTTAGGTCTAAGACCTAAAAGACCCGAGTTTTTAATGCAATTTTCAATGCTATTTTCAATTCAATTTTCAATATTCAATCAGATATTGACAAATAGTGAGTGATTACTGAAATATGTTGATGAACTGCTGACCATTAATGAGCAATTACTAACATGTATTGACTAATTGCTGACAAATAGTGCATTATTACTGATATATTTTAACAAATAGTGAGTAATAACTAACAAAATTATATTGACTAATTGCTGACAAATAGTGCATTATTACTGACATATTTGGACTAATTACTGACAAAAAGTGAGTAATTACTGACAAAAAGTGAGTAATTACTAACATAAATTGACTAATTGCTGACAAATAGTGCATCATTACTGACATATCTGCTGACAATGCATCATGACATCCATAAAAGGGTTAACTGCACATCAATGCCTTGTCTATCAATAAAGGGTTGACTGTGCATCAATGCATCATGCTATCCCTAAGGGGTTAACTGTGTATCAATGTATCATGTCATCCATAAAGGGTTAAGTGCATCAATGCATCAGGTTATACATGAAGGGTTAAATGTGCATCAATGCATCATGCCATTCATAAAGGGTTAACTATGTATCATTGCATCATGCCACCCATAAAGGGTTAAAGTGCATCAATGCATCATGCCATTCATAAAGGGTTAAAGTGCATCGATGCATCATATTATCCATGAAGGGTTAAATGTGCATCAATGCTTTGTAACATCCATGAAGGGTTAACTGTGGATCAATGCATCATGCCATTCATAAAGGGTTAAAGTGCATCGATGCATCATATTATCCATGAAGGGTTAAATGTGCATCAATGCTTTGTAACATCCATAAAGGGTTAACTGTGGATCAATGCATCATGCCATTCATAAAGGGTTAACTGTGTATCGATCCATCATGCCATCAATAAAGGCTTAAAGTGAATCAATGCATCATGCCATTCATAAAGGGTTAACTGTGTATCAATGCATCATGCCATCAATGAAGGCTTAAAGTGAATCAATGCATCATGCTATACATAAAGGGTGAACTGTGCATCAATGCTACATGCCAAAGTGAATCAATGCATCATGCTATCCATAAAGGGTTAGCTGTGCATTAATGCATCATGCTATCCATAAAGGGTTAATTGTGCATCAATGCATCATGCTATCCATAAAGGGTTAACTGTGCATCAATGCTACATGCCATTCATAAAGGCTTAAAGTGAATCAATGCATCATGCCATTCATAAAGGGTTAAAGTAAATCAATGCATCATGCCATTCATAAAGGGTTAATTGTGCATCAATGCATCATGCTATCTATAAAGGGTTAATTGTGCATCAATGCTACATGCCATTCATAAAGGGTTAAAGTGAATCAATGCATTATGCCATTCATAAAGGGTTAAATATGCATCAATGCATCATGCCATTCATAAAGGGTTAACTGTGTATCAATGCATCATGCCATTCATAAAGGGTTAAATGTGCATCAATGCATCATGTCATTCATACAGGGTTAAATGTGCATCAATGCATCATGCCATTCATAAAGGGTTAACTGTGTATCAATCCATCATGCCACCAATAAAGGGTAAAAGTGCATCACTGCATCATGCCATTCTTAACGGGTTAAAGTGTGTCAATGCATCATGCCATTCATAAAGGGTTAACTGTGCATCAATGCATCATGCTATCTATAAAGGGTTAACTGTACATCACCGCATCATGCCACCCATAAAGGGTTAAATGTGCATCAATGCTTTGTGAAATCCATAAAGGGTTAACTGTGCATCAATGCATCATGTTATCCAAGAAGGGTTAAAGTGAATCAATGCATCATGCCATTCATAAAGAGTTAACTGTGCATCACTGCATCTTGCCATCCATAAAGGGTTAAATGTGCATCACTGCATCTTGCCATCAATAAAGGGTTAAATGTGCATCACTGCATCTTGCCATCCATGAAGGGTTAAATGTGCATCACTGCATCTTGCCATACATGAAGGGTTAAATGTGCATTAATGCATCATGCTATCTATAAAGGGTTAACTGTATCAATGCATCATGCCACCCATAAAGGGTTAACTGCACATCAATCCATCATCCCTATAATAAAGGGTTAAAGTGCATCAATGCATCATGTCATTCATAAGGGGTTAACTGTGCATCAATGCATCATGCCATTCATGTCTAAGACCATAGAATAATAAAAACACACATTAAAACACAATTTAAAACACAGAATGACGTCAACATTTTCAATTAAACACCATAGAACGGAGAGGTGAAAAGGCCTTGATAGATTCAGTCCTGAGTGCTCTCTGATAGCTATCAGTGTAGCATGCTGGAAATCAGCTCAAGAAATGGCTGCACACATTCTACATCCTGCAATATCGGTATATAGAGGACCTATATATGTACCCCCTCCCCCTCACACACACACAGAGACCAGCTGGACACTGTAGACAAGGGAGAGGTGCATTGGTTAGTAAGACAAAGGACACCTACACCAGCATGAAAGTGAAGGGGAAGGCATCCACAGTTTGGCAGCTTAGGCCCTACTGTAGTGTAGGGAGCATTGTGTGCAGGCAATCCACTTGTGGCATGGGTAGACCTGCTAATCCTTTGCACCTTAGAGGGTTAAAGTAAGGGAGTGATCATTTTTTAACAACAGGGGGGGCTGGTGGGTTTGCGCGCGGACGCGTGAAAAAAATTTCGACCCCCCCCTCTCGAGGGGGTAAATTTTTTTCACCCCCCCCATAAGGGACAAAAATCGCGCGCGAACGTCCCCTTTTAGCCTATAGTAACGCGCGGGGTTTTCCACTGAAAACAGGTGAAATTATTTTGACCCCCCCATCAGAGGTATTGAAAAAATTCTGACCCCCCCGGTCAAGGGGTTGAAAAAATTCTGACCCCCCCCTCAAACCCACCGCCCCCCCCCCTGTTGTTAAAAAATGATCACTCCCTAAAGTACTCAGAACATGGACAAGTATTATGGTGTACACCAATACCCACCTCTATTACGAGGTGATTGGGAGGTGTGTGTGTGGAGGGGGGGTGTAGACTGTAGACACATGGGTTGTGTGGTCATCAGACCAGAACGAAATTGTTTATCAAGAAGGGAGCCCACCAAAAGCTGTGCTGGGGTAGACCTACAATAAATCGACCAACACTATACAATACCTATATGATTTACAATTTTTTTCCATAGTAATATGCACAATATACCAAATTGATTTCCAAGTTAATCCACAGTACTTTGCAATGGTCAATTTAACATTGTATACAATACCATTGCAAATTAAAAAAAAAACAATTTCACATAAAATGGGCAGTGGTCGATTTATGGTGCACATTACCCCTATACGCAAAAAGCTTCGGTGAAAACGTGTCCACTAGAAGTAGACCCGAGTTCGGAACTTGGGTCTAATAAATGACAAAAATCTTACCTCATACGGTGCTACAGTAGTGACGGGTTGACACAGTGCAGGTGAGGAGCAGGGGCAGGTTCTGTTGGTGTTACCGGGAGATCTGTAAGGTGGCCACACCAAGGGCTGCTTACCAAACATACCACTCACCATACACACACCCAGGGTGAGGGCTATCACTGATAGAAGCAGTAGTCGAGACATTATCCTTCCCCTTTCGTGGTGTAGGTATATATACCTAGATCTATAGGAAGATTAGAGATCAAGCCAAGTTCTAACCTTCTGCTGAAGCCTACCAGTGCTGACCGACACGCTTATGACTTTATCATGTGACTGCCTTGAATTATTAAGGAAGGTGTTAGGTGGGTGTGGGGAGCTCCTGCACTGTAAAAAGTTGGCATAAAACTACAGCAACTTCTACTGTAAATTTATTCACAGCAGAATATGCTGTGATATTGTCATGAATTTAAACTGATGTTGCTGTGAGGATAGTATGAGGGTTGCTGTAAAATTACAGTGTATCGTCTGGTAACATTGTAGCAACCCACCTCCTATCTAATATAATGGCAAGACTGCTGGAACCAAAGTTGGCAGCGACCCTTGCTGTCAGTATACACTGTTTACTTCTAGCAGTTCAGGGAACTAGGTCACAGGGATGTGGGAGGGAGGGATGTTTCCCTTCTTTACCAAAACGGTCCGCTTTCTGTTGATCCCAGATGCACAAGGAATAGTGTACCCTGGGTACACAAGAAATTGACCAATCAGGGGGCAGCATCTGCTGCAGCAGAAACATCTGTTCTGCTTCAATATGGCAGACACTTAGACAGCCAATTCAAGTTGTTTTATGATGGAAAATGCTATTCTATGATATTTCAAGGATAAATAAATGTGGCATCTTGATTGGGGTGCCTATGTAAATGGTCAGAATAAGTTTTATTGCAAGCCTACTACAATTTACTCTCCCAAGATCACTGTTTATACTGGACTTGTAAATTTTGCACAATGAAACATACCATAAGGGGCAGGCTGCTTCCGTACCCAGGATATACAAGCGACCACTTCTGTACTGCTTGTATACCTGGGATACACATGGCCCTGTGTACCTGGGGTACACAAGCGGCTGTTTCTATACCTGGGGTACACAAGTGGCTGCAGACATCAGTCCTGTGTGGTGCAGGTCAGCAGAGAGTAAAACCTAGAAAAAATTTTATGGAATGGGACAATTTCTCATTTCACTTCATTTCTATCCATTCTGTCAATATCCTCGTAAAAATACAGCATCTAACTCTGAAAAATAAGAGCTGAAAGGAGCATATTTTTCCCTGAGGTGGAAGAGATCCACCATCTTGGAAGCAGCAGATGCATCTGCTGAGCAGGTGCTTGCTTCTGATTGGTCCATTTCTATATCTGGTATACACTTCTGCTTGTGTACCTGGGATCAACAGAAAGGGCCTGCGAAAGGTGTAAAAGTGAGACGTGGGTGGGGGGAGGTTGTCAGAGTGAAATGCAGGGTCTGCGGAAGGCGTAAAAGTGAGACCCGTGTGGGGGGAGCATGTCGGAATGAGAAGCAGGGTCTGCAGAAGGCATAAAAGTGAAACGCGAGGTGGGGGGGGAGGTCGTAGGAGAAAGGCAGGGTCTGCGGAAGGTGTAAATGTGAGACGCTGGGTGGGTGGAGGGTGGAGGAATGAAGTGCAGGGTCTGGTAGATGGGGCCATCCATAAATGACATCATGCTGGAGAGAGGGAGGGGGGGGGGGTCCAGCCCAGCAGGACAATTAAATTTCCATATACCTTAAGCATTGCAAAATTGGCAGGGGGGAGGGGGTCAAAAATGGTCAAATTTTGCATGACATTTATCTATGGCTCTGAAGGCGTAAAAGTGAGACGAAGGGTTTGGGGAGGGTAGGGTAGGGGGGACAAAGGAATTGGGTGATTCAATGATTGGGGGTTGTGTACAAATGACATCATGCTTTTTTTGGACTATTTTTGACACCCCCTCGTCATGATTTTTGCCAATTTTGCAATGCTGAAGGTATACAGAAAATTAATTCCATCATGCCGGGTCTAACCCCCCCTCCCCCCTCCTGCATGACGTCATTTGTACACAGCACCCTGGGCATGAATTCGGAAAGTTTGGCGATAAAAAGTAAGGCCATGAAGGTGTACTTCTTCATCACTGGAAGTTGGGCATGTTGAGTTTGTGGGAGCTAAAATAATATGATCGCATCAAGATGTATTGGAAGTTTGGGGGGTGGGGAGTCATATGTCACAAATTTT
Source organism: Acholoe squamosa (assembly GCA_949317995.1). Taxonomy (NCBI): domain Eukaryota; kingdom Metazoa; phylum Annelida; class Polychaeta; order Phyllodocida; family Polynoidae; genus Acholoe; species Acholoe squamosa. The sequence goes on from OX439045.1 coordinate 3,842,939, forward strand.
GAACCTGCATGTAAATAATTGGAGATCAGCATGCTGAGTTTCAAGGGGGGGGGGAGTAACCCCATCCTGAAAGATTGAGAGAGAGATATAAAGTCGAAGGGGAGCAAGACATTGTATGATTCAAAGTTAAAGTCCTGTATTTGAGGGTCGTTTACACTATGTGGGCTGTTTACACTATCCCAGCGCTGAAGGCGCTGGGTCCAGCTGTAAACTTTGTCTGTGGTACATTATACAGTAGGCTGCCACTACTCAATACAGCTTTGTATAGCAGGTATATCTATTTTTATCTAACTATCTGGGCCTCAACAGTGCCTTTTTGCTCATAACCCCAGTTCCTTATTAAAGGCATAAATAACAAATAGAGGTTCACGAGTTGATTATAGGGGCAGATAAGAAGCACGAGGCCGTAGGCCGAGTGTCTTCTTATCTAGCCCCTATGATCAACGAGTGAACCTCTATTTGTTATGTATGGCGTTTATACTATGGATTCCTCCATTTTCTTAAGTAATTACCTTAAAAAATGAAGAAATTTCCATCGAAGCGATCATCATGTTCTCCGTCCTCCGCCATTTTTGTTTGCCTTCTCGCTGTTACGCACAGACACAAAAAGTTACGTTGACATTCTCCCCAAGGGACGCACTATATACAGCGGCGGAGGTTTCATTTAACCACAGTTATGTGAAGAAATATATTCCCGCCCTATGTTATAATGCATTGTAAATGATCTATAAGAAGAGAGAGAGGATATATATAACAAACAAAATATATTTATTTATTTAACAAAGTATAAGTGCTGTTTAAATAATTCAACAATGGTGTAAACAGAGGAAACAAATGATTTTCTTTTTTTCTTTCAACACAGAACAAGTGTACACGTACTATACCTCATCTTAGAGGCTTCAGAACAACAACTTTGAGGTTTTACTTGTTAAGGTTAATAGTGAAACTGCAGTTGTCAAACTTAACATTTGAAAATAAAGCTGGTGTACTGCTTGAATTGTTTACATTGACAACATTTGTCTGCGAGAGGGTAGCATCATCTGATCTACCTTGCGCTGCTGTCACCTGAGTGACATGTCTCCCTGGTGTGGCATTGGTGACAGCTCCTGCGAGTCGAAGTGACATGTTTTCTCTCAGACTATCGGGGCATTTTGAGTAAAAATCAATTGATGATTCTGCCCGATGTCCTGTAACTGATTTAATGTCTTTTGCTGCAATCCCTTGGTCCCTCAGTTTGGTGATGCAAGTTGCACGGATGCAGTGGTTTGTGTAGATCTTGCTTAATTTTGCATCAACGGATATACGACTCATGAACTTCCCAATCGTGTTAATTCCTACAGCTGATTTAGCATACCAAGAAGTTGACAGCTTAAAGTTTTTTTTCTTTGGTGTCTGGAAGAAGTTATCGATTTCCATATGTAGCTTGGACAAATACAGCTCCAATGACTTCAATGAACAATTTTCTTCTCCAGTCCCATACATGCGTTGTTCATGTTCCTTGTCATGATACGATATGCCTTGGTGATTTTTTTCGAGTGGTTGATGGTCAAGGGTGGCATATTCCTTTCCATTGGAATCTTTAACAAAGATTATATGGTTTTTTTTGAGTTTGTGTAACCCTTCTCGGGCCCTTCTACCGAAATGTAGTACTAACTCGTAGAAAACCTTATTTTGAAGGTGTGTGGGATTATCATTCGAGAGAGTTTTAGTAGTGTACATTTTTTTTTCATCATTAGGTGTAATGGGGGGGTAGCTAGTAGAGACATCCAAACCTGCTTTTTTGTTAATTTTTATGTGACCAATGAGGGTCTGGTTAGCTTGATTGAAGATTATATCGGCCATGATGTTAAATCCTACGTTGTATGGACTGCTGGTCAAGTGGCGATGAAGTGCTCCTTGTACACATAACAGGCTTTTTTTGGAGTATTCCTGGCCATTCTTTTGTCGCACATTTGCATAGAATTTTCGGAGAAGTGGTGATAATATTTCAGGCATCATTTCTTCGAAAGCAGGATTTTCCCCCTCTTCTATAAGCCAGTCTGGAAAATAAAATATATATTTTGTATTAAAGTTGATAACTTGCCACTAAATTTTATTAAAAATTATATATATATATATCTAAACAGGTACAGGTTCACTCATACCATTTCTATTTAACTTCTATATGTATATGCTGCCAACTAGCGGCTCATGTTTGAACTAAGATGATACACAGAGCAGCGCGTGCCGGAACTACTTTCATGCGGCTGAGCGCTGTATATTTTTTTGTTTAAAAACTTCAATGCAATACGATGTGGAAATATATCTTACCTCGGAAAATTTTCACACCCCATTTGGTTTGTTGCAGAGTTTTCCCAGCTCGAGCTGCTGTCTCCATAGCATTGACATCTTCTTCTCGTAGATTACCAAATCTTTTTGATACAGGTTCATTTGAAACAGGTGGAATAGGCTCTATGGGAGCTTGCACTTGTACCGGTACTTCGGGCAGGGGGAAGGTTTCGAATGGGTCGTCTACGATGAGTTCTTGTATGAATACATCGCTATGTCGGAGGCTTCTAGTATTTACATCGTTGAGTAAAGTACCGTCAGACAGGAGGGTTACAGAGTAAACATATGCCCCTTGCAGACGTACATTGCTAATTAATCCTTGCACCCATTCTCCATTGTATACCACCTCTACAAATTCACCTTGTTTAAAGTTCGACTGCCAACTCGAAGAAGCCATCTTGGCAGGAGAAGAGTAGAAATCTCTAGTGCGGGAGGTAAGAATCTAATCGATATTCATACGCCCATAAGGACCAAGGACAAAGTTCAACATGAACAATTGTATCCCGCTGCACTACACTCGGCGTTCTGTACGCAGTCAACATGACGGGGAAATAGTCGCTAGATTCGATTTTTATTTCTTCAATCCTGTTGAAAATACACTTTAAATCATGCGAATTTAAGGTAGGTGATAGATTATAATATCTAGATTCATCCTCTATACGCATTAAGCTTATAATCGTATAGTTTTTTTATTATTGAATTAAATTCTTCGCTGTCAACTTGCTGTCACGTCGTCTCATCTCTAGTGTCAATATCCATTCAATTAGTGCATACTATTCGAACGTCATTATCCGCTCCAGGCACCGTAAAATCGTGCAAAAATGTGATAACCATGGTATAACCAGCCATAACGCACTCTCAGACCTTTTCTTCATCTTCAAGAAGCTGCTGGTTTCAATCCAGACATGTTAATAAATTGAGGAATATACAAAGTCAACTCCTTCATACATTTCCAGTTAAAACCGTTTATGGTTCAACCGGGAATCCTTCCCCGGCCGCTGTGGCAGGAGGCGAGCTCGCTGTCCACTATACCAAGCCGACCGGTGATAGAAAGCAAAGTACATCCAGTATTTGAAATTTTTTTCCCACATACCTGATGTTTGCAGACCTCGTTAGCATAGATTTCAATAGAGCCTGGTGGAGTTATTAACAGAGAACCATCCTTAGATATCCTATATGAACATGCCATGCCTAATTTCTCCATTTTGTTCGAAATAAATAAGAATCCATTGATTTTCCACATCGATACGAGTCCGGACCCACCCCGTCCAGCCATTCCTTGCTCGACGCGTGGCTGACCTAGTTCTTACATCCGGGCACCTATCCGCTTTGTCAACAAGACGCAATGGCCGTGTACCGGGCCGTGTGCATTGGATCGTTATGGAAAATCAATGGATTCTTATTTATTTTGAAGAAAATGGAGACAAAATGTAGGCGAACACTAACTAGAGATCGTATATTTGGTGGTGCTAGAAGTACAGGACTTGACATGCTTGGATTCTACCCGAAAAATAGTTGGAAAGACGAGGGTATGACGGGTGGAGTAAAAACAATGGCTATGCTGGCTTGTCAAACCGTGCGGATCGGATGCACTTACAAAATTTCTTCTCATGGATTAATTCTTGGGTTATAAGATAAGAAATTAATACAAAATGGAGAAATATGTTCGATAAACGCCTTAATGTATGTTATGGGTACGCACTCGTGGGTTTATGGGTTAATAATCCACTGCCCCTTCAGGGTCGTGGATTATTGACCCATAAACCCACTTGTGCGTACCCATAACATACATTAAACGCTAAATAACAGATTGTTGGTTGTCTATAGCTATTTGAATGTTGTGCAGTGCTAATCAGTAGAATAAAGGATTTTAAGTACACTACATATTGTCCTAGATACTGGGTGGCCATATAGCATTTGTAGAGTGGCTCTTCCACATAAGTGTTAAGGCAGTTTGGACTTATAACAATTCTAGGACTTAATACAAATTATGCATAAGCTTCTAGTTCCCCTGAAACAAAGACAGTTTTACTACCATGGATCCAAAAACCATATTATTAGGTATTGTGGTGTAATGGTTCGATCTTTCAAATGTAAATGCAAACAGAAATGAGAGAGGTATCCAGTTTAGCGCAATCAGCAAATTTACCTTGGAGTTGGTATAGTCAGTGGATATATTGGTTCGAACTAGTATTACCAGGGTGGTATTACCTTGACGAACGTTAAGGCTAAATCAACTTCTTACCAAGCCTCTCACAGTGAGGCTAGACTCAGACAGCTAGAGCTGCCACTGGCCCCCAACTCCCAAAGTTTAATGCTACCTCTGGTCCTGCCATCTACACTGGTATGGCAATTTCTCTGATATGCACACAATTTTATATACATTTACATTGACAAAGGCTGTTTCCCTAGCAAGCAAATTCTTATTAATTTCTGTAGATCCATAAAACCAGTCTACTTCAAATATGGGATGTTATGTTCAAAGTGACTATCAGGGCATCTGGATCTTCAATTATTTCTCAATATTCCTAGTCCAACATAGTCATATTGCATTTTCTATTTAATCAGACCTACTTCAAAATTGAAGACATAGAGAATAAAGTTTTAACAAGTAATTAATCTAAAGGATATCATTCTGTGTACTCTTATATTGATATTTTGATCCATTTGGATGGTGATTGACCACTGGCAGTGCACCCCACATGTCTGCTCTCTGCTTTATGCCCTCAGGTGTGTCTGAGTAGTCTATTGAATCAGCAGTCCACATGCCGACCCCTCTCAGACCCGCAGTCTGTGCAAACTGGTACTTGATCCTGAGACTCTCCTTATCATCATACCACGTCTGATGGAGTTTTCCTGTTGAGTCCTGTTAAAGCGAGGTAGACATGAAAAACAAAAAATGAATAAATTCATGCACAATGCTCTATTCCCTCTCTAACCTGGCATGGGTGTACCTTTTAACACCCTAAAGGTCATTTATGTGACTTCATGCAACCCTATGGGAGTGCATAAATGCCATGGAGTTGGCGTAATTCATGAACGTAGTAGCTCTAGCATGTTTATGCATCATGCTAACCAAAAGACATGTCAATCTGAGTACTATTGGCCCTTAAAGAGTTGGTTTGGGTGCCATTTTAGGAAAGCTCATATAGTTTAAGTATGTATTCATAATGTTTGATCATAAAGCAAACAAAAGATTACCTACTCTGAGTTGTTCTTACCTTACGGTTGAAGAATGGAGTGACAGATGACTTGCCCCACAGTCTGCCTGACGTATTAGTCTTGATGAGAGAGTTCATGATGACTGAGTATGTCACCCCCACACCCCCACACATTGGTACCACTGTACAATGATTAGACTACAAAAAGGAAAAGTACACATTCATCCATATTCATCAGCAATATGTCTGTCTGTCACTCTAGCTCATTTATGGTAATACATAAAAAATAAATGCTACTGCTCCTTTGAAAAAACATAGGTCATGAATTTTTGGAATATTCCCACACTCATCTATTAATATTCATGATGTCCAAATTGCTTGCAGCTTTCAAACCTTCCTGGACTAATTGACAAATGAAATATCAGGTATTCCACCAAAGATTTTGGAAAAGACCTATTTGGAAACTGTTCCTGGTCAATTACCACATATTTGAACCTTTTGGGGAAATTTTCAAAATGAACAAAGGCCTAATTCCTCAGGAGACAGAATTAAAAGTGATATAAGATGTCAAAATAAATTTACCTTAGAAATAGTTCTACATGGGTAGTCAAAGCCGTACCACGGTAATCCAAGGACGAGATGCTTGGGTGAGATACCTAGTGCCATGAAATTTCTAGCACCTGCAGCATAATAAAGCATTCATGTTTAAGCACATATATGTATGATACAAAATGTAATTCTTTTGTTATTTTTTTTACAGAGGTGAGTGGTTACTTTGGCAAAGTCACCACTCACCTCCGTAATCAAGGTCTGTGCATAGCGAATAAAGGCACCAGAGGGCAGCACTGTTCCCTTTACTTTCTCACCCTTACTATAGCATATGGATAACACCTACACAGACTAAATCTGGTAACCAGTCCACGCCCGTGGTTATGGGTATGTACTAGAAAGTTGGTTATTTTTCCTGAAAGAGGTAACTGTAAGTAGGGCTATGAATCAAAAGTACAATTCCATTTCCCTTTTAAGCATTTTACCAGAAATCATGAATTCATACCTTGAATCTTCATTCATAAGGCACGGCTTATACATAAGAATGATCCCCAATGCCAAATCTATGGTTTGTCTTAAAGTTGAGGTGTGTCGTATTTGTACGGTTATTGAACATGGTATATGATTAGTTTTTACGAAGTGCAGAATCAGGCCAAAATTCACTGTATACCGGTACATAGGTTGTTGTCATCATATCTACAGATGATCCTGACTGCTTATTATTACACTATATATAAAAATGAGTTAGGTGATCGCTGGTTATAAAACCAATATTTCTGACTGCTTCAGCCTAGAGTACCCTTGGGGTACCAGGTGAAGCAAAATCTTTAGGCTGTGAACCAGTGAGGAAAGCCCCAGCTAACTCGATTTACTATATAGACATTTAAACTAAAACATTTTCAGAACTATGGAATATTTCTCCTGCTTGATTCATTCCAATATCTTGATATTGAATTTTCCTTACTTGATACTTGTATAAAACAATTTATAACCTCAAAAAATCGTTTGTCAAGCTGCAAAGGCCGCCATCTTGGATCTCGATCCAAAGTGATTGATGCCAATATCTCAGTTACATAAAAGAGAAACTGCTGGACGATGAGAGAACTGAATTGTACTCATCATTACCTTTAAATTGATATATGTTGAGATGTGATGAATAGTTCCAGAGATTTCATCAAAAGTCATTCCCCAAGAGAATCTGCTGGGAGAGTGTAAATTTGTTTGACATTGCTATGACAAGTATCATTGCTAAGTTAAGCGCTGTTAAGATAAGCGCTTCTAATGTAAGACACCAGGGGGCAGCACTGAACCATTCTCTTGGCTGTATGGAGTGGGGGGGGGCACTGTGTCTATGGGGGGGGGTTCAGTCAACAAGGGGGGGGGTACAATGTGTTGAAAATGAAAGTCAATGAGCGTGGGAAACTGTTATCCAGTGAACGCAGAGACCCCTAGTGGGCATTCCTTGAATAAACGCACTCAGCAGCAGCAGCAAGATGGCTTAAGAAGTGAACTTGTAGTCTTCCCTCATTTCACCCCTACTCAATACAATGTGCCCTCAGTATCTACACAGAAAAAAATCCATGTTAGTCAGTCTAACTTTACTTAGTCAAAATGCCCAAATAATCTTAGTTAGTACATATGACTAATGTGTGACTAACAATGTCTAGTTTATTTTAGTCACATTGACTACCCAAATCAGTTTCTCTCTCCAACCACAATCTTGAATAAGGTATCTGATGGGAGTTTCAGGCAAGCTAACTTATCTTAGTCACTGTCACTTAGTCACTTTGACTAAGATCTCTTAGTGACTTTGACTAAGCTATATTGGCATAGTATTGCCTTTATACACCAGGTGGCAGCGTGGTTTGAAACAGGATTTTTCTGGTGGCTGTGTACCATAAACTATTCGATGGATGTCAAAATGATGGTGATTTTCAGGTGCTGTATAATTTTGAGGCTTTCACAATTCAATATAACATCAAGCTTGGCAAAATATGTCAAATAGTTTAATGATTTGTTAAATGAACTAGGTAGACAGATAATTACACCTTTTCTGTGGGAATCTAGATAAGTAAAATATCCACAGATGTATCTGCTTCTTTGTGGGTAACCCAGAGTAACTGACTCCGGGGCTCTAATGAAAATGATGTGAGGCATTTTACATGTATGCTTCCTAAATGATGAGATAATTATTTGTGGGATGTGGATCCTATACAGAGCTTACACTCACCATTATTAGATTGCATACTTAGTCAAAACCACTGAGGAATCTTAGTCAAAATCAGGCAAGCCAAGGCAAGTTGGGCACTTTGACTAATGGTTAGTCGTACTTGACGAAGAAAAACTTGGACACTTAGGCACATGCTTTTGATTAGGTATTGTTAGAAAGTTATAGGCCGGGGGCTGATAGGGCCCACCATTTGGGTCAATTTTTGTACCATGTTATTCAAGGGGATGCTCAATCCCCAAGCTCTAAGACTATCTTACCTTGTCTGGATCCTGAAGCTATTGGTCTTGCTGGAAAGAAGACATAATCAGCTTTTCATTAAGCCCTAATACATGTTTTTAAGCTCAGATTTGAGTGTACCAGTCGGGAAGATGGAAGGTTGAAATTACAAAGATCCTTTTTTTTAACTGAAAATCTTAAATGCGCTCCATATACATGTATAAAACTTGCCCTTATCCCCATCTAAGCACAATATCTAATATCATTTATGTGGGACAAACCTTTCTGAGTAATATGAGACATTTTACAGAATTCCTTGATGACTATGACACACATTATTGCCTTGGACGCAAAGACAGTGCCTTGAGCCAATACGATGCTGTTCCATTTCAATAATCTCCCTCTTTAAGTAAATGGATGTTTTTCCATGCTAAATCTTTACCAATTCTCCTTATTCTTGTGCTAAAAAGAGTGCTGATTAAGAATATGCATGTTTCTACTTAATCGTGAGGCTGTATATGGCTGAAATTCAAAATGGCCGACAATAGATTCAGATGTCACTTTGAATTACATGAATGTGCAGTCTAGAAAGTATCTGGTGGGTCCTACCCCCTATAAATCAGCTTAGTAGAATACAGTGCTGCTTTTGCTTTGTTGCTAAGTGGTGTGGTTGCCTAGCAACAGCAGCTTTGCATAGCGACCAAGCCTGAAAATATGCTTGAATGCTCATATCTGCATGGTTTCCTTTCAGCAACATACTCCCCTGATGTAAACTTGTATATAACTCTTCTGTGACTTCCACCATAGACTAGGAAAATAGGTGCTAAAAGGTTGCTAGGTTGTGTGGTGGTCTAGCAATAGCAGTTTTGCATAGCAACAATGTCTAGATTCATACCTGTAGTGCATAGTCTCCCCTCAAGGACATAGTTCACTGATTTCAAATTGCATATAGCTCCCTTGTGCACATCAAGTAGTATGGACATAGGTAGAAATGATTGCTATGTCATGTGGTTGCCTAGCAACTGCAGCTTTACATAGAACCCCATGTCCAAATCTATGCAGATAGTCACAGATAAGTGTATGGTCTCACCTCAGGGATGTATTGCAACATACAATTCTTTGTTAAGAGATCAGATCCATCACAGAAAATCAGTCTAGTTGTGTGAAATTGTTGGCCACAATAACACTATAGAACAAGGTAGTAACTGTGTGTTTGGATTATGTGAGGGTCGTTGTTATTCATTTATTTATCCCATGCATTCATACTCCCAAGATGGAATGTTTTACTTCATGACAGCTCAAGTTAGAGATAGGGGGATATTTTCCCCCCAGATCCTGAATAGTTCACTTGAACTCCACTAGAGGGGAGTTTGAAATCTCCCTTGTGAGTAAGGGCGAAAACAGGGGATGATTGACTGGTAACTTCTTGTATCATGTCTCCAATATACAGGCAGGTTGAGAGCTAATTGTCTAGGATGGCCAGCTTGATCTTAATAGCTACTTGTCACTTTGTGCCTATATGTCAGATGTAATTGATAGTGGTCACACATGCAATAAACCCCCCATTAAGTATTCTGTCCATTTGCAGTTATGTATCCATCACAGTCATTCAATATACAATGCTTTCTTTCTCTCCCATATTAATTAAACCTTCCTGCAAAATGAATTACAGAGTAAGTGGTCAAGTCTGTGATTGCTGTTAAAAAGATGCAATAGATGACTTGGCACTGTGGTGAGCATCTCAATGTCCAAACCCTGGGTTATTTTAAAAGATGGCTATCAATTGTCAAAGGCAGGAAGATGATCTCCATTCATAGGATCCATGGAGAGAGGGACTGCAGATTATAGTGATGGTGACAGAATCACAACAGTAGCTACAGGTTCTTTCTAGATATGATAAGAGCAATTTGTACAATATGGATGACACTTCCCTCTTCTAGAAGCTAGACCATTCGACCACCATGTCCACTGTGAGTGATGTAGAATGGTAGAAGATACTCAAGGTCTGTGTGCCAGTGGCTTTCAGTAGTTTTATTAGGGTCAACTAGTAATTCAATACACCAAATGTGTTGGGGATAATGAACTGCAACAGATCAACATGCCTTCTCAGAAGTGTCCAGCAGCATAATCACCAGTTGTTGGGATCACACTGCTATGAGAGAAGTTGAACCAGAATGTAATGTTCAGAGATATGTAAGGATGGATAACACTGGGCCTGATGCTCTGAATGGGTAACAGATGAGAGAATATCCTTAGAATTGTATAATTGTATTCCAATCCTTCTCTTTCATTTTCTGAATAGGTGAATGAAACCAGCACTGTCTAAGGTCAATGCAAATTCCACCTTGCACAGGTCTACTTTCAGACAAGTAGGCTGCCCAAGGCTTTTGAGATAATTAATTAGGCATGCAGTATATAATGAGGCTAAGAGCCAATATTCTGTATTCTAAATGTGTGTTATCAGTACTAGCATTGGTAAATTTTGATGATGTGACAGTGGTTACATGAATTTGATATTGGGGGGAGGGAGGAGGGAGGAGGGGACAGTTGTTAGGAATTACAATCCTGTGTAATCATGGATGATCTGATATACATATGCATGAAGATGTATATACAAAATAACACAGGGTGTGGATGTGGCAAATATCATTTTATCATTATCTCATCATATGGTCTCTGTCAATTAGATGATTTTAAAAGGTAGATTTACATCAAGTACATGACCTTGCAACGTGTTATATGTGCTTCTATTTTGAGATGTGGACAGGGGAGCAATACATACAAGTTCTTGAGGCGAGACCATACACTTATCTGTGACTATCTGAATAGATTTGGACATGGGGTTCTATGTAAAGCTGCAGTTGCTAGGCAACCACATGACATAGCAATCATTTTTACCTATGTTCATAATATGCGATGTTCACAAGGGAGCTATATGCAATTTAAAATCATTGAACTATGTCCTTGAGGGGAGACTATGCACTACAGGTGTGAATCTAGACATTGTTGCTATGCAAAACTGCTATTGCTAGGCCACCACACAACCTAGCATGATGGAAGTCACAGAAGAGTTATTTACAAGTTTACATCAGGGGAGTATGTTGCTGAAAGGAAACCATGCAGCATTCGAGCATATTTTCAGGCTTGGTTGCTATGCAAAGCTGCTGTTGCTAGGCAACCACAGCACTTAGCAACAAAACAAAAGCTGCACTGTATTCTACTAAGCTGATTTATAGGGGGTAGGACCCACCAGATACTTTCTAGACTGCACATTCATGTAATTCAAAGTGACATCTGAATCTATTGTCGGCCGTATACAGCCTCGCCATTAAATTTTATAAAGTAGAAACATGCATATTCTTAATCAACACTCTTTTTAGCACAAGAATCAGGAGAATTGATAAAGATTTAGCATGGAAAAACATCCATTTTCATAAAGAGGGAGATTATTGAAATGGAACAGCATCGTATTGGCTCAAGGTAGTGTCTTTGCGTCCAAGGAAATAATGTGTGTCATAGTCATCAAGGAATTCTGTAAAATACCTCATATTACTCAGAAAGGTTTGTCCTACATAAATCATATTAGATATTGTGCTTAGACGGCATAAGGGCAAGTTTTATACATGTATCTGGAGAACATTTAAGATTTTCAGTAAAAAAAAAAAAACTTTGTAATTTCAATCTTCCGTCTTCCCGACTGTCTGGTACACTCAAATCTGAGCTTAAAAACATGTACTAGGGCTTAATGAAAAGCTGATTATGTCTTCTTCCTACCAAGACCAATAGCTTCAGGATCCAGACAAGGTAAGATAGTCTTAGAACTTGGGGATTGAGCATACCCCTTGAATGACATGGTACCAAAATTGACCCAAAAGTGGTTTGAACCTGCACATGGATAATGAGCCAAAACCGGTAGTGCATCCCAAGATAATCAATGTTAACATCTTGAATCTTGTTCAGGGGACCCTAAGGATCGAAAAAATACCCGTCGCGTTGGGATGTGGGGGGGGTGCATGGTGGGCCCTATCAGCCCCCGGCCTATTAGCCTTTTTGACTAACATCTGACTAAGATTTTGAACATTATTTTTTTCTGTGTAGTGGCGAAGCCACTCGTGTATAGGGAATTATGGTTATGTTGCAATATTCCGTGATTACAGTGAACCCCACATATGAGAAAGCTATAACTTTGAGGACTTAATTAGTACTGTTCTATAGTACAATATCCTTGCCTATAATGCAAACCCTCATAAGTTGTTATGTTTTGTTAGAGTAGTTCTCACTCCAAGACTATGAAGACTAATAATGTATACTAAAACTAATACTAGTATTGATAACAGAATAGGTAAAAAATGCAACTACTAAATATAGGATCTGACCATTCACATTTCTGATGTAGTTAGAATTGGCTGCTGCAGTACATTTCCATTCCTCATCGTAATCCATTACCAAGAGGAAGTCCACGGTACGACTAATGTGCAGGTAGTCATAATGACGAAAATTGTTAGGGGTATTTGGTGTGTCAAATGTTACCTGGAAGGTCAGCAAAAAAAATGATTATGCAAACCTTTCATTGATGATACCAGAATTATTCTTATGATTCTAAGTTTCTTCACCAATTCAATTCAGTCCTAAATGATGGTGAGGAATTCAACTGTAAGGAACTGATCCCAGAATAAAAATGAAATTATAGACTGTATTAAACAAGTGAATTATACCTGTGGGTTGGTAAAGTTGGTTTTGAAGGCCTTTGTTAACTCAGTGATGAGAGAATTCAGGGCCTCCCTCCTTGTTGTGTCCCATGCTGCTATTGCTGACTCAAAGTCAAAGTTAACACCATCCATGAAGTTGTACTGTGCATGAGCTACTTGTTGTTGAACCCAGGCTGTGTGGTATGTAGGGTCCGTGAGTTTGTTTGGTGGAAAGCCTGCTATAAAGGGGGAAAATTGAGACAGTAGAAGATATTAAAAACGATTTGAAAATATTGAGGTCAATGTTTGATTCCATAAAAAGGGGGCTTGGAAATGCATGTATCTATGGAGCCCCTAATAGGACATACTTAAAAGATTTTTTTTTCATTCAAAATATATTCCTGCGGGTACAGAAACATTTCTGCGGAAACAGGAACATTCCTGCGCAAACAGGAACATTCCTGCAGAAACAGGAACATGTATACTAAAAAGATTGTTTTTCATGCAAAATATATTCCTGCATGTACAGGAGAATTACTGCTGGTACAGGAAGATTCCTGCAGGTACTGGAATATTCCAGCGGGTACTGGAGGATTCCTGTGGCTACAGGAAGATTCTTGTGGATACAAGAATGTTCCTGTGGACACAGTACCATTCTTACATTTTGAGGGTTTAAAACATGTAAAAGCTAATAGGACACACCAAAAATAATTTTTCACAAGAAAAAAATATTCTTGCGGGCACAGGAAGATTCCTTTAGATACAGAAAGATTCCTGCGGAAACAGGAACATTCCTCTGGAAACAGGAACATTCCTGCAGAAACAGGAGCATTCTTATATGTGCAGACAATTCTTACAGGTGCAGAAACATTTTATGTGGCTGCACAATTTTTTTTTCTGTCTGAAAACAAATTCTTTGAGGTGCAGAAAAAAATGGTCATGAGACCCCCCCCCCACTTATAGGGCTTCTTCCTTTCTATGCCCTGAGAGCCTATCATCTATGGCCTAAGGGGACATTATAGTAGGCCTACCTCTGATGCAGAGACTATGCCTGGGGGTATTTTCTTTTATTCATCTAGAAAATATTACTGTATATAAGAATGTCCCTGTACCCGCAAGAATTGTTTCTGTGTCCGCAAGAATTGTTCAGTATCTGCAAGAATTGTTCAGTACCCACAAGAATTGTTCAGTATCCGCAAGAATTGTTCAGTACCCGCAAGAATTGTTCAGTACCTGCAAGAATTGTTTAGTACCTGCAAGAATATTCTTTCTAAGAAAATTTTATTTTTGGGATGTCCTATTAGGGGCTCCGTATGTATTTCATTTAATGCTAGAGGTACAAAGAAATTTCTTCCTCTTAATTTATCCATCAGGATTGATAATCATACTTCCTATGTCAGACCTCTTCTCTTCAACCTGATTTTTCTATCAGGTCAGGAGCGCGCTCTCAGAATCTTACCTCCAGATACCACACGCACACCTTTACTGTGGGCATAGCACATAATCTTGTCACTGTCTCTAGATGCTGCACCAAACAGGACGGCAGTGGTGACCCGTGTCCAATCATACTTCAGGTAGTTGGTGGTTTCAGTGATAAAGGCAAATACCTAGAGGAGAAATCATTATTTTCATAAATAAACATGATATGGCTATAGAAAAAAAGTGTGCAATTTCCCCTTACACCTCCCTACCCCCTTTGGCATCAACAGACTAAGTATGTACCGCTCACTAGCAATAGACTACTAGAATCAGAATTGCAATATCTTTTAAGTTCCCTCAAATACAGTTGTCAGTATGGCAGTACCATCCGATCAGTCTATGAAAAATCTTACCTCATACAGTGCTACAGAGGTGACGGGTTGACACAGTGCAGGTGAGGAGCAGGGGCAGGTTCTGTTGGTGTTACCGGGAGCTCTGTAAGGTGGCCACACCAAGGGCTGTTTACCCAACAAACCACTCACCATAGATGCACCCAGGGTGAGGGCTACCAGTGATAGAAGCGTATTAAGTTTTGTATTATCCCTTGGTATTCCTTACCGCTTCCTTAAATCTGCGACGTTTCTGGAAATTTACGAGAACTATTCCCTGTACCACAAGGTTCCCTTGGTATAATCTTAAATCTTATACCTCAAGTGTCAAATAATTTTAGAATTGTGACACGATCTGCAAAAAGGGGTCCCAGTGCAGGGTGTGATAAGGCCCCCTTTCCCAGTATATGTCACATTTGTATAGTTATTTCCTTTGTAATATAGTGTACGTGTGTATGGAATCCACAGATCAAGTAAAAAAAATAGCCCCATATTGATTAAAATTGCAACCTTTTAGCACAGCGTACTATTCCATACTGACACAACACTCACTTAGTCATGAGATTTGGCTATAGAAACCAGGAAGGAAGTGGTGGGTGGGTGGGGGGGGGGTCAGAGGCAGGTGGGAGGGTTTCACCTGGATTGATGTCATCATTCAGTGGGGTGTATTATTTTGTGGTTTGACACCAGGGAAATGCCCAGCAGACTATATATAGATCTACTTCTTCTTTTTAGGTATCGTTTCTATACTCACCCTCCCATGTTGCATGTGACTACATCAACAAGGTGACTCAGCTAGATATATGTAAGGTTTTTGTTGTTGTTTTTTCTTTCATTTTTGAAAGAAGCATGACAGAAATTAACACACCAGTAAACAAATATGTCTCTTGAATAAATAAACTTTGTTAATGGAAATTCCCTAGTTTTCATTCCCTCCCTCGTCTTTCCACCCTAATACATGTAGGACGTTTAGTCATGATATAAACCTATAGCTCATCGTTTTTTTATTAGGGCACAATCATTGATTGTAGATATCAATAGGAATAAACAAGAAATGCAGTTGTGACCGCGTAAAAAAACGCCTCCTGCCGTTAATGTTGGTATACCAGTGTTTGATGACATGACATGTCTCATAAAGCAGACATAAAGAAGATTTCACAATCATCAATTTCTCTATTCAGTAATTTTGTATTGTGAGACCTCATCACATGGGGCAAATGCAATCATCATAGCGCACTCCCGTACCGCTTCGCGGTACCGCCGCTACGCGGCATGGGAGGCGCTAAAAAAATCACTTCAACTTTGAGAAACATGGACTTGTATCTTAGAATGCATTTGATAATTTCTAAGCAAAATCTGTTTTGGGGATATCTAAGACAATCTTCATGAGCTATTGATACAGATAAACAGGATATCTTATAAATGTCATTGAATGGAATGACAAAGTTTTTATTCAAAGTGATTGATATGAGACATATGACTGACAGGGATATTTAAGAGGTTTATGATTTTCACTAAATAACATTCATCAATATGAACATAATATCACATGTATAAAGTGTTGCTTACAAAGTGGGATGGATCCCTGGTGCAAAATAGTACTATTAAAAGTGGCCAAAATGTTCTATTTTGTTCGTTTCTATTAGGTTGATTATTGGGTAGACAATATCTAATTTCTCACACCTCCAATAGGTTATACTTTATATTGGTAGATTAACCACAAGATGACAGTTAAAGGATGTTATTCCGGGCATTCCTGTAGAGATATTTTGTTTTATACGGGTGGTGGTTGACCACTGGTAGTGCACCCCACATGTCTGCTCTCTGCTTCATACCCTCAGGTGTGTCTGAGTAGTCTATTGTATCAGCGTTCCACATGCCGACCCCTCTCAGACCTGCAGTCTGTGCAGACTGGTACTTGTAGCCAAGACTGTCTTTGTCATCATACCATGTCTGATGCAACTTTCCTCCAGAGTCCTGTATTAGTCAATTAACAATTAAATACTAACGAAACAGGAATATTTCTCACCATACCATGAGATTGCCATAATGTTATCAGTATAGTCAAGTCTCAATATATTGCCCTTCAAAAATTCAGTCAACTCACTTGTCAATAGGTCATGTATCCCTCTAAACAGATTGATTTAATTCTATTGTGATCTTGATTCATAGAACCAGCATAATCGGTAACATGAAAATGACATCAAAATTCCATCACTAAGTATTGGAATCTAAAGTTCATATTTAACACAAATTTAGCAATTACCTTTTACTTACACTGCATGTAATACCTTACTTAGTACAAATGGCCCTGAACACTCAGGCAAGAAGATTTGTCCTCTCACCTTACGGTTGAAGAATGGAGTGACAGATGCCTTGTCCCACAGTCTGCCTGAGGTGTTAGTTTTGTACAATGAGTTCATGATGCCAGAGTACCCCACCTGCCCTCCTCCACATTTTGGTTCCACTCTGCAATGGTTATCCTGAAAATAGCACGTGTGAAATGATTATAATCTAGTAAAACATTAGAAACCTTCTGAAGCAGATTCCAAAATTACAAGTTTCAGGAAATGAACAGCTTTGTTCAATCAGAGAAACAATAGGAATTTATTGCATAGTTATATCCTATACAATACATGTACAGAGGATGCAGTATGCTATGGACTTTTTAATAAATATCTAATCCTTAGGTAGTCATGTTGGACCCAATATGATGTTTATACAGTTCGATATGGGTGATACAGCTGCTGAGGAATATCTATGTGCTTAGTGGTATCTTTTTTACACAAAATTTATCATTCAGAAATTGCATAAAGCTGGTTGCATATGTAGTTTGTCTTGTAATAATGGGAATCTTGTTCATGTGTAGCCCTATACATTAGTTTTACCAGTTTGATACACTAGATGGCGCTCCAGTAGCCCCACTGCTTAGATGGGCATATCCAGCATCCACTCCCAGGGCACCATAGGCTTACCCTTAGAGCACAGACACCCCTCACTAAAATGCCCATTTACAATGTAAAATACAACTCCATGTCTTAGAAATCACAGCTGCACACAGAGAAATAGTGCTGTTTTATTCACTATCAATATTTAAAGAAAATAATGAGCAAAAAATTAGGCAGATCATTACAAACACATGAGCATATTACAAGTACTAGACTCCAAAATTTAGCCATGCCCCTGAGGGGGTAGCAAAGTGGCATGGTCGCCACTAGCGCCATCTGCTGTATCAAAGCTGATGAAATGGGCGTATACATAATCAAGGGTGTCAGAGTAACATTACCTTAGAGATAGATCCACATGGGTAGTCATAGCCATACCACGGTAATCCCAGGACGAGCCGTTTTGGTGAGATTCCCAGCGCCATGAATTTTTTAGCACCTGTAGTATAGTAATCAACCAATTGATCACAGTATAAATTACCTAATTTCTCAAATTCTGAAAGAAATCCCTTAAAAACAGTATTTACAACATTATAGAGGTTCACAGTCTTTTGATCATATAGAATAAGACTTTATATATTCTATATATGTACATATAATGAATTTTTCTATGCCTTCCAACCTCCTCCCAAACCATAAGGGCAACATTTATTCCAAGCCACATGATCAAATTCAAATTGCAATCAATTATTATTCCTGCCCAAATGGAATAGATTAATGGTAGATACATGTAATTTATGGAATAGTTGAGGAACTCTTAAAAACATACCATTTACAGTGGTGATGTAGTTAGCATTAGCGCTAGCTCTACATTCTCCAGCCTCGTCGTAATCCATCATAAGGATGAAGTCCATGGTCAGACCGATATGAAGGTAGTCATAGTGACGGTAACTGTAGGGGCTATCGGCTGAGTCAAAGGTTACCTGGTAGGATAAGAGAAATGAATGAACCATATGCTTTTACCTCATATTCAACATGTTAGGTGAGTCAAAGGTTACCTGATGTGACAATAGATATATGGGGTTGACCTGGGATGCATTATCAACCAATCAGATGACTCCCTGTATTCATTGCAGAATTTATTTTGGTACATTATACTGGTTCTTATTAGTGCCTATCTTGCTAGGTGCAAGATTAAGCAATGACTGAACCACTGAGCATCCATACTATTGTATTAGTTACCAGCCTTATCTTATTCTCTTGACTTTATACTTGATAGCAGTTTCATTCCAATGCAAATCCCCAAACAAACAAAAAACAATTGTAATAGTATTCATTAAAGACATCTTGACATCATGGTTTGAATGTACACTTAGTAAATTAGTATTATACACAATAAATATGACATAATTATGAGGTTGCAAGACAGAAATAAATCTTATGACAAGGGAAAGGCAGGGATACCTGTGGTTTGGCAAAGTTGGTTTTGAAGGCCTGTGTCAGCTCAGAAACAAGAGAACTAAGGCCCTCCCTCCTTGCGGTATCTCTTGCTGCTATTGATGACTCAAAGTCAAAGTTTATACCGTCAAAGAAATTGTACTGTGCATGTGTTACGTGTTGCTGCACCCAGGCTGTGCGTGATGTGGGGTCCGTCAGTTTGTTCAGTGGGAAGTCCGCTATCAAGTAAATTCAAGTAAAAATTTAATTTTGTTTATTCACAGCTATATTCAAGATAAAGAAAGGGAATAAAGTAATCAGCCTACAGTTACAAAGGATGTTAGGAGATTTACATAATTATGTAGTAACTCATGGTTTGATTATTCTACCGGTTGTACACCATAAATAATAACTGTTCAATCTACCAGGGATCCTCGTAAAACCACCGTAATTATACAACAGGACCCACTGTAGTTTTTAGAAGAACCACCTGGTGGCAGTGCGGTGGTACAAGGAATCTCTGTGAAAATAATGACATCTCTGAGAAAATAATGACGGATCTCTGGCAACTTTGGGATGAGAAATCCTTCATTAATTTGACGATATTATTTTTACAGTATAGCTACCACAGAGCTACCAGTAAACTTAAGAACAAAGTATGAAGACAGGAGTTGTCATCTAAGTGCAGCTTTATTCATCAGGCATCAATCATAGCCAAAATATGGACAGCAAGATGATATAAGGCACACATTTGTGTGCACACATTGGTTCCACTATGTGTGCACATAGACCACTTTTGTTAATATGTTTATCTTACCTCCATAAGAGACACGTACACCCTTACTGTGAGCATAGCACATAATCTTGTCACTGTCTTTGGATGCTGCGCTGAATAGGACAATGGTGGTAATCCGTGTCCAGTCGTACTTCAGGTAGTTTGCGTTAGAAGTGATAAAGGTAAATACCTACAGACAAAAAATAAAACTTTTCTGTAGTATGTTATACAATATTAACCTGTCTCGGTGTATTTGAATAAGCTATGGTCTTTATTAATCACTGGAGGTATAAAGGCACAGAAACAGAAACAGGATAACCGTGGTGATCCGGGTCCAGTCATACTTCAGATAGTTGTTGCTAGAAGTGATGAAGGTAAATACCTACAGAAAAACAATGTCCTTGTGTTGAATTACATGGTCTTTAGATGGTCTTTAGATGGTCTTTAGATGGGGGTGGTGGTGGTGGATTTCAACCCATGGGACCCAGAAATGTTCTCCTTCACCCCCCCCACATACACACCTATTGAAAAATAGTGCATTAAATTCTAAATAGCTCACTTTAAAATGCCATGCTCTGTTTCATCCCTCTACTTCCACTCACCCCATTAGAGGAAAAAGCCCCCTGCCTTATCTCATATGGTTTGTATAGCATAAGGAGGTGTCCCCCTGTCTGATTCTCACTGGCTGTTATTTTGAGTAGCAATCATAGTTATGAGAAGATATTGACTACTCTTGCCACCTCACTCCCTGACTGCTTTTGGGCAACATAAAAATAAGGTCACCACATGAAATATTCCCTTTTTTGCAAGGCCCTCCTGTATCCTCCCCTGTCTGTGTTTGATTAAAGCACTCCCTTGTACAAGTGTTAGTCTTGAATATATCATGTTGGAGATATATATGGGTGTGCAGAGAAAGGTCTTCTGTGATTGGTTGCTGTATGGCCTTTTTGAAATAAATGTCCATATCCTTCCAGACCACAGTGTATGGTAGATACACACCTGAACTTGGTGTATACAATATATTCACCACAGCACAACAGGATATCATACAGCGACTCAGACCATTGGCAACCTGGGGAATGTGGCTTTTCCCATTGTTTGTTCACCTAAGTGTGGTATGCAATATTTAGAACTGCAGGCACCAGAAATGTCTAATACAATCTATTGAAGTAGGTGCCAACTCATTAATATACCAGGCAAGGTTGTCTGTGGCAAAGAATAGACCTGAACACAATAACATTGATTTGATATGTAGAACAAATGAAATACAATATGGCATGGGAAGATAATGAACTAGAGTATATGTCATTAAGGTACTAGACTATGCTTTTAAAGTACATTTTGTGATTATTGGTACTGCACGTGAAGTTGTGTAACATTACACTTTTCAGAACACAACAATATGCACCATCAATCAATATTCTTGCAATAATTGACTAAATTCAATGGGCTTTGCTAGATAAATACTACATGAGTATTCCCTCATCCAGATGGGCGTTGCTACTAGATCAATATTGTAGTTTTTTCCCCATCTGTAGCTCCAGCAGCTCTAATGTTAAAGTCAGGGAAGGGTCAGCTATCTATCAATCTATATTACTTGAAAAAAACAGTCTCACATGGTTTATACATTCATGGACCTACCCAATTTGTTTTCTTTCTATAATATTTGTACAAATATTTTTCCTTAAGCTTCTCTCCCTTTGTCTTCTAATCACCCTTCCCTAAAGTATCTATTCTGTCGGCCGGCCAAAATTTCACAAAATCTGTTTTTGATTATGCAAAAAGTATAGAAAAAAATCAGTCGGATTAACAAAAATTTGGTTGACCAATATGGCAGTGGGATAACCGCTTTACAAATGTAGTGTTTTTTGTTTCTCCGATGAAATCATGAGAAGAGATGATTTCGGTAGGCAACAGGGTGTTTATTTGTTGGATTATATAAGTAAAGGGGAAATGGCCACTGAGGACTACTGATTGTATTCGGTTACATGAGCGTTACAACCAGTGTATATGAGTAGCAGCTGCAGCTAATACTGAGGAATATGAGGTAATGTCGCCATAAATATAGGGGAAAAGCCTGCAAAACTGGCAACAAACTTAACTTTTATAGTAATCAGTGTAAAAGATGGAGCAGGTTAGGTCTAAGACCTAAAAGACCCGAGTTTTTAATGCAATTTTCAATGCTATTTTCAATTCAATTTTCAATATTCAATCAGATATTGACAAATAGTGAGTGATTACTGAAATATGTTGATGAACTGCTGACCAATAATGAGCAATTACTAACATGTATTGACTAATTGCTGACAAAGAGTGCATTATTACTGATATATTTTGACAAATAGTGAGTAATAACTAACAAATTTATATTGACTAATTGCTGACAAATAGTGCATTATTACTGACATATTTGGACTAATTACTGACAAAAAGTGAGTAATTACTGACAAAAAGTGAGTAATTACTAACATAAATTGACTAATTGCTGACAAATAGTGTATTATTACTGACATATTTGCTGACAATGCATCATGACATCCATAAAAGGGTTAACTGCACATCAATGCCTTGTCTATCAATAAAGGGTTGACTGTGCATCAATGAATCATGCTATCCCTAAGGGGTTAACTGTGTATCAATGCATCATGTCATCCATAAAGGGTTAAGTGCATCAATGCATCAGGTTATCCATGAAGGGTTAAATGTGCATCAATGCATCGTGCCATTCATAAAGGGTTAACTGTGTATCATTGCATCATGCCACCCATAAAGGGTTAAAGTGCATCAATGCATCATGCCATTCATAAAGGGTTAAAGTGCATCGATGCATCATATTATCCATGAAGGGTTAAATGTGCATCAATGCTTTGTAACATCCATGAAGGGTTAACTGTGGATCAATGCATCATGCCATTCATAAAGGGTCAACTGTGTATCGATCCATCATGCCATCAATAAAGGCTTAAAGTGAATCAATGCATCATGCCATTCATAAAGGGTTAACTGTGTATCAATGCATCATGCCATCAATGAAGGCTTAAAGTGAATCAATGCATCATGCTATACATAAAGGGTGAACTGTGCATCAATGCTACATGCCATTCATAAAGGCTTAAAGTGAATCAATGCATCATGCTATCCATAAAGGGTTAGCTGTGCATCAATGCATCATGCTATCCATAAAGGGTTAATTGTGCATCAATGCATCATGCTATCCATAAAGGGTTAACTGTGCATCAATGCTACATGCCATTCATAAAGGCTTAAAGTGAATCAATGCATCATGCCATTCATAAAGGGTTAAAGTAAATCAATGCATCATGCCATTCATAAAGGGTTAATTGTGCATCAATGCATCATGCTATCTATAAAGGATTAATTGTGCATCAATGCTACATGCCATTCATAAAGGGTTAAAGTGAATCAATGCATTATGCCATTCATAAAGGGTTAAATGTGCATCAATACATCATGCCATTCATAAAGGGTTAACTGTGTATCAATGCATCATGCCATTCATAAAGGGTTAAATGTGCATCAATGCATCATGTCATTCATACAGGGTTAAATGTGCATCAATGCATCATGCCATTCATAAAGGGTTAACTGTGTATCAATCCATCATGCCACCAATAAAGGGTAAAAGTGCATCACTGCATCATGCCATTCTTAACGGGTTAAAGTGTGTCAATGCATCATGCCATTCATAAAGGGTTAACTGTGCATCAATGCATCATGCTATCTATAAAGGGTTAACTGTACATCACCGCATCATGCCACCGATAAAGGGTTAAATGTGCATCAATGCTTTGTGAAATCCATAAAGGGTTAACTGTGCATCAATGCATCATGTTATCCAAGAAGGGTTAAAGTGAATCAATGCATCATGCCATTCATAAAGAGTTAACTGTGCATCACTGCATCTTGCCATCCATAAAGGGTTAAATGTGCATCACTGCATCTTGCCATCCATAAAGGGTTAAATGTGCATCACTGCATCTTGCCATCCATGAAGGGTTAAATGTGCATTAATGCATCATGCTATCTATAAAGGGTTAGATGTGCATCAATGCATCATGCCATTCATAAAGGGTTAACTGTATCAATGCATCATGCCACCCATAAAGGGTTAACTGCACATCAATCCATCATGCCTTAAATAAAGGGTTAAAGTGCATCAATGCATCATGTCATTCATAAGGGGTTAACTGTGCATCAATGCATCATGCCATTCATGTCTAAGACCATAGAATAATAAAAACACACATTAAAACACAATTTAAAACACAGAATGACGTCAACATTTTCAATTAAACACCATAGAACGGAGAGGTGAAAAGGCCTTGATAGATTCAGTCCTGAGTGCTCTCTGATAGCTATCAGTGTAGCATGCTGGAAATCAGCTCAAGAAATGGCTGCACACATTCTACATCCTGCAATATCGGTATATAGAGGACCTATATATGTACCCCCTCCCCCTCACACACACACAGAGACCAGCTGGACACTGTAGACAAGGGAGAGGTGCATTGGTTAGTAAGACAAAGGACACCTACACCAGCATGAAAGTGAAGGGGAAGGCATCCACAGTTTGGCAGCTTAGGCCCTACTGTAGTGTAGGGAGCATTGTGTGCAGGCAATCCACTTGTGGCATGGGTAGACCTGCTAATCCTTTGCACCTTAGAGGGTTAAAGTAAGGGAGTGATCATTTTTTAACAACAGGGGGGGGCTGGTGGGTTTGCGTGCGGACGCGTGAAAAAAATTTCGACCCCCCCCTCTCGAGGGGGTTAATTTTTTTCACCCCCCCCATAAGGGACAAAAATCGCGCGCGAACGTCCCTTTTTAGCCTATAGTAACCCACCGGTCCCCCCCCCTGTTGTTAAAAAATGATCACTCCCTAAAGTACTCAGAACATGGACAAGTATTATGGTGTACACCAATACCCACCTCTATTACGAGGTGATTGGGAGGTGTGTGTGTGGAGGGGGGGGGGGGTGTAGACTGTAGACACATGGGTTGTGTGGTCATCAGACCAGAACGAAATTGTTTATCAAGAAGGGAGCCCACCAAAAGCTGTGCTGGGGTAGACCTACAATAAATCGACCAACACTATACAATACCTATATGATTTACAATTTTTTTCCATAGTAATATGCACAATATACCAAATTGATTTCCAAGTTAATCCGCAGTACTTTGCAATGGTCAATTTAACATTGTATACAATACCATTGCAAATTTAAAAAAAAACAATTTCACATAAAATGGGCAGTGGTCGATTTATGGTGCACATTACCCCTATACGCAAAAAGCTTCGGTGAAAACGTGTCCACTAGAAGTAGACCCGAGTTCGGAACTCGGGTCTAATAAATGACAAAAATCTTACCTCATACGGTGCTACAGTAGTGACGGGTTGACACAGTGCAGGTGAGGAGCAGGGGCAGGTTCTGTTGGTGTTACCGGGAGATCTGTAAGGTGGCCACACCAAGGGCTGCTTACCAAACATACCACTCACCATACACACACCCAGGGTGAGGGCTATCACTGATAGAAGCAGTAGTCGAGACATTATCCTTCCCCTTTCGTGGTGTAGGTATATATACCTAGATCTATAGGAAGATTAGAGATCTAGCCAAGTTCTAACCTTCTGCTGAAGCCTACCAGTGCTGACCGACACGCTTATGACTTTATCATGTGACTGCCTTGAATTATTAAGGAAGGTGTTAGGTGGATGTGGGGAGCTCCTGCACTGTAAAAAGTTGGCATAAAACTACAGCAACTTCTACTGTAAATTTATTCACAGCAGAATATGCTGTGATATTGTCATGAATTTAAACTGATGTTGCTGTGAGGATAGTATGAGGGTTGCTGTAAAATTACAGTGTATCGTCTGGTAACATTGTAGCAACCCACCTCCTATCTAATATAATGGCAAGACTGCTGGAACCAAAGTTGGCAGCGACCCTTGCTGTCAGTATACACTGTTTACTTCTAGCAGTTCAGGGAACTAGGTCACAGGGATGTGGGAGGGAGGGATGTTTCCCTTCTTTACCAAAACGGTCCGCTTTCTGTTGATCCCAGATGCACAAGGAATAGTGTACCCTGGGTACACAAGAAATTGACCAATCAGGGGGCAGCATCTGCTGCAGCAGAAACATCTGTTCTGCTTCAATATGGCAGACACTTAGACAGCCAATTCAAGTTGTTTTATGATGGAAAATGCTATTCTATGATATTTCAAGGATAAATAAATGTGGCATCTTGATTGGGGTGCCTATGTAAATGGTCAGAATAAGTTTTATTGCAAGCCTACTACAATTTACTCTCCCAAGATCACTGTTTATACTGGACTTGTAAATTTTGCACAATGAAACATACCATAAGGGGCAGGCTGCTTCCGTACCCAGGATATACAAGCGACCACTTCTGTACTGCTTGTATACCTGGGATACACATGGCCCTGTGTACCTGGGGTACACAAGCGGCTGTTTCTATACCTGGGGTACACAAGTGGCTGCAGACATCAGTCCTGTGTGGTGCAGGTCAGCAGAGAGTAAAACCTAGAAAAAATTTTATGGAATGGGACAATTTCTCATTTCACTTCATTTCTATCCATTCTGTCAATATCCTCGTAAAAATACAGCATCTAACTCTGAAAAATAAGAGCTGAAAGGAGCATATTTTTCCCTGAGGTGGAAGAGATCCACCATCTTGGAAGCAGCAGATGCATCTGCTGAGCAGGTGCTTGCTTCTGATTGGTCCATTTCTATATCTGGTATACACTTCTGCTTGTGTACCTGGGATCAACAGAAAGGGCCTGCGAAAGGTGTAAAAGTGAGACGTGGGTGGGGGGAGGTTGTCAGAGTGAAATGCAGGGTCTGCGGAAGGCGTAAAAGTGAGACCCGTGTGGGGGGAGCATGTCGGAATGAGAAGCAGGGTCTGCAGAAGGCATAAAAGTGAAACGCGAGGTGGGGGGGGAGGTCGTAGGAGAAAGGCAGGGTCTGCGGAAGGTGTAAATGTGAGACGCTGGGTGGGTGGAGGGTGGAGGAATGAAGTGCAGGGTCTGGTAGATGGGGCCATCCATAAATGACATCATGCTGGAGAGAGGGAGGGGGGGGGTCCAGCCCAGCAGGACAATTAATTTTCCATATACCTTAAGCATTGCAAAATTGGCAGGGGGGAGGGGGTCAAAAATGGTCAAATTTTGCATGACATTTATCTATGGCTCTGAAGGCGTAAAAGTGAGACGAAGGGTTTGGGGAGGGTAGGGTAGGGGGGACAAAGGAATTGGGTGATTCAATGATTGGGGGTTGTGTACAAATGACGTCATGCTTTTTTTGGACTATTTTTGACACCCCCTCGTCATGATTTTTGCCAATTTTGCAATGCTGAAGGTATACAGAAAATTAATAACATCATGCCGGGTCTAACCCCCCCTCCCCCCTCCTGCATGACGTCATTTGTACACAGCACCCTGGGCATGAATTCGGAAAGTTTGGCGATAAAAAGTAAGGCCATGAAGGTGTACTTCTTCATCACTGGAAGTTGGGCATGTTGAGTTTGTGGGAGCTAAAATAATATGATCGCATCAAGATGTATTGGAAGTTTGGGGGGTGGGGAGTCATATGTCACAAATTTTGAACCTGCATGTAAATAATTGGAGATCAGCATGCTGAGTTTCAAGGGGGGGGGGGAGTAACCCCATCCTGAAAGATTGAGAGAGAGATATAAAGTCGAAGGGGAGCAAGACATTGTATGATTCAAAGTTAAAGTCCTGTATTTGAGGGTCGTTTACACTATGTGGGCTGTTTACACTATCCCAGCGCTGAAGGCGCTGGGTCCAGCTGTAAACTTTGTCTGTGGTACATTATACAGTAGGCTGCCACTACTCAATACAGCTTTGTATAGCAGGTATATCTATTTTTATCTAACTATCTGGGCCTCAACAGTGCCTTTTTGCTCATAACCCCAGTTCCTTATTAAAGGCATAAATAACAAATAGAGGTTCACGAGTTGATTATAGGGGCAGATAAGAAGCACGAGGCCGTAGGCCGAGTGTCTTCTTATCTAGCCCCTATGATCAACGAGTGAACCTCTATTTGTTATGTATGGCGTTTATACTATGGATTCCTCCATTTTCTTAAGTAATTACCTTAAAAAATGAAGAAATTTCCATCGAAGCGATCATCATGTTCTCCGTCCTCCGCCATTTTTGTTTGCCTTCTCGCTGTTACGCACAGACACAAAAAGTTACGTTGACATTCTCCCCAAGGGACGCACTATATACAGCGGCGGAGGTTTCATTTAACCACAGTTATGTGAAGAAATATATTCCCGCCCTATGTTATAATGCATTGTAAATGATCTATAAGAAGAGAGAGAGGATATATATAACAAACAAAATATATTTATTTATTTAACAAAGTATAAGTGCTGTTTAAATAATTCAACAATGGTGTAAACAGAGGAAACAAATGATTTTCTTTTTTTCTTTCAACACAGAACAAGTGTACACGTACTATACCTCATCTTAGAGGCTTCAGAACAACAACTTTGAGGTTTTACTTGTTAAGGTTAATAGTGAAACTGCAGTTGTCAAACTTAACATTTGAAAATAAAGCTGGTGTACTGCTTGAATTGTTTACATTGACAACATTTGTCTGCGAGAGGGTAGCATCATCTGATCTACCTTGCGCTGCTGTCACCTGAGTGACATGTCTCCCTGGTGTGGCATTGGTGACAGCTCCTGCGAGTCGAAGTGACATGTTTTCTCTCAGACTATCGGGGCATTTTGAGTAAAAATCAATTGATGATTCTGCCCGATGTCCTGTAACTGATTTAATGTCTTTTGCTGCAATCCCTTGGTCCCTCAGTTTGGTGATGCAAGTTGCACGGATGCAGTGGTTTGTGTAGATCTTGCTTAATTTTGCATCAACGGATATACGACTCATGAACTTCCCAATCGTGTTAATTCCTACAGCTGATTTAGCATACCAAGAAGTTGACAGCCTAAAGTTTTTTTTCTTTGGTGTCTGGAAGAAGTTATCGATTTCCATATGTAGCTTGGACAAATACAGCTTCAATGACTTCAATGAACAATTTTCTTCTCCAGTCCTATACATGCGTTGTTCATGTTCCTTGTCATGATACGATATGCCTTGGTGATTTTTTTCGAGTGGTTGATGGTCAAGGGTGGCATATTCCTTTCCATTGGAATCTTTAACAAAGATTATATGGTTTTTTTTGAGTTTGTGTAACCCTTCTCGGGCCCTTCTACCGAAATGTAGTACTAACTCGTAGAAAACCTTATTTTGAAGGTGTGTGGGATTATCATTCGAGAGAGTTTTAGTAGTGTACATTTTTTTTTCATCATTAGGTGTAATGGGGGGGTAGCTAGTAGAGACATCCAAACCTGCTTTTTTGTTAATTTTTATGTGACCAATGAGGTTCTGGTTAGCTTGATTGAAGATTATATCGGCCATGATGTTAAATCCTACGTTGTATGGACTGCTGGTCAAGTGGCGATGAAGTGCTCCTTGTACACATAACAGGCTTTTTTTGGAGTATTCCTGGCCATTCTTTTGTCGCACATTTGCATAGAATTTTAGGAGAAGTGGTGATAATATTTCAGGCATCATTTCTTCGAAAGCAGGATTTTCCCCCTCTTCTATAAGCCAGTCTGGAAAATAAAATATATATTTTGTATTAAAGTTAATAACTTGCCACTAAATTTTATTAAAAATTATATATATATATATCTAAACAGGTACAGGTTCACTCATACCATTTCTATTTAACTTCTATATGTATATGCTGCCAACTAGCGGCTCATGTTTGAACTAAGATGATACACAGAGCAGCGCGTGCCGGAACTACTTTCATGCGGCTGAGCGCTGTATATTTTTTTGTTTAAAAACTTCAATGCAATACGATGTGGAAATATATCTTACCTCGGAAAATTTTCACACCCCATTTGGTTTGTTGCAGAGTTTTCCCAGCTCGAGCTGCTGTCTCCATAGCATTGACATCTTCTTCTCGTAGATTACCAAATCTTTTCGATACAGGTTCATTTGAAACAGGTGGAATAGGCTCTATGGGAGCTTGCACTTGTACCGGTACTTCGGGCAGGGGGAAGGTTTCGAATGGGTCGTCTACGATGAGTTCTTGTATGAATACATCGCTATGTCGGAGGCTTCTAGTATTTACATCGTTGAGTAAAGTACCGTCAGACAGGAGGGTTACAGAGTAAACATATGCCCCTTGCAGACGTACATTGCTAATTAATCCTTGCACCCATTCTCCATTGTATACCACCTCTACAAATTCACCTTGTTTAAAGTTCGACTGCCAACTCGAAGAAGCCATCTTGGCAGGAGAAGAGTAGAAATCTCTAGTGCGGGAGGTAAGAATCTAATCGATATTCATACGCCCATAAGGACCAAGGACAAAGTTCAACATGAACAATTGTATCCCGCTGCACTACACTCGGCGTTCTGTACGCAGTCAACATGACGGGGAAATAGTCGCTAGATTCGATTTTTATTTCTTCAATCCTGTTGAAAATACACTTTAAATCATGCGAATTTAAGGTAGGTGATAGATTATAATATCTAGATTCATCCTCTATACGCATTAAGCTTATAATCGTATAGTTTTTTTATTATTGAATTAAATTCTTCGCTGTCAACTTGCTGTCACGTCGTCTCATCTCTAGTGTCAATATCCATTCAATTAGTGCATACTATTCGAACGTCATTATCCGCTCCAGGCACCGTAAAATCGTGCAAAAATGTGATAACCATGGTATAACCAGCCATAACGCACTCTCAGACCTTTTCTTCATCTTCAAGAAGCTGCTGGTTTCAATCCGGACATGTTAATAAATTGAGGAATATACAAAGTCAACTCCTTCATACATTTCCAGTTAAAACCGTTTATGGTTCAACCGGGAATCCTTCCCCGGCCGCTGTGGCAGGAGGCGAGCTCGCTGTCCACTATACCAAGCTGACCGGTGATAGAAAGCAAAGTACATCCAGTATTTGAAATTTTTTTCCCACATACCTGATGTTTGCAGACCTCGTTAGCATAGATTTCAATAGAGCCTGGTGGAGTTATTAACAGAGAACCATCCTTAGATATCCTATATGAACATGCCATGCCTAATTTCTCCATTTTGTTCGAAATAAATAAGAATCCATTGATTTTCCACATCGATACGAGTCCGGACCCACCCCGTCCAGCCATTCCTTGCTCGACGCGTGGCTGACCTAGTTTTTACATCCGGGCACCTATCCGCTTTGTCAACAAGACGCAATGGCCGTGTACCGGGCCGTGTGCATTGGATCGTTATGGAAAATCAATGGATTCTTATTTATTTTGAAGAAAATGGAGACAAAATGTAGGCGAACACTAACTAGAGATCGTATATTTGGTGGTGCTAGAAGTACAGGACTTGACATGCTTGGATTCTACCCGAAAAATAGTTGGAAAGACGAGGGTATGACAGGTGGAGTAAAAACAATGGCTATGCTGGCTTGTCAAACCGTGCGGATCGGATGCACTTACAAAATTTCTTCTCATGGATTAATTCTTGGGTTATAAGATAAGAAATTAATACAAAATGGAGAAATATGTTCGATAAACGCCTTAATGTATGTTATGGGTACGCACTCGTGGGTTTATGGGTTAATAATCCACTGCCCCTTCAGGGTCGTGGATTATTGACCCATAAACCCACTTGTGCGTACCCATAACATACATTAAACGCTAAATAACAGATTGTTGGTTGTCTATAGCTATTTGAATGTTGTGCAGTGCTAATCAGTAGAATAAAGGATTTTAAGTACACTACATATTGTCCTAGATACTGGGTGGCCATATAGCATTTGTAGAGTGGCTCTTCCACATAAGTGTTAAGGCAGTTTGGACTTATAACAATTCTAGGACTTAATACAAATTATGCATAAGCTTCTAGTTCCCCTGAAACAAAGACAGTTTTACTACCATGGATCCAAAAACCATATTATTAGGTATTGTGGTGTAATGGTTCGATCTTTCAAATGTAAATGCAAACAGAAATGAGAGAGGTATCCAGTTTAGCGCAATCAGCAAATTTACCTTGGAGTTGGTATAGTCAGTGGATATATTGGTTCGAACTAGTATTACCAGGGTGGTATTACCTTGACGAACGTTAAGGCTAAATCAACTTCTTACCAAGCCTCTCACAGTGAGGCTAGACTCAGACAGCTAGAGCTGCCACTGGCCCCCAACTCCCAAAGTTTAATGCTACCTCTGGTCCTGCCATCTACACTGGTATGGCAATTTCTCTGATATGCACACAATTTTATATACATTTACATTGACAAAGGCTGTTTCCCTAGCAAGCAAATTCTTATTAATTTCTGTAGATCCATAAAACCAGTCTACTTCAAATATGGGATGTTATGTTCAAAGTGACTATCAGGGCATCTGGATCTTCAATTATTTCTCAATATTCCTAGTCCAACATAGTCATATTGCATTTTCTATTTAATCAGACCTACTTCAAAATTGAAGACATAGAGAATAAAGTTTTAACAAGTAATTAATCTAAAGGATATCATTCTGTGTACTCTTATATTGATATTTTGATCCATTTGGATGGTGATTGACCACTGGCAGTGCACCCCACATGTCTGCTCTCTGCTTTATGCCCTCAGGTGTGTCTGAGTAGTCTATTGAATCAGCAGTCCACATGCCGACCCCTCTCAGACCCGCAGTCTGTGCAAACTGGTACTTGATCCTGAGACTCTCCTTATCATCATACCACGTCTGATGGAGTTTTCCTGTTGAGTCCTGTTCAAGCGAGGTAGACATGAAAAACAAAAAATGAATAAATTCATGCACAATGCTCTATTCCCTCTCTAACCTGGCATGGGTGTACCTTTTAACACCCTAAAGGTCATTTATGTGACTTCATGCAACCCTATGGGAGTGCATAAATGCCATGGAGTTGGCGTAATTCATGAACGTAGTAGCTCTAGCATGTTTATGCATCATGCTAACCAAAAGACATGTCAATCTGAGTACTATTGGCCCTTAAAGAGTTGGTTTGGGTGCCATTTTAGGAAAGCTCATATAGTTTAAGTATGTATTCATAATGTTTGATCATAAAGCAAACAAAAGATTACCTACTCTGAGTTGTTCTTACCTTACGGTTGAAGAATGGAGTGACAGATGACTTGCCCCACAGTCTGCCTGACGTATTAGTCTTGATGAGAGAGTTCATGATGACTGAGTATGTCACCCCCACACCCCCACACATTGGTACCACTGTACAATGATTAGACTACAAAAAGGAAAAGTACACATTCATCCATATTCATCAGCAATATGTCTGTCTGTCACTCTAGCTCATTTATGGTAATACATAAAAAATAAATGCTACTGCTCCTTTGAAAAAACATAGGTCATGAATTTTTGGAATATTCCCACACTCATCTATTAATATTCATGATGTCCAAATTGCTTGCAGCTTTCAAACCTTCCTGGACTAATTGACAAATGAAATATCAGGAATTCCACCAAAGATTTTGGAAAAGACCTATTTGGAAACTGTTCCTGGTCAATTACCACATATTTGAACCTTTTGGGGAAATTTTCAAAATGAACAAAGGCCTAATTCCTCAGGAGACAGAATTAAAAGTGATATAAGATGTCAAAATAAATTTACCTTAGAAATAGTTCTACATGGGTAGTCAAAGCCGTACCACGGTAATCCAAGGACGAGATGCTTGGGTGAGATACCTAGTGCCATGAAATTTCTAGCACCTGCAGCATAATAAAGCATTCATGTTTAAGCACATATATGTATGATACAAAATGTAATTCTTTTGTTATTTTTTTTACAGAGGTGAGTGGTTACTTTGTCAAAGTCACCACTCACCTCCGTAATCAAGGTCTGTGCATAGCGAATAAAGGCACCAGAGGGCAGCACTGTTCCCTTTACTTTCTCACCCTTACTATAGCATATGGATAACACCTACACAGACTAAATCTGGTAACCAGTCCACGCCCGTGGTTATGGGTATGTACTAGAAAGTTGGTTATTTTTCCTGAAAGAGGTAACTGTAAGTAGGGCTATGAATCAAAAGTACAATTCCATTTCCCTTTTAAGCATTTTACCAGAAATCATGAATTCATACCTTGAATCTTCATTCATAAGGCACGGCTTATACATAAGAATGATCCCCAATGCCAAATCTATGGTTTGTCTTAAAGTTGAGGTGTGTCGTATTTGTACGGTTATTGAACATGGTATATGATTAGTTTTTACGAAGTGCAGAATCAGGCCAAAATTCACTGTATACCGGTACATAGGTTGTTGTCATCATATCTACAGATGATCCTGACTGCTTATTATTACACTATATATAAAAATGAGTTAGGTGATCGCTGGTTATAAAACCAATATTTCTGACTGCTTCAGCCTAGAGTACCCTTGGGGTACCAGGTGAAGCAAAATCTTTAGGCTGTGAACCAGTGAGGAAAGCCCCAGCTAACTCGATTTACTATATAGACATTTAAACTAAAACATTTTCAGAACTATGGAATATTTCTCCTGCTTGATTCATTCCAATATCTTGATATTGAATTTTCCTTACTTGATACTTGTATAAAACAATTTATAACCTCAAAAAATCGTTTGTCAAGCTGCAAAGGCCGCCATCTTGGATCTCGATCCAAAGTGATTGATGCCAATATCTCAGTTACATAAAAGAGAAACTGCTGGACGATGAGAGAACTGAATTGTACTCATCATTACCTTTAAATTGATATATGTTGAGATGTGATGAATAGTTCCAGAGATTTCATCAAAAGTCATTCCCCAAGAGAATCTGCTGGGAGAGTGTAAATTTGTTTGACATTGCTATGACAAGTATCATTGCTAAGTTAAGCGCTGTTAAGATAAGCGCTTCTAATGTAAGACACCAGGGGGCAGCACTGAACCATTCTCTTGGCTGTATGGAGTGGGGGGGGGGCACTGTGTCTATGGGGGGGGGGTTCAGTCAACAAGGGGGGGGGTACAATGTGTTGAAAATGAAAGTCAATGAGCGTGGGAAACTGTTATCCAGTGAACGCAGAGACCCCTAGTGGGCATTCCTTGAATAAACGCACTCAGCAGCAGCAGCAAGATGGCTTAAGAAGTGAACTTGTAGTCTTCCCTCATTTCACCCCTACTCAATACAATGTGCCCTCAGTATCTACACAGAAAAAAATCCATGTTAGTCAGTCTAACTTTACTTAGTCAAAATGCCCAAATAATCTTAGTTAGTACATATGACTAATGTGTGACTAACAATGTCTAGTTTATTTTAGTCACATTGACTACCCAAATCAGTTTCTCTCTCCAACCACAATCTTGAATAAGGTATCTGATGGGAGTTTCAGGCAAGCTAACTTATCTTAGTCACTGTCACTTAGTCACTTTGACTAAGATCTCTTAGTGACTTTGACTAAGCTATATTGGCATAGTATTGCCTTTATACACCAGGTGGCAGCGTGGTTTGAAACAGGATTTTTCTGGTGGCTGTGTACCATAAACTATTCGATGGATGTCAAAATGATGGTGATTTTCAGGTGCTGTATAATTTTGAGGCTTTCACAATTCAATATAACATCAAGCTTGGCAAAATATGTCAAATAGTTTAATGATTTGTTAAATGAACTAGGTAGACAGATAATTACACCTTTTCTGTGGGAATCTAGATAAGTAAAATATCCACAGATGTATCTGCTTCTTTGTGGGTAACCCAGAGTAACTGACTCCGGGGTTCTAATGAAAATGATGTGAGGCATTTTACATGTATGCTTCCTAAATGATGAGATAATTATTTGTGGGATGTGGATCCTATACAGAGCTTACACTCACCATTATTAGATTGCATACTTAGTCAAAACCACTGAGGAATCTTAGTCAAAATCAGGCAAGCCAAGGCAAGTTGGGCACTTTGACTAATGGTTAGTCGTACTTGACGAAGAAAAACTTGGACACTTAGGCACATGCTTTTGATTAGGTATTGTTAGAAAGTTATAGGCCGGGGGCTGATAGGGCCCACCATTTGGGTCAATTTTTGTACCATGTTATTCAAGGGGATGCTCAATCCCCAAGCTCTAAGACTATCTTACCTTGTCTGGATCCTGAAGCTATTGGTCTTGCTGGAAAGAAGACATAATCAGCTTTTCATTAAGCCCTAATACATGTTTTTAAGCTCAGATTTGAGTGTACCAGTCGGGAAGATGGAAGGTTGAAATTACAAAGATCCTTTTTTTTAACTGAAAATCTTAAATGCGCTCCATATACATGTATAAAACTTGCCCTTATCCCCATCTAAGCACAATATCTAATATCATTTATGTGGGACAAACCTTTCTGAGTAATATGAGACATTTTACAGAATTCCTTGATGACTATGACACACATTATTGCCTTGGACGCAAAGACAGTGCCTTGAGCCAATACGATGCTGTTCCATTTCAATAATCTCCCTCTTTAAGTAAATGGATGTTTTTCCATGCTAAATCTTTACCAATTCTCCTTATTCTTGTGCTAAAAAGAGTGCTGATTAAGAATATGCATGTTTCTACTTAATCGTGAGGCTGTATATGGCTGAAATTCAAAATGGCCGACAATAGATTCAGATGTCACTTTGAATTACATGAATGTGCAGTCTAGAAAGTATCTGGTGGGTCCTACCCCCTATAAATCAGCTTAGTAGAATACAGTGCTGCTTTTGCTTTGTTGCTAAGTGGTGTGGTTGCCTAGCAACAGCAGCTTTGCATAGCGACCAAGCCTGAAAATATGCTTGAATGCTCATATCTGCATGGTTTCCTTTCAGCAACATACTCCCCTGATGTAAACTTGTATATAACTCTTCTGTGACTTCCACCATAGACTAGGAAAATAGGTGCTAAAAGGTTGCTAGGTTGTGTGGTGGTCTAGCAATAGCAGTTTTGCATAGCAACAATGTCTAGATTCATACCTGTAGTGCATAGTCTCCCCTCAAGGACATAGTTCACTGATTTCAAATTGCATATAGCTCCCTTGTGCACATCAAGTAGTATGGACATAGGTAGAAATGATTGCTATGTCATGTGGTTGCCTAGCAACTGCAGCTTTACATAGAACCCCATGTCCAAATCTATGCAGATAGTCACAGATAAGTGTATGGTCTCACCTCAGGGATGTATTGCAACATACAATTCTTTGTTAAGAGATCAGATCCATCACAGAAAATCAGTCTAGTTGTGTGAAATTGTTGGCCACAATAACACTATAGAACAAGGTAGTAACTGTGTGTTTGGATTATGTGAGGGTCGTTGTTATTCATTTATTTATCCCATGCATTCATACTCCCAAGATGGAATGTTTTACTTCATGACAGCTCAAGTTAGAGATAGGGGGATATTTTCCCCCAGATCCTGAATAGTTCACTTGAACTCCACTAGAGGGGAGTTTGAAATCTCCCTTGTGAGTAAGGGCGAAAACAGGGGATGATTGACTGGTAACTTCTTGTATCATGTCTCCAATATACAGGCAGGTTGAGAGCTAATTGTCTAGGATGGCCAGCTTGATCTTAATAGCTACTTGTCACTTTGTGCCTATATGTCAGATGTAATTGATAGTGGTCACACATGCAATAAACCCCCCATTAAGTATTCTGTCCATTTGCAGTTATGTATCCATCACAGTCATTCAATATACAATGCTTTCTTTCTCTCCCATATTAATTAAACCTTCCTGCAAAATGAATTACAGAGTAAGTGGTCAAGTCTGTGATTGCTGTTTAAAAGATGCAATAGATGACTTGGCACTGTGGTGAGCATCTCAATGTCCAAACCCTGGGTTATTTTAAAAGATGGCTATCAATTGTCAAAGGCAGGAAGATGATCTCCATTCATAGGATCCATGGAGAGAGGGACTGCAGATTATAGTGATGGTGACAGAATCACAACAGTAGCTACAGGTTCTTTCTAGATATGATAAGAGCAATTTGTACAATATGGATGACACTTCCCTCTTCTAGAAGCTAGACCATTCGACCACCATGTCCACTGTGAGTGATGTAGAATGGTAGAAGATACTCAAGGTCTGTGTGCCAGTGGCTTTCAGTAGTTTTATTAGGGTCAACTAGTAATTCAATACACCAAATGTGTTGGGGATAATGAACTGCAACAGATCAACATGCCTTCTCAGAAGTGTCCAGCAGCATAATCACCAGTTGTTGGGATCACACTGCTATGAGAGAAGTTGAACCAGAATGTAATGTTCAGAGATATGTAAGGATGGATAACACTGGGCCTGATGCTCTGAATGGGTAACAGATGAGAGAATATCCTTAGAATTGTATAATTGTATTCCAATCCTTCTCTTTCATTTTCTCAATAGGTGAATGAAACCAGCACTGTCTAAGGTCAATGCAAATTCCACCTTGCACAGGTCTACTTTCAGACAAGTAGGCTGCCCAAGGCTTTTGAGATAATTAATTAGGCATGCAGTATATAATGAGGCTAAGAGCCAATATTCTGTATTCTAAATGTGTGTTATCAGTACTAGCATTGGTAAATTTTGATGATGTGACAGTGGTTACATGAATTTGATATTGGGGGGAGGGAGGAGGGAGGAGGGGACAGTTGTTAGGAATTACAATCCTGTGTAATCATGGATGATCTGATATACATATGCATGAAGATGTATATACAAAATAACACAGGGTGTGGATGTGGCAAATATCATTTTATCATTATCTCATCATATGGTCTCTGTCAATTAGATGATTTTAAAAGGTAGATTTACATCAAGTACATGACCTTGCAACGTGTTATATGTGCTTCTATTTTGAGATGTGGACAGGGGAGCAATACATACAAGTTCTTGAGGCGAGACCATACACTTATCTGTGACTATCTGAATAGATTTGGACATGGGGTTCTATGTAAAGCTGCAGTTGCTAGGCAACCACATGACATAGCAATCATTTTTACCTATGTTCATAATATGCGATGTTCACAAGGGAGCTATATGCAATTTGAAATCATTGAACTATGTCCTTGAGGGGAGACTATGCACTACAGGTGTGAATCTAGACATTGTTGCTATGCAAAACTGCTATTGCTAGGCCACCACACAACCTAGCATGATGGAAGTCACAGAAGAGTTATTTACAAGTTTACATCAGGGGAGTATGTTGCTGAAAGGAAACCATGCAGCATTCGAGCATATTTTCAGGCTTGGTTGCTATGCAAAGCTGCTGTTGCTAGGCAACCACAGCACTTAGCAACAAAACAAAAGCTGCACTGTATTCTACTAAGCTGATTTATAGGGGGTAGGACCCACCAGATACTTTCTAGACTGCACATTCATGTAATTCAAAGTGACATCTGAATCTATTGTCGGCCGTATACAGCCTCGCCATTAAATTTTATAAAGTAGAAACATGCATATTCTTAATCAACACTCTTTTTAGCACAAGAATCAGGAGAATTGATAAAGATTTAGCATGGAAAAACATCCATTTTCATAAAGAGGGAGATTACTGAAATGGAACAGCATCGTATTGGCTCAAGGTAGTGTCTTTGCGTCCAAGGAAATAATGTGTGTCATAGTCATCAAGGAATTCTGTAAAATACCTCATATTACTCAGAAAGGTTTGTCCTACATAAATCATATTAGATATTGTGCTTAGACGGGATAAGGGCAAGTTTTATACATGTATCTGGAGAACATTTAAGATTTTCAGTAAAAAAAAAAAAACTTTGTAATTTCAATCTTCCGTCTTCCCGACTGTCTGGTACACTCAAATCTGAGCTTAAAAACATGTATTAGGGCTTAATGAAAAGCTGATTATGTCTTCTTCCTACCAAGACCAATAGCTTCAGGATCCAGACAAGGTAAGATAGTCTTAGAACTTGGGGATTGAGCATACCCCTTGAATGACATGGTACCAAAATTGACCCAAAAGTGGTTTGAACCTGCACATGGATAATGAGCCAAAACCGGTAGTGCATCCCAAGATAATCAATGTTAACATCTTGAATCTTGTTCAGGGGACCCTAAGGATCGAAAAAATACCCGTCGCGTTGGGATGTGGGGGGGGGGTGCATGGTGGGCCCTATCAGCCCCCGGCCTATTAGCCTTTTTGACTAACATCTGACTAAGATTTTGAACATTATTTTTTTCTGTGTAGTGGCGAAGCCACTCGTGTATAGGGAATTATGGTTATGTTGCAATATTCCGTGATTACAGTGAACCCCACATATGAGAAAGCTATAACTTTGAGGACTTAATTAGTACTGTTCTATAGTACAATATCCTTGCCTATAATGCAAACCCTCATAAGTTGTTATGTTTTGTTAGAGTAGTTCTCACTCCAAGACTATGAAGACTAATAATGTATACTAAAACTAATACTAGTATTGATAACAGAATAGGTAAAAAATGCAACTACTAAATATAGGATCTGACCATTCACATTTCTGATGTAGTTAGAATTGGCTGCTGCAGTACATTTCCATTCCTCATCGTAATCCATTACCAAGAGGAAGTCCACGGTACGACTAATGTGCAGGTAGTCATAATGACGAA
This sequence comes from Acholoe squamosa, assembly GCA_949317995.1. Classification (NCBI taxonomy): domain Eukaryota; kingdom Metazoa; phylum Annelida; class Polychaeta; order Phyllodocida; family Polynoidae; genus Acholoe; species Acholoe squamosa. The sequence continues at coordinate 3,883,639 of OX439045.1, forward strand.
AATTGTTAGGGGTATTTGGTGTGTCAAATGTTACCTGGAAGGTCAGCAAAAAAAATGATTATGCAAACCTTTCATTGATGATACCAGAATTATTCTTATGATTCTAAGTTTCTTCACCAATTCAATTCAGTCCTAAATGATGGTGAGGAATTCAACTGTAAGGAACTGATCCCAGAATAAAAAATGAAATTATAGACTGTATTAAACAAGTGAATTATACCTGTGGGTTGGTAAAGTTGGTTTTGAAGGCCTTTGTTAACTCAGTGATGAGAGAATTCAGGGCCTCCCTCCTTGTTGTGTCCCATGCTGCTATTGCTGACTCAAAGTCAAAGTTAACACCATCCATGAAGTTGTACTGTGCATGAGCTACTTGTTGTTGAACCCAGGCTGTGTGGTATGTAGGGTCCGTGAGTTTGTTTGGTGGAAAGCCTGCTATAAAGGGGGAAAATTGAGACAGTAGAAGATATTAAAAACGATTTGAAAATATTGAGGTCAATGTTTGATTCCATAAAAAGGGGGCTTGGAAATGCATGTATCTATGGAGCCCCTAATAGGACATACTTAAAAGATTTTTTTTTCATTCAAAATATATTCCTGCGGGTACAGAAACATTCCTGCGGAAACAGGAACATTCCTGCGCAAACAGGAACATTCCTGCAGAAACAGGAACATGTATACTAAAAAGATTGTTTTTCATGCAAAATATATTCCTGCATGTACAGGAGAATTACTGCTGGTACAGGAAGATTCCTGCAGGTACTGGAATATTCCAGCGGGTACTGGAGGATTCCTGTGGCTACAGGAAGATTCTTGTGGATACAAGAATGTTCCTGTGGACACAGTACCATTCTTACATTTTGAGGGTTTAAAACATGTAAAAGCTAATAGGACACACCAAAAATAATTTTTCACAAGAAAAAAATATTCTTGCGGGCACAGGAAGATTCCTTTAGATACAGAAAGATTCCTGCGGAAACAGGAACATTCCTCTGGAAACAGGAACATTCCTGCAGAAACAGGAGCATTCTTATATGTGCAGACAATTCTTACAGGTGCAGAAACATTTTATGTGGCTGCACAATTTTTTTTTCTGTCTGAAAACAAATTCTTTGAGGTGCAGAAAAAAATGGTCATGAGACCCCCCCCCCACTTATAGGGCTTCTTCCTTTCTATGCCCTGAGAGCCTATCATCTATGGCCTAAGGGGACATTATAGTAGGCCTACCTCTGATGCAGAGACTATGCCTGGGGGTATTTTCTTTTATTCATCTAGAAAATATTACTGTATATAAGAATGTCCCTGTACCCGCAAGAATTGTTTCTGTGTCCGCAAGAATTGTTCAGTATCTGCAAGAATTGTTCAGTACCCACAAGAATTGTTCAGTATCCGCAAGAATTGTTCAGTACCCGCAAGAATTGTTCAGTACCTGCAAGAATTGTTTAGTACCTGCAAGAATATTCTTTCTAAGAAAATTTTATTTTTGGGATGTCCTATTAGGGGCTCCGTATGTATTTCATTTAATGCTAGAGGTACAAAGAAATTTCTTCCTCTTAATTTATCCATCAGGATTGATAATCATACTTCCTATGTCAGACCTCTTCTCTTCAACCTGATTTTTCTATCAGGTCAGGAGCGCGCTCTCAGAATCTTACCTCCAGATACCACACGCACACCTTTACTGTGGGCATAGCACATAATCTTGTCACTGTCTCTAGATGCTGCACCAAACAGGACGGCAGTGGTGACCCGTGTCCAATCATACTTCAGGTAGTTGGTGGTTTCAGTGATAAAGGCAAATACCTAGAGGAGAAATCATTATTTTCATAAATAAACATGATATGGCTATAGAAAAAAAGTGTGCAATTTCCCCTTACACCTCCCTACCCCCTTTGGCATCAACAGACTAAGTATGTACCGCTCACTAGCAATAGACTACTAGAATCAGAATTGCAATATCTTTTAAGTTCCCTCAAATACAGTTGTCAGTATGGCAGTACCATCCGATCAGTCTATGAAAAATCTTACCTCATACAGTGCTACAGAGGTGACGGGTTGACACAGTGCAGGTGAGGAGCAGGGGCAGGTTCTGTTGGTGTTACCGGGAGCTCTGTAAGGTGGCCACACCAAGGGCTGCTTACCAAACATACCACTCACCATAGATGCACCCAGGGTGAGGGCTATCAGGAGGAGCGGCAGTGGTCGAGACACAATTACGTCCATAGTAGTGTAGGTCTATGTATTAAATTCTAGGGACATTGGCTCCCGTATGTCTAAGTTGTATATCTCTACCAGTGAGACCAGTCTGGTCAGCAAAAGCCCAGGTTGAAATAGAAATGGTCTTGTGTGGTCTGTAGAAAACCCAGAGTAGATGGGTGGGGGTTACTTTAGATCAAAAGATATAGTGGACTGTCTATCAAAGCATCCTGGTGCTGCTGCTTTGAATACAACTCTATCCCCAGTACACTGTAAAAAAGGTGCTGTCGAAATAACGGCAGAATGCTCGTCCCAAAGTTACAAGAGATACATTTTGTATTTTCACAGAGATTTCTTGTACCACTGTACTGTCTCCTGGGACTTCTTGCAAAGACAACACTGGTTCTCTGCCATACAATTACGGTGGTTCACTGTTCATTTTTATGAGGATCCCTGATTTAACAGTTATTTTTTAACAGTGTACTTGAAGACATAAGGTACAGTGCACCCCACAAGTCTAGGCTAAGGGGTCAAAGGAGTGTAGTATACAGCCAGGTGTATTTATATCAAAATAGAGGCTGTATTTTGAATAAAGCACATAGGATGAAAGTTCATCTGGGGGTTTACAGGTCATTCACGGCAATTTGGGTCACTGTGTCTACAAACTAAGATAAAATATCTTCAATGCATGTAGATCCCTCATCTTATGATCCAATGTGCATGCTGTAAAGAAAATGTCAGCAAAGTAACGGCGCAATCCTAGTCCTAAAGTGGTGAGAGATCCGTCATCATCTTTACAGAGATTCCTTGTACATTTGCGTACCATCATACTCTTTCTTGCCAAAACTACACTGGTTCTATGCTATTAAACTATGGCTTTTACAGTGATGATAAAACCAATTCTATGCGTGACGTATGTACAATGTACATAGCACAATTCTGAAACTGGTGTAATAACCAGATAACAGGTTATTAGTCTATACATCAACTTTAATCAATAAACTGACAAAATTACAACAGAAATTGGATTCTATCACAAATTTAGGCAAGATGGCAATGCCCTGTCTGTGCCGCATGTGGTCTAAAGTGACCACCTTGCACACAAATTGAAGTTTGAAGGTGCAGTAGGGCATCATTCAGTTAAACAGGGCATACCAATTTTCCAGGTTATCCATTGGAGACACCAATGCTTGGTCGGGTACCTTGCAAGATAAATCACGGATAGCAACCAGCATGATGGAGACCGGATGTTTTGTAATGCCCCTTAAAAGGTCTGCAGTAAATGAAGGGAATTTTCTCATTGGTTGTTAATGTATCCCAATACTTCCATATAGATACCTAGCAGCACAATCAATGGAGCGGCTAGTAATAATAGAGTGCGGATGTCGCTGGTACTGATATGCATGATTGCACTATCATTGCAATAATTACACTATCATCAACACTAGTAAACAATAACAATTTTTTTTTATTCCAGTACTCCTACCGACTTTAAAGTAAAAATACAAGAAGAATGCAGGGTTTAAACAGATGAACATATTATAGGAGATTATTCTGTGTACTCTTATACATGTATTTTGTTTTAAACGGGTGTTGGTTCACCACTGGTAGTGCTCCCCACATGTCGGCTCTCTGCTTCATGCCCTCGGGAGTATCTGAGTAGTCTATTGAATCAGCGGTCCACATGCCGACCCCTCTCAGACCTGCAGTCTGTGCAAACTTGTACTTGACGCCCAAACTCTCCTTGTCATCGTACCATGTCTGATGCAGCTTTCCTGTTGATTCCTGTTAAAGTGAATTTGACATGAGCAGACATGATTAGATTCTCCATATCTTTTCTACCTAATCATGGTTTTCATAGAGGTACTGAAAATAATTAAAGTCTTTCAGACATTTTGCAAAGATTGGGTCAAACTATAGCCTGATGCATCATCATATGAAGGTACATTTTGATGATAAGTCAGTAAATTTTATGAGTGTCTAATTATATCAGTTTTATTTATAGTGAGTGCATGCAATAACCCAGTGTATGAGTTGCTTGTACCTTACGGTTGAAGTACGGAGTGACAGAATCCTTGTCCCACAGTCTGCCTGAGGTGTTGGTCTTGTATAGAGAGTTCATGATACCAGAGTACCCCACCTGCCCTCCTCCACATTTGGGTACCACTGTACAATGGTCATCCTGTAGAAAACAAAATCTGAACATGGAGCAAGTAAGCACAAGGAAATCATCAATATGTTTTGACTGCCATTTGAGAAAATTTGAAGGAGAAAGACAGATATTATTAACTATTATTTCATGTTTGAGACAAATTTCTGATTTGCAGTTTGTGTAAATAGTCAAACTCTTATGTCCTCATGAATCAAGAAAAGTATTACCTTAGAGATAGTTCCACATGGGTAGTCATAGCCATACCACGGTAAACCCAGGACGAGCCATTTTGGTGATATACCCATTGCCATGAATTCTTTGGCACCTGCAGTTTAATAAAAATATATCTATTCCCAGAGGAGATATGATCTAGTTTTGTTGCTAGGGAATCTGTAGATACTGGACATTTAAGTGTTTAACCAAATTTGTATTCTGCATTAGAAAACCAAAGTATAGGAACCAGCAATTCTTCGTAAGATAGATGATTGGTCTAGCATTGAATAAGAAACTCACTTTTGTTCCTTTTTGATATCCTGAAAGTATTGACATACTTCTCCCTCCCAGATGATAAACACTGATACTATAATGTTTTATGTACTTATGAGATGGTAAAAATGTGATTTGTGATATCTGAATCATACAATAACATACCATTCACAGTTGTGGTGTAGTTTGCATTTGCCCCTGCAACACAGACCTCAGACTCGTCATAATCCATTATAAGGATGAAGTCCATGGTCAGGCCGATATGAAGATAGTCATAGTGACGGTAACTGTAGGGGCTATGGTCTGAGTCAAAGGTTACCTGGTAGGATAAGAAAAATGAATGAACCATATGCTTTTACCTCATATTCAGCATGGAACTATTATATATACTTTGTTCTATTAGCCTGCCCTTAATAAGAGTACCCATTATTCAAGGCATGTTCTTGAATGGCCTATATTCTCGACAACTAGAATGAACTTTCACATATACAGACAACATTATTTTAAGTGCAGACCGCCACATCCTATACACACAATTGTTGTGAAATTGCATCCTGAACCATCAAGACTAGGACCGTATGCTTATGACCATAAAATAACAAAAGCTGCTTTGGAGACAACTGCAGAAATAATTTTGTGAACATAATACCTCTGGCATGTCTATGAACTTATTACATCATATCTGAACACATTGATAAAGAAGTCAAAGGAACTACACAAAATTATTAGGAATTTAAAACAAGCAGGTGATACCTGTGGGTTGGCAAAGTTGGTTTTGAAGGCTTTTGTTAACTCGGAAACGAGAGAATTAAGGCCCTCCCTCCTTGCAGTATCTCCTGCTGCTATTCCTGACTCAAAGTCAAAGTTTATACCATCGAGAAAGTTGTATTGTGCATGTGCTACTTGTTGTTGCACCCAGGTTGTGCGTGATGTAGGGTCAGTCAGGTTGTTCACTGGGAAGCCCGCTATCGAATTAAAGGAAATATTCATAGTTTGTGAGGGCAAGAGATAAGAAAGTTACATTATGTCTAGCTACAGGTACAATACCACCAATGATGTGCAAGAAGAAGGGAAATTCATTGATGTAAGTACTAAAAACAGCATTACTGTCAAGAATATCATGGCTCTAATAATGAATGTGCTGCAACCAACTTAGCATAATCACCGCAAAGAGTCAAGTATCTGGTTCCTAGACCACAATAAATTATGTGTAAGGGTAGGGCAGCCCGGGCAGATGGGGTGACAGAGCTGTGAATTGTTTTGCTATTTGACCAAAAACGAAGTTTAACCCGAAAATACCATTAATAAATTATGTGTAACAAATTCATGTTTGGTTAAAAGGGGACCACCAATACTTTATCAAGTTATATCATTACTTTTAAGGAACACTCTTCTTTTACAGCTTGATCCATCAGGACTGATGAACAAACTTTGCTAAATCTCTTCTTTTTAACCTGACATTTCCATCTGGTTACACGACAATTAAATTTTCAGGATCTTACCTCCATAAGAGACACGTACACCCTTACTGTGAGCATAGCACATAATCTTGTCACTGTCATTGGATGCCGTGGAAAAAAGGATAACGGTGGTGATCCGTGTCCAGTCATACTTCAGGTAATTTGTATAAGATGTGATGAAGGTAAATACCTAGAGAAAATTCAGATATTATGATTTTTTTTAAAATGAAGATCATAACAGAAAAGAAGCATTGCACAAGGAATACCTTTTGGAATCTCCCCTTCTTCTTTAAATGTATTAAATATACATTACCAGCTGATCTGTGGTTATTGTTCCAGGGGCGTAGGAAAAGGGGGGGGCCAGGGGGGCCTGGGGGAATTGGTAATGGAAGCCTACAAAATTAGTCAGTATGACAATAAGATCCAATTAATCCATTCCAATTTTTGTTCTTACCTCATACGGTGCTACAGTAGTGACGGGTTGACACAGTGCAGGTGAGGAGCAGGGGCAGGTTCTGTTGGTATTACCGGGAGCTCTGTAAGGTGGCCACACCAAGGGCTGCTTAGCAAACATACCACTCACCATAGATGCACCCAGGGTGAGGGCTATCAGAAGGAACGGCAGTAGTTGTGACATTCTTATGTCCGTAATACTGTAGATGAGTGTGTTGAACTATATGGACACCGGCTTATGTCTGTAATAGTGCATGGTTTAGAGGTAGAAATGTGTATATAGCGAGTCAGGCTCCAACTATTTACAGAGATCAAACAGTCGTATATGACACTCATATATGAATCTTTTTTATGGGCCTGACCCAATAAACCAGGAAGGAGGTAGGAGGGACAGGGAGAGGGGGAGGGGAGGGTCAAAGGAAGGTGGGAGGAGGGGAGGGGTCTGGTTGGATGACTGTAGTTAATGCCTGGGAGTTCATGTTTATGAAGTATATGGTGTAACATGTATTACAAAGGGATCAGTAGTGGGGCAAACTCTATGCTTATTTAACCCTTTAAGGGCCTATAATGCATTAATTCATCATGCTTCATGCACTCCCGGAGAATCAGCATGATGTACTAATAATTCATCGGCAGCCTTTAAAGGGTTAACAGTCACTATCTGAGTCTCATCAGACTTTATCATAAGATGAGGAGGGGGAGGTTACCTCTTGAAAAGTCTTATCCATGTTATCCCTGGATTTTCGAAGCAATAAAAAGTGTAATATGACTGGAAATAAACATCAACATGATGTCTGGAGTGTTGCAGGTATAGAACTTTACCCAAGATGGGGTAACTTAAACTTGAAGGCCCAAACCAAAATTTTTGGTAGGCCTACTCCAGTCCTCTGCCCGCACCTCAGGGGATGAGTCTAAACCCCTAAATTCGACATGTTGACATGGGTACCATAATCTCCCGCGTATGAGGCGCGCCTTATACGCGAATCAGATCGTGACTGGGTCTTATACGCAGGAGGGTAATTGCCTTGAGTTGGGGGTGCGCCTTATATGCAGGGTACCTCCAAATTCCAAACCAGAAAGATGTACACAGAGTCATGTATTTTCTTTAACCAAAGAAAAGGTGTAGTCTAAACCATGGTGCTCTAAATACCCTTAAACTGCTGAATGAAACATGCCATTCTGCTCACCATAAAAACTTTTGGAAATATGTGTACACCCCACTCACTGAGAGCTTTGTTAATTACACTATTGACCTTTTAATCAAGAGAATCCATGTAGCATTATAATCAATAATCCTGCCACACCGCTTCACATGTCTTCACTCATTTCCATAAAGATGTGAGGGGAACTGGGTGAGAAAGTGTCAACATGTGTCAATACTTGTCAACTCTCACACAGCTTCACATGTCTTCACTCATTTCCATAAAGATGTGAGGGGAACTGGGTGAGCAAATGTCAACATGTGTCAATACTTGTCAACTCTCACCCATCCTCACATGTCTTCACTCATTTCCATAAAGATGTGATGGGAACTGGGTGAGCATGTGTCAACATGTGTCAATACTTGGCAACTCTCACCTAGCATGACATTTCTTCACCAAGCCTTCAACAATAAGAGACTGTATGGATTCTCATGGCTTGTACTTTGCAGAGTGGGCCTATTGAGTAAATGTCAATATGAGAATTTATGTTTCACAGAGCAAGTTCCTTTCTTACATGGCATGAAATACATATGAATCAGGAACATGAATGTAGTGTAAGGTAAAGAATACAGTAGGGTTGTATAGATTGTCATAAAATAAAGTTTGTATTTTCTGGTTATATCTGTAACATTGAGAATGTCATAGTTTATAACTAAATGGGTTAGAATCAAAGTACAGTAAAGGTATGTTGATGGTTGTATGTTTCAATGACCTAGTATTATGTGGTAAGCCTACATCAGCATTCTTGGAACATATCCACTTGCTGATCTCATGCCTGCTGATGTCATACTTGTCTCATGTGTACCACTCAGTGTGCTTACTTCATCCTTTTAGCTGATATCATCAGTCACCTGTTTGTCTCCCTATCTGACATCAGTCTGACCTCATACTTCTGGATGATGTGAGACTCTGATCTCAGCCTTTAGATAGCATATAAAAGCAGGTCCCTCTCTCCTCCTCCTCAATCACTACATCTGATCTGTGCTGTTCACATCAACCCTATGGACTACCTTGCTGATATACTGGACTTTGTACCTGAGGACTAAGAGGAGGCAATATTCTTTGTACAGGTTATTACCCTGAAGGTTATTATCCTGAAGGTTATTACCCTGAAGGTTATTATACCAGATTACCCTGAAGGATATATCCATGCTAAGGTTGGACTACTGAATGTTATTGCACACAGTTATGTTCAATGGACTCTATGCTGAAATGTTATATTACCTGAGGACATTTGTGTGTTACTATGTGCTACTGTGACAACCATAGGAAATAAGTGTCTACCAAAGGGGATTAGGCCTCCTGTGGCTACTTCAGCAATAAACCTGTCAACAAGTCAACTTGTAACAAAGACTTTGTCTGCAATCATTGGCCAAGGCCACCACATTTGGTACAAAGAATAGTCTTCAAGGATCCTCAGCAAGGACTAAGCAAGTCATCATGTCACAGATTGGTTCCAGGCACAGGGAATCAAGCAGGATGTTGGACCCACATAGTGTCAAGACTGAACAACTGGTGACACTGCACCGCTCAAGAGGTGGGTATGCTGGACATTTAACTAAGAAAATTGATATGGTGATTCATCTGATGAACAAGGATGCTGGACTGCCTGAACTCCAAGTTGCAGTTGAGAAAATGGCAACTGCATTCTCAAACTTCTATTCAGTGCATCAGGAGATCATGGATTTAGTAGTGGACATTCAACCTGATAGGGCCTCAACTGAAGAGGCGGTGTATTCCCAGATAGAGGGAAGGTTTGTTGACACAAAGAAACAGTATGACATTCTCCTGGAACAGCAGAGACTGCAGGACAGTATTAATGCTCATGACAGTGTGTCTCAGGTTGGCTCTGGTGCCACCTCCAAGGCATCACGGGCATCAAGCACACGAGCTAAGGCAGTTGCAAAACGGGTGTTCTTGAAGTCAAGGCTAAAGCCCTCTGGGAGTTACAAGAGCTTGAGCTTACCCAGCTACAACTAGAACAAGATGTTGAAGAGCAGCAAGCAGAGGCACGCCGTCGAGAAGAACAGCTTCGGGAAGAGGCTGAACGTCAGCAGGAAGAGGCTGAACATCAGCGCAGGCAGAAGGAGCTGTGGCTGGAGCGTGAAAGGAAGAAAATGGAACTACGCCGTCAACAACTACAAATGCAGTTTGAACTTGAGGCTGCAGCAGCTGAAGAAGATGCCCTGACCAAGTTTGTTGAGTATCCTGATTATGTGTATAAAGGATCAAAGGTCAGTCAAAATATTCCTGATAGACATTTTGGTAATAGCTTTGCTTCTTTGTCTAAAAATGCTGTTGCTAGAGATGATACTGATGTAAAGTTGCAGTGTGGGGGTATATTCACTTCAGCTAATGACAATGGGGTTTCTCATTATTCGGGGGGTCCTATAGGTACTAGTACTGCCAGAAAACCTACCACCTTTAGTTCAAATGAGAAAGAACCAGAAGTGAGGAAATCAAAGCTCAACCCTTTTGCACCTGAGTGGGCAGGGTCACCTATAGCAGGTTACGAAAACCCTTTTGCACCTGAATGGTCAGGATCACCTATAACAGGTTACAATGATAGAAGATCAGACGAGACATTCACCATTGGACAAGTAGCTCAGATTGTGGAGTTAGTGAAATCACCACAAGCTTCAGATAGGAATAGTGAGAAACAGCCATCAGACCCCAACCTCAAGGGTATAAATCAAACTCTTGGTGAAATCCAAGAGAAAAGTCAGTCAGCCTTAGAATCCCAGATAATCCAACGTCAGATGCTAGATGTTATTCGTCTACCAAAGACTAGCCTGATGAAATTTGATGGGGATCCTATGAAGTACTGGACCTTTATGAATGCCTTTGATGCTAGTGTAGATAAGACCAATATTGAGGCTAGTGATAAACTGAACAGACTGTTTGAGTATTGCACAGGAAAGGCATCAAAGGTAATACAGCCATGTGCATTAATGGCCCCGTCAGAAGGCTATAAGAAGGCCAGAAGCCTGCTGAAACAGAGGTTTGGTAATGACTTTGTGATCTCAAAGGCATGGGTCTCAAAGATAACTGAAGGCCCAGCAGTGAAGCCAAATGATGGTGAAGCTCTTCAGGACTTTGCTGATGATGTTAGGGGCTGCATGGAAACACTTCGAGCTATGAATAAGCTCAAAGAGGTAGAATCTCAAGATAGAATGGTGAAGATCTTGACAAGACTGCCATTGTATATCCAAACTCGATGGCGTAAGGAGGCCTTTAAGATCCGTGAGAGATTTGGGGAATACCCAAACTTTGATGAATTTGTCCAGTTCCTTGAGATGGTAGCTGGAGAGGCTAATGACCCAGTATTTGGGAATATAGGGTCAGTCACCAAGGAACCAAAGGGCAAGCCTTCCCAGTCCAAGAAGAAAGGATCAAGCTTTAATGTTAGTGTGACTGATACTGACACCCAAAGCAAAGATGTCAAAGTAAAACCTGCAGATCAGACCCAAAAAGAGAACAAGCCCAAGGAATACAAGTGCCGTATATGTGATGCTGATGGTCACAGAGTGAGTGGATGTGACAAGTTTAAGAAGATGTCCCTGGAAAAGAGATGGGAAGTTGTGAAAGAGAAAAGACTATGTTTCAATTGTCTTGACTTTGGTAATCACACTTCTAAGGAGTGTAAAAGACCAAAAGGCTGTCAAGAAAAGGAGTGTAAAGGGAAACACTCTGCATTGCTTCATCAACCAGCAAAGGTCACCAAGTCAGAGTCCTCAAAGGATGAGGAACAAAAGGAAGATCAGAAGTCTCAAGACAAGCAGGTAGAAGCCAAAAGTTATGCCTGTGGGCAATCAGATATTGTAAGCTCAAAGGTCGCCCTACCTATAGTTTCAGTGTATGTCAGAGGAAAGGGACAGAGCAACTACATACGTACCCATGCCCTGCTTGATCCAGGAAGCAACAAAACCTTCTGTTCAAAGGACTTGGTAAAGCAACTTGAAGTAAAGGGAGAAAAGACCTCCCTGTCATTAGAAACTCTTGGTGAGGGTAAAGATATGGATAGCCTTGAAATCTCTCTTGAAGTCACAGCAACTACAGGGCCAAAGAAGAAAAGAAGAGTAGTTCAACTACCACGAGTCTATGCCCTGACAAGGTTCCCAAAGCTAAGGGATAGTATACCATCTTCAGGAGATGTAAAGAAATGGGATCATCTTAAGGATCTGACAGTATTCCACAAAGAGAAGTCAGATGTCACTCTTCTTATTGGTCAGGATGTCCCAGATGCTCTAATTCCCCTTGAAGTGAGGAGAGGAAGGGAAAATGAACCCTATGCCACTAGAACAATTCTAGGCTGGACACTCAATGGTCCTCTACAAGGTGAGAACCAAGATGGATCTGCTCTTTGCAATTTCATTCAAGCTGACCAGGGACCAGATGTAAGTCTGGAAGCACAAGTTGAGCAGTTCTGGAAATTGGATGTGGCTCAAACTTTGGCTGGAAGCCTCCCACAGATGTCTCAAGATGACAAAAGGGTTCTGGATGTCTGGAATGGGTCCATCAAACTAAAAGATAACCATTATGAGATGGACATACCCTTTAAGGTCACACCACCAGATCTGCAAGACAATAAGAAAATGGCAGAGAAACGCTTACAGAGTCTTGGCAGAAGATTGTCCAAGGATGCCAATCTTCATAAGCTTTACAAGGAAGGTATAGAGGATTTAGTTCAGAAAGGATATGCAGAACCTGTCCAGGAAAATGAAGATGACAGCAGTGTCAAGTGGTACATTCCTCACCATTCTGTCACAAGTCCAAATAAGTCAGGCAAGCTTCGGATTGTCTTTGATTGTGCAGCAGAATATGGTGGCACATCACTAAACAAGCAAGTGCTGCAAGGCCCTGATATGACAAACAAATTGATTGGAGTGTTGCTAAGATTCAGGGAAGACCACATAGCAATAATGGGTGACATAGAAGCCATGTTTCATCAAGTACGTGTGTCTCCACAACACAGAGATGTACTAAGGTTCCTGTGGTGGAAAGATGGCAACCCTGATCTTCCCCCAGAGACATACAGAATGGCAGTACACTTGTTTGGTGGAGTATGGAGCCCTAGCTGTGCAAGCTTTGCTCTTAAGCACACAGCTGAGGACCACAAGACTGAGTTTGATGAAGAGACTGTCAAGACTGTAATGGAGAACTTCTATGCTGATGACTGTCTCAAATCAGTATCAACAGTAAATCAAGCAAAGAGATTGCTGGATGAACTTTGTCAGCTTTTAAGCCTTGGAGGTTTCCGGCTGACCAAATGGATCTCTAACAACAAAGAGGTCATAGAATCTGTTTCCCCTGAGGACAGAGCAAAGGAGGTCAAAGATCTTGATCTGGACTCAGAGGCACTTCCAGTGGAAAGGGCACTAGGTGTTCAATGGGACACTCATGAAGATGTATTTGGCATTAAAATCAAGGAAAAAGAAGTGATATTCACCCGAAGAGGGCTTCTCAGAGTGGTCAGTTCTGTGTATGACCCTTTAGGTTTTGTATGCCCATTCATTCTCCAAGCAAAGAAGATATTTCAAGATGAATGCAAGAGAGATAAAAGTTGGGATGATGAGCTGGAGCCTGACAATGTAAAGAAGTGGAAAAGGTGGTTGGAAGAACTGCCACATCTTGAAGAGTTCAAAGTGAGACGTTGCCTTGTGCCACAGGACTTTGGTAAGTGTGTGAAGATCCAACTTCACCACTTTTCTGATGCATCTGAAGAAGCTTACGGCACAGCATCTTATCTTCGTGTGGTAAATGAACAAGGACAAATCCACTGCTCCTTCCTGTTAGGCAAATCAAGACTTGCTCCCATCAAGCACATGACAATTCCCAGACTAGAGTTATCAGCAGCTGTGATTGCTGTGAAGATGGACAGCTTACTGCGAAGAGAACTTCGTCTGAAAATCACAGAATCCATCGTTTGGACTGACAGTATGATAGTCTTGCAGTACATCAAGAACACTACCAAGAGGTTCCAGACTTTTGTTGCCAACAGAGTAGCAATCATCCATGATGGATCTTTACCAAGTCAATGGAGGTATGTAGATACCAAATCAAACCCAGCAGATGATGCTTCACGTGGCCTCAGTGCAAATGAAATTCTGTCTAGCAAAAGATGGAAACAGGGACCGGACTTCTTGTGGGAGAATGAGTCCCAGTGGCCGGTTGTTCCTCAAACATCTCCTGACATGCTAGCAGATGACCAAGAAGTGAAGAAAGAAGCAAAGGCATGTGTTGTAGTCACTGATGCACCTGATCACTTGGAGCAAATGTTCAAGCGGTACTCAAGCTGGTATCGTCTAAAAAGGGCAATTGCATGGCTGATCCGCTTCTGTGATTGGCTGACAAAAGGAAAGCCTAAACTGACTCCTAGCCTAACTGTTGATGAACTTCAAAATGCAGAGAGAAGCATTATCAAGCATGTACAACAAAATTGTTATTCAGATGAGTTCAGAAGCCTAAAATCAGGCAAGCAAGTGTCTCACAAGAGCACAATCTTCAAATTGGAGCCATTCAGAGATGAGGATGGTATGCTCAGAGTACAGGGCAGACTTCAAAGTGCACCGATAATTGACTCGGCCAAGCACCCTTTGATACTGCCTAAGGACCATCATATTGCAGAGCTTATTGTGCGACACACACATGAATGGACCTCCAGACACTCAGGTAGAGAGTATGTACTCTCAAAGGTCCGAGAAAAATACTGGATACCACAAGGACGTCCCTTAGTGAATAAGGTATTGCAAAAATGTATCATATTCAAGAAACTGAGAGGACAGTTAGGAGTTCAAAAGATGGCAGACTTGCCAACAGACAGAGTCACATCTCACAAGCCTCCCTTCACCTACACTGGTGTGGACTGTTTTGGCCCATTTTATGTAAAAAGGGGCCGTAGTCAAGAAAAGAGGTATGGCTGTCTTTTCACCTGCTTAACAACCAGAGCAATACATATAGAAATCCTCAGCTCAATGGATGGTGATTCTTTCATCAACTCACTAATCAGGTTTATCTCTAGGAGAGGAAAACCTGAAAAGATCAGGTCAGACAATGGAACCAACTTTGTTGGAGGAAATAAAGACTTGCGGGAGTCAATTCAAAGGTGGAATCAAGACCACAAGACACAGGAAAGTCTCTTGATCAGAGAGATAAAGTGGGAGTTCAATCCGCCAGCTGCATCCCACATGGGTGGAGTCTGGGAAAGGCAAATCAGGACAGTACGTAAGGTACTGAACTCCATACTAAAAGCTCAAGTCCTTGATGATGAGAGATTGAACACAGTATTCTGTGAGGTTGAATACATAGTCAATGGTAGACCACTCACTCCAGTGTCAGATGATCCAAAGGACTTGAAACCTCTCACCCCAAATGACTTGCTTCAGTTAGGTGTAGGGCTTAGAGCACCCCCAGGAACCTTCCGAAAGGAAGACATGTACAGTCGTAGGTGGAGGCATGTACAGTACCTGGCAGACCAGTTCTGGAAACGATGGGTAAAAGAGTATCTCCCTACACTGCAGCTAAGACAAAAATGGTTAGACACAAAGAGAAATATCCAAACTGATGATCTTGTATTAGTTATGGATGAGAATCTAGCTAGAAATAGTTGGCCTCTTGGGCGTGTTGTTAAAGCTTTCCCAGGTAAAGATGGTCTAGTTCGATCTGCAGAGGTCAAAACTGCTACAAATGTACTTGTCAGACCTATTGACAAGCTTTGTTTGCTTGAGTCAGTCACATCATAGACATATCATTAAGTTTTGTTTGTGAATAAAGGTCATCTGATGTGATGTTATATTTGATTCAGAGTAACCATGCTCATTGTGTAAATCTCATTGTGTTGTATGAAATAAGAAAAGGATACATGAGACATTGCTATTGCATTTTGTGTTGTAACTATGGTAATAGTCATACCCAAGATATTGTTTAACATGTCATCAGTTATACAAGGTTGTATACTGTAATCATTTCTGTATGGTTAAACTTGTTTTTTGATAATTGTAAAGGTTAAAAGGGATTGTAAATGTTCACTTCTAAGGTTCACATTTAAGGGGCCGGGAATGTAGTGTAAGGTAAAGAATACAGTAGGGTTGTATAGATTGTCATAAAATAAAGTTTGTATTTTCTGGTTATATCTGTAACATTGAGAATGTCATAGTTTATAACTAAATGGGTTAGAATCAAAGTACAGTAAAGGTATGTTGATGGTTGTATGTTTCAATGACCTAGTATTATGTGGTAAGCCTACATCAGCATTCTTGGAACATATCCACTTGCTGATCTCATGCCTGCTGATGTCATACTTGTCTCATGTGTACCACTCAGTGTGCTTACTTCATCCTTTTAGCTGATATCATCAGTCACCTGTTTGTCTCCCTATCTGACATCAGTCTGACCTCATACTTCTGGATGATGTGAGACTCTGATCTCAGCCTTTAGATAGCATATAAAAGCAGGTCCCTCTCTCCTCCTCCTCAATCACTACATCTGATCTGTGCTGTTCACATCAACCCTATGGACTACCTTGCTGATATACTGGACTTTGTACCTGAGGACTAAGAGGAGGCAATATTCTTTGTACAGGTTATTACCCTGAAGGTTATTATCCTGAAGGTTATTACCCTGAAGGTTATTATACCAGATTACCCTGAAGGATATATCCATGCTAAGGTTGGACTACTGAATGTTATTGCACACAGTTATGTTCAATGGACTCTATGCTGAAATGTTATATTACCTGAGGACATTTGTGTGTTACTATGTGCTACTGTGACAACCATAGGAAATAAGTGTCTACCAAAGGGGATTAGGCCTCCTGTGGCTACTTCAGCAATAAACCTGTCAACAAGTCAACTTGTAACAAAGACTTTGTCTGCAATCATTGGCCAAGGCCACCACAATAATGATAGCCAAGTATATGTGATTTAGTGCATATATGAGACATAATAGCTCATTTGTTTTGTCTATAGCACTGAATTGACATTGCCTATGTTTTACATGATATCTGAGTATCTGTTTGTCCTGGTTTGATAGCATATGAAGGTTTAATATCTAGTGATCAGCTAGGTCACAGCTGATTAGAGCAAATATACAGGAACTCTTCATACGCTGGTTAAAAAACTCTGTATTGAGTGATAATAGGGGCAGATACTTTGTCTAATATTAGCATGACAGACTGTGTGAGGAGATGTGAGCATGGGTCAAGATTCGCCAACTCTCACCCACCATGACACAACTTCACGCACAATGACACACTATGTACTATTCGGTGTTTTGATTGGTCCATTTCAAATTGCCCTCCCATTCCTTTGTTCTTCCCCTGCTTTCAAAACAGTCAGGCAGAGGCAGCCATGGAGAACAGATCTTGTGGTAGGTGGTCACACAGTTCTAGATTGATTTGACTTAAAATCCTATGTGATAAGCATTTATATATATATATATATATATATATATATATATATATATATATATATATATATATATATATATATAGTAACACATTGATATTATCTACAATCCCTGAAAATCTATCTTGTTGCTGAATTCAGCTATTTGTTTCAACACCCCAATTTAATATAGAACTTTCTATGTGAGCAAGGCTCAGGGAAATTCTGGGGGATTCAGGCTGCCATATGTGAGTGGTCATTGTTTATCAACTTGGATGTGAGTGGGTGATCAAAATTACATTGCTGCTGTTTGTTTATCACCCTTTCTTTTCATTTCAACAGGCATACCCAAGAATGATACAAGGAAAATTCAACTCACACAGCTGACAGAATATCTATCCATTTTCAAGCAAAGTGGGCAACACATGACATGCAGAGGAGAGATATCTTCAATGGGAACCAGCATGAACAGCTGAATTGATGTTAATAAAGTTATGAAATATCAGAAATCCACAGCCACCTCCAACCCCCCCCCCCCCAGCCTATCCCCCACCCACAAATTAGTCTGTGCGTCAATATATGTGATACTGTGTCATGACCCATGTGTCAGTGTGTGTGATAATGTGTGATATCATCATGTGTCATTGTTGGTGAGGTTCACGCATGTTGACTCAACTTCACAAATTTGGCTGGGATGTTCACGCATGCTTCATATCTTGTCATGGTCCGTGATCACCCACGCGTTGAGTCCTAAGAGCGCATTGGGTGAGGGCTGGTGCAGCATGACAAAAGTTGACACAGATTTGCTGGGAAGCAATGGAAAAAGTGACAAGGGAAGATTTTGATTTTATTTTTGCCGAAGCAGCTCATTAGGGCCTGATATCTATTCATTGCGGGTTTATTGCAGATGTGTATGAAAAACTGCATTATAATTCAAAAGTTATCATTGATATTTCAAAAGTGTTAGGATGTCTATTATTGATAGTCAGCTGCATTCCCTGGACCATAAGCTTTCGTTTGATACCACACTTGACTACTTTTCTTCATTTTTTAGTATATTTTTCTCAGAAAATTCTAAAAAAAAAAAAAAAAATCAAATGGCGATTTTTCTGACGAGGGCGGTGATGAGAAACAAGATTTTTTTTGGAGTGGCCAAAATATTCAATTTTAGACATTTGATTTCTAAATTGAATGGATTGGAAAGCAAACAAGTTGGCCTATCTCAGGCAGTTGAAAAAATCACAAAAATTCAAGTATTAGTGGTAAAAAAAGTGCTCACAAGCCCATGTTAGCAACCCTTTCCTCCAGTTTTAAACTACAGCTTTCTCGGCCTCTCTACGGGAGTAAGAGAGGCAGAGTTCCTCAGCCTAAGTGACAAGAACATGGGAAATTACAAATTTAGTGACATGTGACAGGTAGGGCCCTAGACCCCTAAAATCGACATGGCGACATGGGCATTTTTGAGCTTAGTGACATGGGACATAAGCACTTTCTTAAAATCGACATGGGGACATGAGCTTTTCTTAAAATCGACACAGTGACATGGACATTTCTTAAAATCGACACAGTGACATGATCATTTCTTAAAATCGACATGGGACATTGGGGACCCCCCGGGGGACCCCCCATCAAGGGCCCCACAGGTATCATCTTAAAATAGACATGTAAAATGGATACCCCCCCTCTAGTCCACCTAGGGCTTCATGTCGGGGAAAAAATGTGGCTTTTTGGGACTCTTTTTATCAATTTGCGAATATATAACCAAGTTCACTACAAAGTTTTGTAGTGAACTTGGTTATAATTTGTATAGATCTAAATCATTGAATGATTGATAGGTTGACACCACACTGGCGCTACCTCGTAGTCTGCCGACTACAAAGACGGTCACCGGAGAAATTAAGATTGACACTGAACTTACAGACAGGATCTTTCACAGAAGAAATGATTGGATATCTCCGAGAAATATCTCACATGATTCCACAGTGCTTCCAAGTTTCAGCGTACGGTAACACTAACAGGCCCTTTTGTGGCGGGAAAATCTGATAAGCCAAAAATCCCCCAGATGGCGCGAAAACCTGACTGCGGCGTCATCTGGTGTCAAACAGGCAAACCACTGCCAACAACAAAAACACAAGCCACCGGCGACCTTTGCTCACTTTAGCACAAAAATCCACCAAGTTCAGCAAACATGGAATATGTAACGCTACCTAACAGTGACCTGAACGTGTCGCGGGTATGTGTAGGCACCTGGCAGTTTAACGGCGACCAACAGTCGGCAGACAAGACATGGGAAGCACAGCCGGAGGAGGTGAGTGAGTGACACCCCAGGTACCCAGCTAACTGGGCCCTAGATATGTTCATTCAGAGGCCCAGCAATTGATGTCCACTGAAACCAAGTCCCATGGGTTTGAGGGCAGTTTGTGGCCAAATGATGCCTGTGTGCATTAATTAAAGTAGACCCCTGTCTTGTTTTGACCTTTATGAAGCTGTCCTACTTACTGTGATAATTTATAATTGTCAATATATCCTCCCTGTGGGTTGGAATTGATCACACATGTCTCAAATGTCAACAAAACATCTCATCCATCAAGTTGGGATTGAACTTCCTGTCCCTAGATGGTCCCTAGGTGGCAGGCCTTTACAGTTCATATTTTACTCACCAGAGGGACCTTGTGTCCCCCCACCTGTAGCACCACAAAGACAACAGTCAGACAGACCAGGAACCAGCACTTGCCACCTTGCCCAACATGTCTGACTGAGTTCTAGATATCAGGTTACAAAAAACAAAGGCATGGATATGATTTCACATTTCAAAACAATACACAACAAGTAGGTAGGTCTTAGAGTTAAGATATCAAAGACCATCCCCACATAAGACTGGGGACCCAGTTTTTATTGGGGGCTTGGGAAACTACTCTGAAAGTTCCACCACCACAACACCAGTGCCACCGCTTGCCATCGCTCCTTTTAGCGATGGTTCCGTCTAACCCCAGGTAGCACAGAGACATTGGCATAACGTTGGGCCTACGTTGGCCCAACCATCGGCTTTACATAGGCTGCCCATCCTGCCTACGTAGGCCCGACAGTGCCGACCAAATGCCAACGTAGGCCCAACGTTGGCTTTTGGTTGGCAAACATCAGCATCAGCAAATGGTCGACCAGGGGCCGACCATTTGCCGATGTCCTGCCAACGTTGGGCCAATGTTGGCATTTGGTTGGCAAATGCCACTGGTCGGGCCTACGTAGACCCGATGGGCAGCCAACGTTGGCCCAACGTTGGCCCGATGCATCGGGCCAAAGTTGGCAAAATTTTGTGTGCTACCTGGGACGGTCCCATGCACGAGGATGTTCTGGCTCGGGGGGAAGAGTGTATAAGACTAGTACATATATAGTATGTCAGAGGGTGCATGTAGTGTGGCACAGTTACCTGTGTCACCCGTAAGGTGTAAAGGCTAAGACAGAAATCTGAGCAACCAGCTGCATGGCACAAAGTCCTGTGCCAGAGGAAATGTAGTGTGTTACGTAACAGCCTGCGTCCTCTGACTATACTACTACCATACATAGAGTTCTACACTCGCCCAGCCTTGGTGCTCCTCATGGTCCCATGAGGTGCACCAAGGGCCCGGCCGGGCAAGGCTGGGCGAGTGTCGGGCGTAGTATAGTCAGAGGACGCAGGCTGTTATGTAACATCCTACATTTCCTCTGGCACAGGACTTTGTGCCATGCAGCTGGTTGCTCAGATTTCTCTGTCTTAGTCTTCACACCTTACGGGTGACACAGGTAACTGTGCCACACTAAGTAACTGTGCCACACTACATGCGCCCTCTGACACACTATATATGTACTATTCTTTACACTCTTCCCCCCGAGCCAGAACATCCTCGTGCACTGTCCCCTGGCCGGGGCATGGGAAATTGGTTTGTCACCGAAAATTTGTGGGTCACTGCGGACACTGGGGCCGGGCGCAGGCGACTGGGCCGGCAGCAGGCTAGGGCCGGGTGGGGCGACTTTGCTCCAAGATCCCTGGTTTATCAGATATTTTTTTTGGAGTTGCTAGCCGTGTAGCAGCCGGGAGCGTAGCAACCGCAGCATCTCCATAATGTTTTCGGTTTTGTCTCTTGGCGCCTGTGATGTCACTAGTGACGTCACACAACCCCAGTGACATCACCAAACCTGTGATGTTGCATAGCAGCCCTCCAAGGCTACAGCACCTTCGGCCCGGACGCTGCACTCGCCAGGCTTTCTAGGCTAGTGGCTGGGGGGGTAATGTAAAGTGTCACCCCCATTCGTTACCTGCATCTGTAGCCCCCCTCCCCGACAGCTCAAGAAAAATGTGGCTTGGACCATGGATAGGGGTGGCAACTCCTATCTGTGGTCCTTGCCACATTTTTCTTGTTTATTAAAGTATACCTTGTTTGATAAGTTGGTAAATGATAAATATCAGAATACCTGTCTGCGTTCTCTCGTCTAGATCTAGTATGTTTGTCCAGTTATCCCCAGTCACTCAGTGGCAGTGTGTGCTGGCGCTGCGGGATCGATGCGATAGGTAGGGCAGCGGGAACAGCCGATGGCAGTGTGTTGGCTGTTGGTTGACACTATAGTGACAGTTCCAGATGGCTGTGCCGGGACTGCGCTGCCTCTGCCTACACCACGGCCACACTTTCACGGCTTTTGGACCCAGGCAAATAAAAGAACACTTGCTATCCTTCGAAAAGAGTAGGGGAAAGAAGCCCTGGTAGCGGTTTTCCCCCTCAACCCTCCTCATAGATTCGGTCATTCATCTCATAGACTCAGTCATTCATAGATTCGGTCACTGCTGTGTCAGGCAAGCAGCAATTTAAATATTTGTCCAAAAAGAAAAGAAAGGACTTAATGTCCGAGAACCCTTGAATGTCTGAGTTCCTCGATGGCGCCCTGACATAAAACTAAACAAACAAACAGGAAATGTAGGCCTACTAGAAAAAGGTGTTGAAACCCTTATCCGAAAAAAGATCATAATATCCCACAGCAAAACCAGAAAATGCATTACAAAATCTGAAAGATACCAGTACTAAAAATTTGCATCAAATACTTGATGCACTATTTTCTGATCCAAATACAGTCGGCCCTTGCTTCCTCGACCCTTTGATTCCTCAGATCCCTTATTACCTCAGACAGAAGATCTGCAACTAGCTCTATGTTTTCTATTACCTGGTATATTTGGACTTACTTCCTCAGATAATTTGCTTCCTCAGACATTTTTCCTTGCATTTCCAAAATCTGAGGAAGCAAGGGCCGACTATTAGAATAGAAATCAGCAAAAATGTTACTTTTTCTAGTGTATTGCCTATATAGTTTGACCATTTGCCAGGTCTCTAAGGGAGTGGTCATTATTTATCAACAGGGGGGTGGTGGGTTTGAGGGGGTCGTAAAAAATTCAAACCCCTCCCGAGGGGGGCCTAAAAAAATTTGGACCCCTCTTGAGGGGGGGCTAAAAAGATTTACCCTTTTTTTAGCAAAAAAGCCTGTGCGCTACTATAGAACAAAGAGGGGCGCAAAAATTCTCTGCGCCTCTGGCGTGGGGGGACGCAAAAAATTTTGACTGTCGCCTAGGGGGGGCGTAAAAAATTTTCACGCGTCCGCGCGAAAACCCCCCCTGTTAATAAATAATGACCACTCCCTAACAACCAGGGTCATGCTCCAGAGAACCACAGAAACTTTCCACACCTCCAGTACAGGGCCCCTGGAGGTCGAGAGCCCCCACCCATGGAAAACTACGCCCATTGGGTGGGGAGCAAGTTTGTCTGTTTTAACCAAGCTTACTCTGCCAAGTTGGCAGAGTAAGCTTTTCACCACTGCTGTTAAACAATACTCACTGCTTTGACCCCAAAATTGGCCCAGTACATCTCAAAGTCTTTGTCTTGATTATCAAGTTATTTTGAACACTAAAGTCTTTCTACAGCCTTGCTCTCGAAATGAGGGAAGGGCCCCACAGTTCGAGCCTCTACTATCTAGGCCCTCAAGACAGGGCCAGGCAGGAGGGGGGAGGGCGGGGGTTGGAGCACTGGGTAGAGTGCAGAATATGTTTAGATGGAATCTATGTACCACCCTGCCCTTGTAAAAGCAATACCTGAGTTCATGGTGAACATAAAAGTTGCACATCAACTTATCTGGAAGTTTAAGTATCCTATCGGTTAACTCAGTTGATCTCTTATCTAACTTTGGTTACATTCAGAAAAACATATATCATGCATTGATTTATTTCTTTCAGGTATCCAAGTCAATTGTGGATAAAGCCATTGAACTGGGGATTAATTTCTTCGACACTGCCGAGGTAACTATAATACGTTAGTAGAAGCAAGTCATAGTATTGAATTATGTTTAGCCCTGAAGATCCAGATGACAGAACCATTAACGAAAAAAAAATATCGAAATGTTCCATTTCCTAGTTACATATTGCGTGTTATAGATTTATAGCTGCAAAGAAGGGTGGCCATCTTTAGGTATGTGGTAGACTTGAGGTGAACCTACCCTAACCGATTGAACCACTAGCAGTAAGCAACCTTAACCCTCTTAACTTTTAAGGGCCACTGATGCCCGGCACTGATGCAGAAATGAAGTTCTAAAGAATCTCGTCAGCACTTCCTTGGAAAATCAACCCTGCTGGGTTTATCATAATGCATGAATATATGTTCTCATTACCAAACTATCTCTTCTCTTTCAGGCCTATCTGAACTCTGAGGTGGTGTTGGGGCGGCTGTTGGCAGGGCGGAGACGTGATGTGGTTGTGGCGACAAAGTTTGGGACGCGAGTTCCAGTGTATAGTCCAGAGGATATTGAAGTATCCCTCACCAAGAGTCTACAGAACCTGCAGACTGACTACATAGACCTCTATCAGGTATATCCATCTATAAATTGTTCATATGTTTACGCAAATCAGACCCTAGGTATACCGGTACCTTAGAGTAGATGCGCAGAGTATCTGTGCCACATAAATATAAGAATTTTCAACATATTGTAAATTTGCGTGAATAAGCCACACCCCAACTTTGTAAAGGCTTATGTGGGGCTTTAGAAATACCATTCTAGAGGGAAGTTCCCATGTATAAACTTTTTTACATGTGTATAGCATTTTTCCTCTTTTATCTTTTTTGTCTAACCCTTCTTTGATACTGAGTGAGAGTGTAGTACAAAGTTAATAGTTTCTTCATTTCAATTGCCCTGTTCCCTGTTCCAGGTACACTGGCCGAGCTTCATTTCAGACCCTAAGGCCATCTTTGATGAGTTGAAACGGCAGCAGGCCAAGGGTCGTATCAGGAGTTATGGTGTCAGTAACTTTGGTCAGCAAAACCTGAAGGATGCTGCAGCCGCCGGTGCCAAAATCTCCACCAACCAGGTACAGCTGGATGAAATCAATAAAGATCTTTATCTTAAAGATTTTATAATAAATGAACGATAGTGAATTTCAACGTTTCTCGAAAACTCTATTTTTGAGTAAGTCACAGTAATTTTTAAGTAGCAAAGATCTAACTGTATACGTTCCAATGCAAAATCATACAATCCTTTTAACTTAGGGGTTATTAAAGAGCAATTCACTGACTTTTGCAAATAGTCACTTTCATCCCTAAATATGGTTTGTTGGCTATCAGAAAGGGTAAGCATCATCACTAATCTGTTGAGGTCTAAATCATGCCTCATGCATTTATGTATCATATCACTAAGCCCAAATGGAGCAATTGAATCTCACTTCTCTGGCACCACTTCTCCTTGTATACATAACAGCTCCCATACAACATGTTATGGCGTTCTACGGAGTATGAGATCCTCCCTATGTGTGAGGCGCAGGGTGTTGGAGTGCTCGCCTACTCCCCACTACAACAGGGGCTCCTGTCAGGAAAGTACACCAAGGTGGACGATGTACCAGAAGGTCGTCGCCGCAGCCGTCTTTTTAACTCTGGCAGGTAAAAGTTTTCTGAATGGGTTAACCTTTCAGACCTTCCCACCTTTCTCTAATCTTTCCTGGGATATCTTTCTGGAGTGTCCATAACCAAAAGAATGCAATAAGTGCAGTCTATACGAAAAAGATTTCCCCTCCCAGGCCCAACGCTCCCATGGAGATTATTATCCTGCAGGCCTGTATTTATCTAGGCAGGACCAAACACCTCAAGATTATCATTGTCAGGAAAGAAAACAAGAATCAACTCTTTATTTCAATCATTCAACTCTTAAAATATCAACAAGCAGTATCAGTAATGCCATTTTTTTTCATTATCACACTACAGTGATTTTGTTGGCAAAATCCTCGGTCCCAAGAGTTTTCGTATCGACTGCTTTAAGTGTGGCTTTAGAGGATTAAAAGACACCATAGAGTTGATAACATATAACATAAGCCAACTTGCTTTAATTCAGCACAAGTTTGTCAAAGCATGGTGGAGAGGGAGCAGAGAAGCAGTTGTTTCACACAATAGCAGACATTAAGGGAGTGTGTGACAAGGCGGGAGTGTCCATGCCAAACGCTGCCCTGTCCTGGGTGCTACACAACCCACTTGTTAAGTCAGTTATTGTTGGGGCACGGACACCAGAGCAGGTGGAGAGGAATGTGGAGCTGGTTAAACTTGAACAGGTAAGTCTATGTAATGTTACGTAGACTCTCACATATCGTCGCCTTAGTGCAAGAAGTTTGTAACAGAAATTTTGGCAAAATTTTTGGAACATATCGTAAAACGTTGCCTGTAAGCCCACCACACCTATGATCCGAACCTCAGTTTGAGGGCAAAAATTTCAGCTTTTCAAACATTTTCTCTATAAATCAAAATCTATGCTCATCTTTAATATGACTGAGGTTGGCTTGTGGGTATGTTCTTATGTACATGTCATCATTACATCGTCACCTCAGTGCAACAAGGTTGTAACTGACATTTTGGCAAAATTGAGTTTTCTTCTGTTTTAATATCTATTGGCCCCCTATCTACCTACTGAGAAAGTACTGAAGCTTTGTCTATTATATGTATACCTACAGACCTCACTGCAATACATTGTATTTTCTATCCAATTTATTCTATAGTAACTGGGAGATAGGGGCTTTTTTTTTTTTGGAGGGGGGTGATGGTAGGTCTCTTTATAAGCCTACAAAATAATTATTCTGAATCCAGACCAGTGAACACCACCCCTATTGAAAGATTCACCAAAAGTACAAGAATAAAGGGTATACATACATAGTATGCATACATATTTACATACCAAAGTGTAAAGGAATATTTCTTTGCATGCAGGAAAGGAGGTGGGGTCAATGTGGTTTGAGTTTGTACGCATAGGGAGAGGGGTAGTCCAAATGCGTACATGGTGCAACAGCAGGGGGTGGGGGTCTATTTTTGGCAAAAATGTGCGTACATAATTAATGTATGCCCCCTTTGCCTCCTGCAAAACTTGAAAAATGCAGTTACTACTATCTTGCACTAAGGTGACGATAAAAGCCATGGCTTGTGCAAATCTGAGGCTTGATGTAGAACTTCTTTAAAGAGAGGGTGTGCCCTATAGTCAGGATATTTTTAGTATCAAAATCATATTTCATACTTAAACATGAATATGTTTGCAAATTAATGTCTTCTGTCCACCAAAATAAAAATTGATTTAAATCTAAATTTTCTAAAAAAATCTACAATTTTTTACCCATGCCTCTTTTCAGAGTGTTGTGCATCAGCTGACAGAGGTAACAACAGAGCTGAAGGAGGCATTCGGCTCAAATGCAGATCTCTGGGCGCCGACATCGCGGATTAGCTGAATCCCCTGCTGCTTGATTCTTCATATGCTCACATACCGATATATGTACATACATGTAGCAAGCTATGAAAACAATACATGTAGCAATTTATGAAAATATTAACTCATTAGTATCCAAGAGGGGTACCTTAGCTTGACACCTAGGGTGAAATTAATTTAGATTTTGAATGATATATATCTTTACAGACCAAAAAAGATATTGTTGATTTTGGGTAGGGGTAGGTGATAAATTGAAGTAATTATGGGGAGCCGTGCCATGCTTTATCAATGTCTGGCTATACAGAACGACCCCAATTGTTTACATAGGGGTTTGGCCAAAAAAATAAGACAAAGTTGGTGCTTAATAGCAGACATGTGGAGGTAAATGCAGGAAATCAGAGAGTAGTGTGAGAAGTTAAACATTTTTTGTAGGTACAATTTCCAGGAGTTGTTGAAATTTGATGTGGAAAGTTTAGAAAAAGAGAGGTTTGTGAAAACTGTCCACATTGTCCATAGAGCTCTATAGTAAATCAACTTTTTTATTATTAATGTAATCAGGAGCTTCATTTTGGGATAGATGTGAGATCAGTGGAAATGGAATTGATGTGAAAAATTTAAGATGTTTCTATTAGGCAGTTTTTAAGAAATTTCCACTTTTGTATTTGAGTATAAGGCCATAAGAAATAGGGCGTTTCAAGAACAGATACTAGGTTGTGTAGAGTTAACAGTTGTAGAAAGACCAAAAGGTCTTTTTTTTGTACTGTTTCTATATAATGTGAAGTCAGTATGGCTGTAATTATAAGTAATGTTGGATTAAGAAACAGGTATCTGTTATTGCGAAATAATAGTATGAGGCGAAACATGGTAGGTATATGTGGCCTTAAAATCTTCTTCTACAAAGGTCCATGCAAATGAGTTGTGTTGATGCACCAAATATGGTAATAAATAGATGTGGGTGTTCATTCTCCTTACATAGTACATAGGTGGAAACTGGTAGTCATGTTGTAGTAATATCCTGCAGGTTGAAGGTCTAAGACTATGCTAGGAGAGGAGACTGGAATTGAACCATTACCATATAAAGAAGCCACACATGGCTTGGGCGTTGTTCACCATATATGGGCATGGATCAGTTTTAGGTAGAATACTTCACCTGACTGATGTTTGATTGGTCTAGACACAGCTATAATTAGCTACTTGTCACCACACAAATTAAGCCAGTTCGGTGTGAAGGCAGGGGGCAGGGTTGCCCCATCAGACAATCACCAGTGGGTATAGTAGGCAGGCAGGCACACCACTGGGTGTAGGAGGTAGGGGGGACACTCAGCTACTGCTTCACAGTCCTGGGTGGGTGGCGCCACTCAGTCATGCCTCAGTAGTTCTGGTTGGGCAGGAGTAGGGTCAGTGGCTTAGTAGGTGATCACAGGGCCTATCAAAATCAAGTGGTGGGGGGGGGGGGTCTCATCCAGCACCAATCTCAAATCGTAGTAAGAATATATACCTGTATTATGCTACAGGTGTAGATTGATGTTAAGATATCAGTAAGGCTGTATATATGGTGTGATTCAGTGAAGGATGTTCACCAGCCTGAGGACCATTAGAATCACAAACTCAATATTACTCAATAACACTTTATCTTATTGAAAAAACCCTATATCTTGGCTTACTAGAAAGGTTCATTGAAGTCACCAACTCCTAACATGTCAGATTTTATTGCCCATGGCATAAAACCATAGTTTTTACCCTCACGTACGTAACGTTTTCCAACAGATAGTCATAAAACCTATTAGATATCATCCTATCTACATCATATTTCATGTCCATAATGTTATAACACATGTCTTTAAGTGTAGTAAAAATCAAATCCCTGTATCAAAACCTTTTTTTATTACACCTCATCGCCAAATATGAAGATTAGCGAAAGTTGTGAACATGTAGCTTAGCATTCCTAACTTTAACCTCATACATTTAAAAATGAGTAGATCTTCATGAAAATCAATCTCTATTATCTAGAGTGACCCTACTTACAATTAATGTTACCCTTTTGCAACAATATAGCATGCAGACATTCTGGTCCAGATCTGCATGGGTGTTTCTGAATACCAAAAAAACGTTACGTACGTGAGGAATTCAAATGATTTTTCACCTGAGCAATACTTTTAAACATTAACGATCATCTGCGTCACTATTTCCTGTACAGAAAATGTTAGATTACCATTTCAAAGGCATATCTTCACATTTTAGGCCACTCATTTGGTCATTTCCATTGCTTTGAAAAAAATCTCACATTTTCATAGCACTTCTCACTCTGAGGGCATGTTATGTCCTAGGTAAATACAGACCAGGGTACCCCAAATACTCTTCCTTAACAAGGCCCATAAGTCTATTAATCATTGCAAAACAGATAAACAACATATACCATTGCTCTGGACCATCAAGTTCATTCTACTATGACTTGTCGCAAACACTCGAAAACGTTATGTACGTGAGGAATTCCATGGATTCTTTTTAAGTCCATGTGAACAATACTTTAAAACATCTCAGATCTTCTGTATCATAATTACTCATACAGAACATGTTAACTTACTACTTTAAAGGCATATCTACACACTTTAGGCCCATTATTGGTCATTTCCCTCGCTTTGAAAAAAAAATCCCACATTTTCACGACACTTCTCTCTCTGAGCGCATTTCAAATCCTACCTGAATGCAGACCAAGGTACCCAAATACTCTTTTTCAACAAGACACCTAAGTCTTTTGATAATTGCAATACAGATACTCAAGATATACCATCATTGAGAACCATCAAGTTCATTTTACTATGATTTTTTTGTGAAAAATTGAAAACGTTACGTATGTGAGGATTTAGACAGAATTT
The DNA here is from genome assembly GCA_949317995.1 of Acholoe squamosa. Lineage (NCBI taxonomy): Eukaryota > Metazoa > Annelida > Polychaeta > Phyllodocida > Polynoidae > Acholoe > Acholoe squamosa. Next base: position 3,913,582 of record OX439045.1, read on the forward strand.
TTCAAGCCGTCCCCACTGTGGCCTTACTATGCAGACTTTGGCCCTGATTTTAGTTTCAAACATTCAGTTTCTATACATCCTAAACTAAAATAGACAATAGATAAAGATTTTCTCATTCAATTAGCCTATAAACATGTAAAAGTGAACCTCACGTACGTAACACTGTCTGGAGTTGAATTTTGGTTTATGAGATCTACCGTAAACTCCCGCGTATAAGACGCGTCCTCTATGCCAAACAAATGCCTGGGGGGTCTTATAGGATTTTTTCAAGTTTGGGGTGCGTCTTATACGAGGGGTAATTTTACTATAGAAATGTACTAATCTTACAAATTTCAGCCTTAAAATGTGCGTCTTATACGCGAAAATGCATGTGCTGAGTTTGGGGTGCGTCTTATACGCGCAGCGCGTCTTCTACGGGGGAGTTTACGGTAGCTCGTATCTGCGGCAAGTCAGTACTTTTATCTAATTTCCATCAAAACCCCCCTAGGAACCCTGCTTATCACAGTTAATAAGAACAGTGAGGGTACTTTGTTATTATGGTAGTTTTAGACCTAAAAAAAGTGTTACGTACATATATTATAAGGCATGTGTGAAAGAAAGTTGAGGTAGTGACAAAGCCAAGTGATTTTTGATAGATAGCTACGACCCAACACCAAATGAAAAATAGGTTTATGACAGTCTAGTACTGTCTAGCTTAATAATATACCGTAATCTCCCGCGTATAAGGCGCAGCCCGCGTATAAGGTGCACCTAGAGTTTGGGAAAGTTCTCAAAAAAATAAAAAATTCATAACTTTGGTTCTACTGGATGAATTTTCAAAATTCAAAAACCTATGTATAGCTTGGGCCACCCCGAACCCTACTGGGGTCCCTTTTGTCCTATTTTGACCAAGGGGGCATGTAAGCTATCAAAAGAAAGGTCTTGGTGTCCCCCTTGTGGATCCAATGGGAACTAAAACCCCCCGTATAAGATGCGCCTTATACGCAGGAGATTACGGTATAGATGGGAATGATGGTTAATTAGTCAAAAAAGGGGTTTTTTGGTGTATCGCCCAACTTCAAGCTTCCGTAACTTATCAAATTATAGGCCAATATACATAGATTTACCCTCTGCTTAATTCGCAAGATGTATTATATCAAATGTGACTAGAATAAGGGAGGATGGTGGTCAACATTTCTCACTGTAACTCCTCAAATCCAAAAAGTCCATAAAATAGGCCCAAACATCGCTCAGTGAATCTGCCCATATACTTTAGGGTTGGACTGATGCAATCCTAGTTTTTCCCCCACTTTTTCTGCTCTCTTGTTCCACGGTCCCCCATACTGGTAACTGGTTACCATTTGAAATTGCTTTCACTTAAAATTACTGTCTAGTTATAGCTAGATCTAGTCATAATGCAATGGGCATTTAATTGATCAACTTGAAATTGAAACAACTGATTTCTTGTTATCCAAATATGAACCTTATGAATCTGAGATACTGATTGATATTAATAATAGCATGAAAAGTGGACATGTATACCAGTAGTAGTTTAGTGATACAAATTGTGAAGGTTGTATTTATGATCAATTGAAAGGATGAATGATAGTTTTGGTTACATGAATTTCCTACCTTCTCAGGACTATGAATAATGTTAATTCATATTTGTAAGAAATTCTTGAGTGTCTGAGATAAATATTAGGAAAAAAATCTTTATTATTGTTTATAATTTTACTGTCAGCTTGATGGTGCTCACATATATAAATTATCATTAGAGAGTCTGGTCGGTTTTTGAAAAATGACCACTTCCTCATTGTGTTCATGAGAATGAGGTTTTAGAAATGGTGAATGATGAAAAAGCACATTGTAACAACACAATAAATGTTTATTTGGTGTAATCAACTGAAAGTTGTCTCATTTTGTCTTTGCATTGTTCAAGTCGTGCTTCATCGCCACTATTCAGACCATGACTTTCACTTTGAGTCTGTTTTTATACAATGCAATATGGACAGCCTATGCACAGTCTAGCAGGGGTGCTGGGGTAATAAAACATTTAAGGCATCATAACACATTTTCTGAATATATTTCAACTAAATTTCTTTTTTCCAAAATATTATCAGTAAAGGTAGCCACCTTAATATATCCTTAGTACAACACATTCTGTAGGGCTTCCCTAGCCCACTTAAAAGGGTCTATATCTCCTCTTTCCTATCCCCTCAGGATGTGTGTGGTGCACATATAGGCGGGCACTGACACATTCCTCTGTTAAATTATCAACCTGAGAAGCACGGGATAGCCACTTAGTGCCGCTAAAGTGCTGTAAAACACAAATCAATCAATCAATCAAACACATTCTGTATCCTCCTTGCCTATCAGAAAGTATTTTATTAATACTAAGGGGTTTCCCTAAGCTTTTATGTATGGATTTTTTTCAAATAGTTTTGTTTACATTGGTAAAGGTGGTGACCCAGTAGTGGTGACCTGAGTTTTATCAACACAACTATTATCAGAAAACCCAGGTTATCCTTCAAGTAGGCTCCCAACATCACCTGTTTTTGGTAAGTCTGGGTTATTGGGATTTCTACTCATTGCCTGTCCCATCTAAGGGAGGGAACAGTTTTTTACAACAGAGGGGTAGTGGGTTTGAAGGTGGGGGGCTTTTCAGCCACTCGCAAAAGGGGGTACAAAAAATAATTCTTGCTAACCAAGTTATATACACTGATATTTTCTGGTTATGTTCCTTTATGTAACCATGTTTCAGACATCGTAATGTCATGAAACTTTTTCTTGCTAAAATATGAATATAGTGTTTCCTTTGACATCATTATACTGTTAATATTTTGTGGCATAAGGCCACACCAAATAAAATAATTGGTCTATGGATTTTCTTTTTTGAAAACTGGAGCGGGAGGGCGAAATTTTTATTTTATTTTTCTAAAAAAATTTATTTGTCTATGGATTTTCAATATCAAAGATGTGAAGAGGGCGATTTTATTTTTGATTTTTTTTTTGCTCCTTTTCTCAAATTTATGTCTACTAGTATTTTGGTTACTAAATGCAGAATAGACACTGAAATGTTCAAATCTAGAGACCTCTACCTATCCAATGAGTGGTCTGCTGTTGCTGTATCTTTATTGGTTGACCCTGTAAGGACTTTGCAAAAAAAAAAATCAATTTTCCAGAAAAAGATGCGGGCGGAATCAATAGACAAAGTTTTTTTCAATTAAAAATAAAATTTTCATTTAGGAAAATCAGGAGCGGGAAATCCATAGACCAATGTTTTAATTTGGATTGGCCTAATATAGAAACCCTTGACTCAAGCTATATGAAGTCACCCCCTTCAAACCCACCAACCCCCCCCCCCCCTTGATAAGAAATGAACACTCTCATAGACATGGAATTTAAGGTTTGGGGGCTGTTTTATGGTTGGGTTCATATTTAGGTATCCCTTGGAAGTGATTTTCAGATTTTGTTCTATATAATATGGAAAAGGTTTGAATGGGGGAAAAAATTAAAATGAAGAAAAAAAAAACAGTTTTTATATAATCAAAAATAGTTCAGTGGTTGGGACTTGGCAGACATTTAAAGATAAGGGACATGGAATTAATCATAATTTGTTTTTTTCTTCACATTGATTTTGTTGCCAAATTCGAACCACTGAACTGATTTCGATGAAAACTGTATTCATACCTGGCAGAGTTAAATATTCTTTTAACATGTTCTGAGAGAACAAAAGATGGACCTCTGCACCTCAATACTACCTTGATGCTACTGAAAGAACAAAATTCTTAACACGTTTTATCCATCTAAACAGTTCTACATATATCTAAGAAATATGGCCCACTGGGCAGAGTGTTAGTGTAATAATATGACACAAAGTCTACATAGATTTAGCTGGCAGGTTCAGCGAAGGTGGCCATACATTTACGACACGTGTACAACCCATCTGGATGTACAACTGGGCTCATTTCCAGACCTGTAAATCTCCTAGGGACATCCTATTTTAGTAAAACATATCATGAATCGATATTTTTATCCATCTCCAGGTTTCGAAGTAAATTGTTGATAAAGCGATTGAATTGGGGATCAACTTCTTCGACACTTCAGAGGTGAGGATTTCTGACATTACCTTTAATACTTTAGGCTTAGGTGAGTTGCACAAAATTCCTATGGTTACCTTGGTAGATACACATGCAATTGCACACTGGTGTAAAATTAAATCAGATTATTCCATTACCTAGTGAATATTTTATATTTCATATTATAAGAGTAAAAAAGGTCAGGTTGAAATGGTGAATGAATGCAATACTCAAATATACGTTAATAAACAAGTAGACAGTGATAAACATTTGCCCATGGCCGCCATCTTGCCTCCTGGACTCTGCCAAATCCCTTAGGTAAGCGCGATCATCGTGTCTCTCCCTCTGTCGTTCTTTCCTGTCCTCTCTGAGTTCTGTCAGGAATCCATTCATACTGAGAACAAGACTAGATGAATTTTTTGTGAGGTCACTAATCCCCTCCATGTTTGCCTGTGACTCTTGGAGGCTAGAATTATTGCTATTGCTGTGAAAAGAAAACCCACAAGCTTCACAAATCACCATGATACAATTATTCCTGAGATAATATGTAGTACAGTAGCACATAGTCTAAAAAAAATCTCAGTCCTTACATGGTGATTGTGGTGGATCCGATATGGCGAACATGCCAAGCCACCTATACTTATAGGCTAAGCCCCTGGTGGTGAAGATGGGAACCTAACTGGATAACCAATAGTATGTTAGCTCATGAATATATGCCGATATTGTCGTCTACAATATTGTACACGTTACTTGCTAGGTCTGCATTTAAGCCCTATGATGACCAGTGGGAGATGTGTGAAAGTACCCCAATATCATGCAGCCTGTAATGCTGAGGTCGTGTTGGGGCGGCTGTTGGCCGGGCGGAGACATGATATGATCGTGGGGACAAAGTTTTGGACACGAGTTCCGGTTGTAGCCCCGAGGATGTGTCCCTCACCAAGAGTCTACGGAACCTACAGACTGACTACATAGACCTCTACCAGGTACAACTATACTGTAAATTGATCATACCCTTATGCAAATCAGACTGTAGGTGTGGCTTAGAGGCTAATACCAACTTTAGGGTGTGCTGTATACAACCCTTTCATTAGCTATGATACAGCAGATGGCGCTACTGGTGACCATACCATTTTGCTCCTCCTACAGGGGCATGGCTGACTTGGACTCCAGTACCTGTTATAAACCCACATGTTTGTAATGGTCTGCCTTATGTTTAGCTCACTATTTTCTTTCAATACTGATTGTGAGTATAACCACATCATTTCTCTGTGTGCAACTTTGATATCTAAGGCCTGGGGCCCTTTTTTACATTAAAAGTGGGCATTTTGTGAGGGGTGTTTACCCACTTGGCAAAAAACGTTTTTAAACGTTTTTTCAACCAAATAACTCAATAAAGAAGCCAATAAAAACGTTTTTATGCCAAGTGGGTAGGCACTAAGGGTAAACCTATGGAGCCCTGGGACTGGATACTGGACATGCCCATGTGAGCAGCGGGGCTACTGGAGCACCATCTGGTGTATTAGGCTAATCAAACAGATGTATGTGTGGGTTAGTTTGTTCACGCGAGTTAATCAAGTCAAAGACCAAAGTTAATTGAAATATATTTTAAAAATAAGACAGGTTAGTTTTCTTTGCAATGTTTTATAAGCTATGTTTTAATTCATACCAGAATTTTCCTATCCTTCTTGTCTAGTATGTCTTAAACATTGCCCATGGACCTCAAGCTCAGCACAAGGTAATGAGTTTCTTCATCTCTAACTCCTTTTCCCCTGTTCCAGATACACTGGCCGAGCTACATCACAAACCCAAAGGCCATCTTTGACGAGTTAAAGCGCCAGCAGGCCAAAGGCCGTATCAGGAGTTATGGTGTCAGTAACTTTGGTCCACAGAATCTGAATGACGCAGAAGCCGCTGGCGCCAAACTCTCCACCAATCAGGTACAGCAGGTTGTCTTGGATAAGATTACTCTTTCTCTAAAAGTTTTTTTTTTTCTATAAAGATAAATGATGGTGAATTTCAAAGTTTGTGTCAATCTTTATTTTTGAGTACTGTCACAGTACTCAAAGATTATGTGGTTAGTTGGCCATAATTTTTAATGGAGCACTGAAATAAGGACGATTTAGAGCTCTTTTAACCATTATCAGTAATCTATCAGGGACTCAATTGTGCCTGATGCATTCATGTATCGCATCAGTAAGCCCAAAGGGAACAAAAGAAGTTTCTGCTTGTATACATAACAGCTCCCGTACAACATGTTATGGCGTTCTACGGAGTATGAGATCCTCCGTATGTGTGAGGCGCAGGGTGTTGGAGTGCTCGCCTACTCCCCACTACAACAGGGGCTCCTGTCAGGAAAGTACACCAAGATGGACAATGTACCTAAGGGACGTCGCCGCAGCCGTCTATTTAACTCTGCCAGGTATGATTTCTCTTTTGATGATAGACTGAAGTTAGAGGTTTGCCCGAATTAGAGGTGTGTCTTATCTGGGAGGATTTAAAACTTTAGAAAGTAGTTAAGGGACCAAAATATGACTCACAATGGCCTGATAGATTTGTTTCTGAACTCAGGCCAGGGTGGTTCCTATATGCAGGGTGCACCATATAGGCACTCAACATATTACAGTAACAAAACCAGTCAACAAAAAAAACGTTATTTAACGTTAAAAAACAACGTTTTTAACGTTTTACCATGTTAAAGAGCCATAGGTAAACGTTCTGAAACGTTTTTTGTTGACTGAGAAGAGGTCTACTAGTGCACTCATTCACCATGTGGCCCTTGGCTTAGCAGTCAAAACATAAACTCGCTAGACCGAGGCCATTGCTGTGAAAATCGCTGCTGGGCCTGCAGAAATGACCAGACTGTAGGACTGAATGTTTGGCTGTAATCTCGGGCTACACTTTGGTTTTCATGGCTTGCACATCAAACCATTATTAAGGTTTTTACAGCCTGAAATAAAAGGCATTACTGTGTATTAAGATTCAAAGGGGTAAATGATGAAAATATTGAGTTGGTTATTGTTTTTCATAATTACGCTCTTAACAATAATGATCTGGAGGAATATGGTCCTGCCAAAATCACTCTGGGCCTGCAGAACAATAAGATCTGCAGGACCGAATAGCCAGTTGGGGGAAAAACTTTTCATATAGACTGGCATAGAATTCACCCCAGTACTGCCTGTACTGATCACAGTTACCAATACATTTCTTGTATTATGTATTTCTTGAATTCAGCACAAGTTTGTCAAAGCACGGTGGAGAAGGAGCAGAGAAGCAGTTGTTCCATACAATAGCAGACATTAAGGGAGTGTGTAACAAGGCGGGAATGTCGATGCCAAACGCTGCCCTGTCCTGGGTGCTACATAACCCACTCATTAAGTCTGTTATTGTAGGGCACTGACACCAGAACAGGTTGTGCAGAATGTAGAGTTAGTTAAACTTGAACAGGTAAGTCCAAATTGTCGCCTCAGTGCAACAAGGTTGTATCTGCATTTTTCAAGTTTTGCAGGAGAGGCAAAAGAAGTGTCTCAATTACTTAAGCTCCAGAGATGTAAGTTGTCAGGGATTTCCCTGAAAATAGGGAATTCAAAATTGTTAAAATGTAGTCTAAATAAGGATATCCAGGGTCTTCGGGGATAGATTTGTTCACAGACTTCTTTCCCTAGTCATTTTCTTCACACAGACACAGACCTCAGTTGTCTAATTCAACTAGGGACTCCACTAACCCCCCCTGGTGTAAGCAGGGGTACTCACTGGTCAAGGGGAGACTCTGGGCAGGGAATCTCAGGGACAGACCCTCCAAGGGAGAAATGAAGGGAATGCTGCTCTCTGATTGGTCTAAAATCATCAGTCAGCAACAAAGTACAATTGTTTGACACCAGGGGGTGCAATGATGCTGTGCTGGTCAGAGTCTGCCCTGAACACTCTGGTTATACCAGGGGGCCTGCCAACTCTCCCAGTGTCGCGATAACAGCTTTTCAGGGATTTTTCCAGTACCTGACTTACATCTCTGTAGCTCACAGTTGAGACAGCCTTGTTACACCGGGGCCTGTAGGCACTAATATCATAGACAGAACTTCAATACTTTGATAGAAGGTAGATAAGGGTCAAAAGATGTTAAAACAGAAGAAAACTCAATTTTGCCAAAATGTCAGTTACAACCTTGTTGCACTGAGGCGACGATGTAATGTTGACATGTACATAAGAACCTACCCACAAGCCAACCTCAGTCATATCAAAGATGAGCATAGATTTTGATTTATAGAGAAAATGTTTGAAAAGCTGAAATTTCTGCCCTCAAACTGAGGTTCGGATCATAGGTGAGGTGGGCTTACAGTCAACGTTTTATGATATGTTCCAAAATCAGATTTAATAACTCAAAAGAGATTAAATTTCTAAGATTCAAATCTCAATTTTCCCAGAGCAAATTAAAAAGAGATTGCCTATGTCATGTTTCAGAGTGTCATCCATGAGCTGACAGCGGTAACAGCAGAGCTGAACGAGGCTTTTGGCACAAATGCAGATCTTTGGGCGCCCACATCACAGATTAGCTGAATCACCTGCTGCTCGCTTTTTTATTCAAATATTCATGTAACGATACATGTAGCTAGTCATGAAAATATTAGTATACCAGAGGGGTACCTTAACTTGCACCACAGGTAAAATTAATTTAAGTTGTCTAAAATATTCATCATTACACCCTAAAAGTAAATTGTTGATTTTGGGTAGTGCTAGGTATTTACTGTCATGGCCTGTTTAAGCGCCGGGTCTCAAATAAGTGCCGGTCTCAATTAATAACCGGGGGCTAGGGGTAGTGAAATTGTCACATATATGAGACACCTTTAAGACCCACACTCAGTGCTGTCCGCATCCCTACCGGGCAGCGCTGCCCGCATAGCAGGCGGCAACCGCCGCTCAGCAGACCCCCATCTGCCACTAAACAGCCTAACAATAGTGTCCCTAATGCCAGTCTGTACTGGATATGTGGGATGGCTGTATAAGGCCTAGACCACAATAGGGGAAGACACACACAGACAGGGATACCAGCCAATTACCTGCACTGTTCAAAGGAAGCATCCCTTAACAAACATGTAACTCCATTGTAGTGGAGACATAACAGTTGGATGCAGGACCTAACTTTGTCTGGGGCAATCAGCCCCAGAGTAGGGATATAAGGCCCCCAGTAGGAGGTCCATCCATGACAGAATCACCAGAACCACCCTCGAGGTAACATCTCCAGTCAACTCTCCTGCTACCTGCTATAGCTCTGCACTATGCTGGGTTAGACTATGCCAGACAGGCATAGGACTATACCACTAGTGGCCAGAGGCTATCTGCTACAAGACACCTACCAGAGGGTAAAGTTACACATTTATATATTATCCCTCTAAGCAGCAGGTCAGGAGCTAGGTGTGGGAACCCACCTAGGACCATACTGGACAGTGTATCATTTATTATTATTACCTCACAGGTGGAGTGGAACAGAACATTATACTTTACAATTATATATTTACTGTGTGTGGAAATTACCTGCATATTAACATGTGTATGATTGATATTCTTACATGTCTGCCTAAATCTGAATAAACCAGTGATAACTGGAATACCACTAATAAGAGCTTGATATTCTTACTATAACCACTAGTCATATGATATTTCTCATATGACAACTTGATCATGCACAATTAATAGTATGACAAAATTAACCTTAAGCACTAAAACAAGTATTCAAATAAACGCCTGTCTTGTATAAGGGCCGGGGTACAGTGGGATTGAAATTAATGAGTGCCCGGGCACTTATACGGTAATTACCGTAATCTCCCGCGTATAAGACGCGTCTTATACGCCAAACAAAATGCTGCTGGGTCTTATACACGGGATGTAAATTGCCTTGAGTTTGGGGTGCGTCTTATACGCGGGGTATTTTTACTATAGAACAGTACTGAATTTACAAGTCACCCCTAAGAGGTGCATCCTCTACGCGAACCAGCCTACCGTGAGTTGGGGGAGCATCTTCTACGCGGGAGATTACGGTAGTTTTTATAAGTAAAGTCTTTTCATAATGCAGTTATTCCAAGTATGTACGCTCACTTTTGATACAGAGCGTTTAGTTGCAGCATAAAACACGCGTGTGCAGTATGTTATGGATACCAAATGTGATTGAATTAATGATCAGTTGAAAGGACTAATGATTGCCTTGGTTGTTTACCCTCTCAGGACTATGAATTATTCATAATTGTAATGATTTACTGAATGTCATAAATGATTATCATTACTAATGTGTTCATTTTAGAGAAATTAATGCAATTATGATCGATAAAGAAATAAACAATATAAACAAATTTTATGTAACAAATGTTTATTCAATATCATCAACTGAAAGTTGTCTCTTTTTGTCTTTGCTTTGATCAAGTGGGAGTCTTCATTGTTTCAGACCATGACTTTTACGTCGGGTCTTTGAGTCTGTTTTATACAACACAATACGGACAGCGTATGTACAGTGCGGCAACCTAGAGGGTACGCTGGAGTGATCAAAGCAGGGGGTTGAACAATTAACAGAAAACATAGTATACCATATATTAGAAGTACCATAATCTCCTCCGATGAGGTACACTTAAGCCGCGCCATGACTTTGGGAGAAAGCTATAAGCGGGAATTTTGCTAGTACCTCATGTATAAGTCAGGGATGTAGGTCAGACTGTTTGAAAAATTCTGAAGACACATTTAGAAATCCTACATTTAGTGTAAAACATTAAAACTTTGATGCAAGAAAGGTAATTTGGTCAAATCTATTAGAAACATCTGATTCAAAAAATTCTGAAATCAGACAAAATTCTGAAAACTTACATCCCTGAATTAAGCCACTGCCTACTGCCGCTTATTGGACCTACCTTATGCAATCTGCTTTGACAACTCAGGGTGGGCCTTATATGCGAGGTGTAACTTATATGTGGAATATGATATTACATACATGTAGATATTATCTGAGTGGAGTGAAACGTGCTGCGATATCTACAGAAGTGTGAAATCATATGCTGGTTTACAATATATACTGTATAGCTCATAATCAATCAGAATTTACAATAATTTTATCAGAAACCATACATTAGGAAATTTGTAAGCGTGTTATTCTTTTTCTATGATTCTAAGTGCAGCTGTGGGAAGGGGCGCAGTTCAGTCGAGACAAACACGTAGCCTTTGCGACGTCAACGGACAAACATGAAAACTACCTGCATCCCGAATACTTCAAAACTGTACATGTGAAATATATAAATGTTCTCCTCTGCAATAAATATAGATATTGGTCCAAGTAAATGGTAATTTGTACAGGTAAATGCTGTGTTTTGTGTAATATCGACTTTAATACACAGAGATCGGCCTGTAAGGATATATGACTCGGCGCTTCCCACTCCCGAACGGCATAATGCATTAACCCTCACAAAGGGCGGCCCCTCTAATGCCCCTCCCGTAAAGCAGCCTCCCTCCACCTCACACCAGGATAAATAAAGACCATCTATTTATTTATTGTGACTCAAAATGATGCTTGAAAATATTGTCAATGTACATTTGTATCAATCTTTTTTTTTTCTGTGGCAGTGAAAAGTAGAAAACCACTACTATGGGCATGATGCACTCCTGCATCATGGGCCATTAAAGAGTTAAGACCACCCACTGTAGGCTTTCTTTCACAAATGGCACAAATGGGCTGAAAAGTCAAACCCCCCAAATCAAGTATCCAAAGGCGAGAAAGGACTGATCAAGGGCTGCAGGACTTCTATTTTGATTGTGCACTTCATAAAACAAAGATATGTAGGGTCCAACTTCTAAAGAATCAGATAAGTCAATACAAGATCATTTGGTAGAAAATCTCTCCAAATGACAACGGAAAAAAATTTTTTTTTCCACCTTTCAAATAATAAATCCAAACTCGCCTGCGTTCCAAAAGTGGTACAACCCACCACACTAGTGTAAAGTCATACATCCAGGGTTTCGCTTAGAGTAACTCGGAAATGTGAAAAAAAAAAACCACAAAAAAAACGTCGTAAATCCAGATATTGAGAATATTCGCCCCGTCATAATTGAAGCAGCGATCTCCAACAGAAGTCTTATTCCCATTTTTGCTGTCCCGCTGAGTCTGCCGCATCTCTCATGTCTGGTGACACTGTAATATCCTCAAGGGTCCAATTCGATATTTTGCAGCTAATTTCAGTTCTATGCGTGGAACCCCAAAACAGTCTACTTTTCAGCCTGTGTGTGACATCAGTGCCGTGACTTAGATCCAACATCCTGATTTAGTTGAAGAAACCACCTGCCTTTGACTGACTGTCGAACAATGATATTTACAGTATGATGGGCGCAGTGGACCGCTGTTCCATGAGTTGTGAGTAATCAGTGTTATACGTGGATACCTCAGGGTAGTAGCTCCTTGGTCACGATCTCGTAAACCATTCTCCTCCTGAAGTACGGCATCTCATTCTAAAGTGAGACAAAAGGCATCAAACTTGGGTAAACTTTATGTGTCTGAGAGTTTTTGTTTAGGTTTCAAAAGGTTAGTGACAAAAGTTATGAATTTTTCATTTTTCTGACCATATTCGGAAACTCTATGTGTGTAGTAATATAATACAGCAATGTAAATTGCTTGTAACTCGAAAAGCAATCAAAAGCAAATGAAAGATCAACATAACCACTCCTTATTCCTGTGGAATGAACTCACACAGCTCATTATTCACACCACCAACCACCCCTCTCCCTGTGTAGTACATGTTTTACACACCAAGTGGCCACCACAGTCTATGGTACTTTCACTATTCGCAAAACTCCCGCCAAAACTACCATATTCGCACCACACTTCCAAAAAGGGTGGGAAAGCTGACCCATTCCAGTACATTTTCTATATGGCACTGAAAAGCGTCTTATGGCTGCTGAGCAAGTGAATGTATACAACATTGAAAATTTCTCAAAATTTTAAAAATTTGGTAGTGAATAGCCTTTTCCTGCAAGACCCCTACACCTCCTTGTTAATTGTTAACCCTATCTGACCTGTGTGAAAGTGACTTCCTTGTTGCGCGTGACATAGTCGGCGTATTTACATGTGAACACGCCGCAGTCCGACCCATTCATCTGTTGTGGAATCCCCTAGAAATGGAAGCAAAAAGATGTTCAGTTTATTTAGCTCTCTGACCTCTAACGAAGCCTAAGATACCCCGTATACTACAGCGTATTATAAGCCATAGTTAAATTAAAATTTCGGGCTTCCTGAGTTGGCTGTTTGGATTTCTTATGCCACTACATCACCTAGTGCTAGCTAGTAGTTGAACACCATTTAGAGATTCATGTTTTCTATGCCATAAGTGGATCATTTCTGTAAATACCAGATCATAATAACAAATCAAACCTATTTTATTGATATTAGGCCCGTATCCATAGATACGGTAACCTAGTGGGGTTGACAACCAACTTTTGGTCTGGCAACTCCACCATAACACCAGATTCCTATGAATTTGGGACCACTGGCAATAATCTGCCACAATTTTGCACAATACAGATGCCTGATGAGTCCCCATTGGACGAAACTACTTCTTTTAGTATGATCTCTGACATCACACTTTGGTTGCCACAATCATTTGTTGATTGTGAAAACAGTTGTCAAGCTCACCTAGGTGATGTTGACAGCAGTGGCTGTTGCCTTGCAATGGTGTTCTGAATGACGTTAGGGGACCGGATCCCAACCGTCATTCAGAGTGGTAGCATCGTGCGATCAAGACGCAACACTTTGCCCAGTCGAAAATATTTATAAGCCATAGTTTATACGATCATGCTGAATGCAGTTTTAAGAGTGTGACTCATGGTCAGGTACCTATCTCTATAACAATAGTACCGTCAATTCTGCCATATAGGCTACAGCTTCTCTGAGAACCAACTTATAGAAACAGCATATAGGGAAGGCCTACCTGGACTTAGGCTGTGGCTTATACAAGTTTTCTTGACACTAGTGCTAAAGTGCCTATTTCCAAGCCCTACGTGTAGCTTACTATTTTTTCTCAAACTCAGGGTGCGGCTTAGACGAGGGAATCAATGTTACACTTTTTGAGCCATAGGCATGGCTTACCGCTCCGTCAACACAGGGTGTGGCTTATATGCGATTTTTTTTTACAGTACTTGAACTACAATAGGTTCAAACATTTTGAAATGCAGTTGCAAGGAACCAAAATTGTTTGACACACATCAACCTTTGAATTGATTTCACTTACCGTGACATTCTCTAACGTCCAAGACGACAGGTCGTATGGAGCACCCTTCTTCTGCTGGTGTTCATCATTTAGATATTTCCTTAAAAGTAAAATATTTCTTTATAGTGTGAAGACATTCAACAGTACTTACCGTAATCTCCCGCGTAGAAGACGCGGTGCGCGTAGAGGACGCACCCCTAACTTGCCAATGGTTGTTTAGCGTATAAGACGCACCTCTTAGGGCACAATTCTGTAAGATTAGTACTTTTCTATAGTAAAATTACCCCTCGTATAAGACGCACCCCCAACTCCAGATAATCCTATAAGACGCACCAGGCATTTGTTTGGCATAGAAGACGCGTCTTCTACGTGGGAGATTACGGTAATACCTAATGATACAAAAATAATCCAATGGATATTAAAAAAATAATGCCTTTGAAACTTTTATATGAAAGTACCACTGGGGGCTGTAAAATAAAAAGTTGGCATTCAATATGCTATTTTTTTTGTAATTACAGAAAACCTAGTGCCATACATGATACCAGTATCTCATGAATATACGCACTTTAAGATGTTCAAACACTCCATGTTCTTGCCGCCCATGGAGTCGAAGTAACGGATGGCTTTGTTACCCATGTCAATGACCTAAAAGAGAAAAATAAGATCATCAGGTGGATAGGGAACGAGACTGCATTTCCAAAGTCAGAGTAACATGAGAAGTGAGTGAGTGAGTGAGTGAGTGAGTGTACAATGGCGGTTTAACTTTATCGGCCATTGATGCATACCGACCCTCTGGAAGTCTATCGACTATGTCAGGTCTGCAATATGCTTCTGGCGAGTTATTCACCAAGGCTACCAATGGGCATGATTAATGAATAAGAACATTACACTCAACACCGATGAACCGCTCCAAAAATGTTGGGCAGCCCCGCTTTGCCTATGCTCTTCTTGTCAACAAAATTGTTTGTCGGGGGGTGGGGGGGGGGGGAGGTGGGACCCCCTTTTTTCTCTCTATGTTCCCCTCAAATGTTCGACTTGAAAAATTCGCAATGCAATTTATTAGAATAACAGAGACTAAACGATTAAAGTGTTAATATTAACATACCGCCAGACACCAGTGCATGCCCAAGTGGATGGGAATGGCGATGAAGTCAAAGCTGAAGATATCGACTGACTTGGTCCACCGCCGTACTCCCTGGTGTCCTTGGTTTTTAACCTGGAACATTATTTGTTTTTCAAACAATATTTCACATACTAATTTTCACTAAATTCTAAAATGTGCATTTGGCCATACCACTGGAGTGTCGGGCCGAGTGTCGATATAATGAAAAGGTTCCCACAAACTTTCAGAATAATATTCCATGACAGTCCATGTCTAAAATCCCCATTTTGCCGGACATGTATATAAATTGTTGGACATAATCTTGCTTGGCCAAAACATAAATTTCTGATATGTAGATAAATAATCTGACTTTCTAGGACTTTTTGAACCACGATGAGTGAGAACCCTGTATGACTTGTTCCACATATATATGGTAATATTATATATACCACAGCAAGGATCAAATTTGTGTTATCATCAATGTGAAATAGAGAAAAGCTGGGTAGATTTATGCAATATCCAATTAACAAAATAAGACATCAGTATTCACCTTGGGGTAAAAGAATGTGTTGAAAACATGTACGGACGGGAAATTATCCAGCTTTCCTCGTTCCCGGATCAACTCAAAATAGAAGTTGACGATTTCATCATTGAGCCAATTTAAGCCTCGCAGGGTGTCCATATCCGAACGGCGGATCTGGAGCCGGAATCCTTCTGAGAGTAACTCGCCGGCTGGGTGAGGTCGTAGTGAGTTATTCACCACCTTCTCCTGCTCGTCTGTTAATTCTGAATGGTGGGTTCACAATCTTAAGTACATTTGTGTATATGTTTCGAATTCCAGGGTATTATCGATGAAAACCCTTTATCGGATGCAACATGCTTTTTGAACTTTCTGATATAAATAGTAAAAGTTTTACTCTTCGTATCATGCTGTCAGGGTTCTCTACAGAAAGGAAAAGCACAAAGGTAATCTAAAGATTTTGGAAACTAGGGTGTCTTGGTTTGATACCTTCAGAAGTTCTGAACACAATATTTAAATGGTAATAATTTCTGTTCTAGTAGGCGAATTAGGAAAATTAAAAATGTATAGATTAGATAAAGAGCTGAATACAAACAGGTCGTCAGTTTCAGTACACCAGCAAGCCTGTATAATCCCTGCGTGGGTAACACAAAATGAGGCTTACCAAACAACTCTTCCTCTTCTTCCTCCTCTATTTCCTCCTCTGACTCGGATGACTCGACATATTCATACTTGTCGGCGACTGGTTCCCGCTCCCATAGCCGCATCTGGCGCCTCAGCTAAAGAACAATGTGGAGTTTTTGTTTTAACATGAATTCCTTCAATGGTCTTATGAATTAATGCATCATGCCCATTAGTCTCTCGTTGACTGGAGGTGAACTATTCTGAGATCATCAACACACTGGATCTATTCATATAAGTCAAAGTGAACGTTACGTTTTCTACCTAATAAGTTTCAAATCCTAAAAAAATTATTGATCTATTTTTCTCTCGCTTTCTTTTTTAAATACCTAATGTAGAAGAGAAGAGTTTTTACCTGTTCCTCCAGTAGCTTGTTATCCTCTACTCTCTGTAACCAATCAGAAACATTTAAGTTATTTAAACTGTTAACTCTTTAAGGGCTACTGATGCATTGATGCATCATGCCCCTAGGTTCGGCATGATGCACCAATGAAGTGCTGGCGAGTCTGCTCCCCAAAACTTCATTGGTGCATCATGCCGAACCTCTGGGAGTGTATGAACGCTACAGGCATGAAATAAGAATCTTTCCCATACTATTGGTTTCTTTATGGGCCCTAATAAAAGTCTTTGCTTCAAAATCGTACTTCAACCTTGGGGTAGGTGGTGGGGAGATACAAACAAATACATACCGGTACATGTAATTGTTAAGTGAGTGGTTAAAATCTTTTTACCTTTTCCTCGAAGTATTTGAGTTCTTCTTTGTGTTTTCGGATATTGAGTTCCCGCATATGTTTTACTGCTTGGTATTCCTCTTGTCTGAAAAAAAAGTTAAAATAAATGAAATCAAGGAACCCTTACTATCTAATCCACACTATACCATGATATACTGTGTATAAGTCTACCTTATTGTAGTATTTTAAGTGCCGGGTTAGTGCCAGTCTCAATTAAGGGGTAAGGGGAGTTGAAATAGCTCTCAAGCATTAAAAATCGACCAAGTAAAAGTGACTTTATTGCATAAGGTCCAGGAAATCACCGCTGCAAATCTATTAGCATGGGTATGTTTTTCACAGGAAATGGCTAATATCTTTTTTTTCATGAAGTGACTTACTTTTGTTTTAACTCGTCGACGCGATCAACACATTGACGGAGGTCCTTCTCAAAGTTCATGAGTAACGGGGACCTGTAAAAGGAAAAGAACAAGGACAATCTCACATTTATGATATTTTAGGGGCCACTGATGAAGGTGTGCATCACTGGGTAGAATGATGCTCCAATGAAGTGCTGGCGATACTGCTCACCAGCACTTCATTAGCGCATCATGTCAACACGTCGCTGACTGAAGCCCTGGGGAGTAACTTGCCATGGCTTCATTCATGCATCGTGCCAACCAATGGACATGATGCATTGATGCATCGTGACAACCAATGGACATGATGCATTGATGCATCGTGACAACCAATGGACATGATGCATTGATGCATCGTGCCAACCAATGGACATGACGCACTGATGCATCGTGCCAACCAATGGACATGACGCATTAATGCATTATCGGCCTTTAAGGGTTATTCAAATTCAAATTCTCATGCGTCCTCTACGCCAAACAAAATGCTGGTGCGTCTTATAGCATACTCTCAAGTTGGGTGTGCGTCTTATACGAGGGGTAATTTTACTATAGAACAGTACTGGATTTACAAAATTGGTACCTAAGAGGTGCGTCTTATACGCGAAAATGCATGTGCTGAGTTTGGGGTGCGTCTTATACGCGCAGCGCGTCTTCTACGCAGGAGATTACGGTAGTTTTCTTTCATCCTATAATTCTTTTAAGCTTTTGTCATTATCTTCATTTTAGCACAATAAGGAAAACGTAATCATAAAAAAAAGGCTTACCTTGGGGTCGGACTCTTTGGAGTAGGACTAGGAGAAGGTGAATCTAAGATTACAACTTCATCAAAACCTGAAACATCAAATCAAGCAACGGTCGATTCAATTATTGTAAAAAGTAACGGTACTGGTCAGAGAGGCAAAAGACCTATCAAAACCTACTCACACTGAGCAAATGTGGTGGGGCTCTATACCATGGATTGTCCCATCCCAGCACATTGTTTTTTTTGTAAAGATGAAGTAACTACCAAATTCAATGAAGTTCTGTCTCTTTTATCAGTAAGGCCTATAAGAGACATTGTCTTTTTAGTGTCCAAAATCACTATGTGACTTAAGAAGTGTACATATTCATACATACTTAGTTTTGTAGGAGACTGTCTTTTCTCTGTGACATTAGTTTTACTTGTAGAGGGCGTCTCCATTTCAAGTTGCGTAGCATTGACACGGCCATTGATCGGCGGTCTTGCAATTCGCTCCTGTGAAGGCCTACTCCGAGGAAGCTGTTCTTGACTACTCCTACGGTGTGACAGTCCCTTATAAGCGCGCTCTGTGAGATCAATGACAGGGTGAGGAGTGGATGAGCCTGATGGTGGGTGCGGGGTGACTTCCTGCACCGGTGGCTCTGGGATGCTGATTGGCGCAAGGTCCCGCTGGTTGACTTGCGGTATGCTCGTACCAATCAACGTTTTATCTCTGTAGATTAAAAGGGAGTGAGTGAGTAACAGATGTTTAACCCCATTTTGACAGCTAAGGTCACAATCATGGGAGAACTACATTACACAATTTCACAGAGGAATGTGTCAGTGCCCACACATATGTGAATCATACACATCCGAGAGGATAGGAAAGAGGAGATATAGACCCTTTTAAGTGGATTAGGGAAGTCCATATAAACAAAATATTCAATGGAAGTGTGATAATACAAAACTAGATGAAATAGCCAAGAATTGCTTGAGTCAAGGGGGAGCACTTATATGTGATCAACTTCTGATGGTCTAACATCTCTGTGATAAAGCAACATAAATATTAAAGAGCTATGATCGTAATACATGAGCACACACAAGTTCCTTACCGTGCGGGTGTGGCAGACTTCTTACTATGACTGCTGTGGTAGCTACCGTTAGCGGTGGTCTGGAGCTGGACGGATGTGTTCATCTGAAGCAGCGCGGCGTAACGATTCCTCTCCTCCATACGGAAACTCTAAAAACAACACAAAAATTATCTTGTGTTAGTTTTACTATAGATACAGTGGTGATTGTTTGCAAGATTTGGAAAGTCCAATAGATAAGAACTACCGTAATCTCTCGCGTATAAGACGCGTCCTCTACGCCAAACAAAATGCTGGTGCGTCTTATAGCATACTCTCAAGAAGGGGGTGCGTCTTATACGAGGGGTAATTTTACTATAAAAATGTACTAAATTTACAAAATTGAACCCTAAGAGGTGCCTCTTATACGCGAAAATGCTTCTCTCAAGAAGGGGGTGCGTCCTATACGCGCAACGCGTCTTCTACGCGGGAGATTACGGTAATGCTAAAGAATGTCCCAAAGTCTGGGTGTGGCTTATGTGGGAGTATTTGGCACTACAGAATAGGACTGAACTGCTAATTTCCAAGCCTCAGTTGCAGCTTACAGGTCATTCCAATCCAAGGGTGCGGTTATACAAGAGAATTTGCGGTATAAGGAGTGAGTGAGTAATAGATGTTTAACGCCATTTCGACAACTAAGGTCATATTCATGGCGAGAACTACATTACACAATTTCACAGAGGAATGTGTCAGTGCCCACGCATATGTGCACCACACACATCCTGAGGGGATAGCAAAGAGAAGATATAGACCCTTTTAAGTGGGCTAGGGAAGCCCGCGCGGTATAAGGCAACCTCGCACCCTGTGTTAGAGACAGACCTATAAGACACACATGGAGTCTGTTTTGGTCTCTTTGATTAAATTCCCCAACATATTGTGTCCCTGCAGAGAACATAGGCCTTCATGTCATGGCTGATACAAACGTCACTATAGATTAGTACTAGAACCGCCGTATTCAATGGGGGGCATTGAGTACAATGTGTCTGTATTCAATGGGTGTCCGCCATCTTGGATTTTGAACAGATCTGAGCTGTTTTTCTTTATATAAAGGCAAAATAACCCCCTAGGCCATAACATAAATGCAAATGTCCATTCCAGGGAATAAATTTGCATCATATTCATTGACATTTGATTATTTATCGGACGATTTGATTATTTATCGGACGTTAGACAAGATATTACAGGGATGTAAGTCAGGCATGGTCAAAAATCAGGAAGCCATACACTTTCTTGACATAAAACCCTTCTATTTTTCCAAATAGCCCTCCTTACCACTCGTATCAGGAAAATACATATCGTTCAAAATTTTCAGAAATCAGGAAATCCTGATAAAACCTGAAGACTTACATCCCTGAAGATACAACTTTTTTTTTTCAAACAGATGCTTGATGATTCCCCAAAGCAAGAAACTGCTCTAAACAGGGCCTAGATACATGCCACTTTCTGCGGTTACCAGTCACCATGGAGGCTCTAACCACTTCTCCATGGAGATGTGTACACAAATGACGTCATGCTCATTGGGGCAAACCATCATTCTGAGTGCCCTCATCTTGCAAACAAGTCTGATTCTCCTTAGATCTGTACAAAATCTCAGATAGGACATAACATATAACACTTACCGATCGGGCTGTGAGATGGCCGTATTTCCTAACGGCACTGTTCAGACGTGATGGGCGACCGGATTGCTGGCTGCGATGGGCGAACATCTTATCGTAGGTGGGCGTGTAGCTCACAGACCGGTTCATTTGAGGCGGGTGACGGGGCGGAGGGAGACCATTGTACGTCATGCCACCCATCGCATTGGGCATCGATGGAGTTCTGAGAATAGAGCGAGTGAGTAATTTTCGATTAATGTCATTTTGATAGCCATGGTTATATTCTTGGTGAGAAAACTACATCAATCATCAATTTGAGAGATGCATGTTTGACCGAGCAGCTGTGTTTTACATATATGTTGGACATAATTGTGCAATATACCGGGTACTCTCCTTCTCCCTTCCAAAAATAGCTTGTTTCTTGAAATTTTACTGCAGATATAAATATGTACAAATATATATATATATATAAAAGAAGAAACTCTGCAGGCCCACTGAATTGCCATCACACATTTCACACTTACTCATTTAAAAAGAAATTGGCCGGACTGACAGAAATGGCCGGACTGCCAGAGCAAATGTCTGCCTATAATCTTGGCACCATGGGTTAAATTCGTTTTTGTTGCAAATCGGACCATAAAGGTTTATAAAGCCTCTTACAAAGGACATTACTGTTGGTTTAGGTTTTAAGAGTTATATATACATAAAATAAAGAGTTAATTGTTCTTCCTTATTTTCTTCTTGACAATAGTAATCTTGAGGTATCTGGTCCTGCAGAATCAATCTGGGCCAGCAGAATAATTAGATCTCAAAATTTGGAAAATTCTCAAAAAAATGAAAAATTCATAACTTTGGTTCTACTGAGTGAATTTTCAAAATTTAAAAACCTGTGTGTAGCTTGGGCCCCCTGGACACCCTTGTGCCCTATTATGACCATTATGGCATGTAACATATCAAAAGAAAAGTCTTGGTGTCCCCCTTGTGGATTCAAGGAGAACTAAAACCCCTCGTATTAGACGCGTCTTATACGCGGGAGATTACGGTAGATCTGCAGGACTGAATGGTTTGTGAGGGGAAAACTTTTTCGTATAGACTGCTTACCTGCCCAGTGGTGGTCGCTGACTACGGAGGTCCATACCCGGTGGGGCGCTGGGCGGAGGTTTGTTTGTCGGCACTTTGAACTGCATGTCTGTCATATTTAGTAAACGTTAGACAATGCACTCTTATACAAATATGTATGTGGTTCATCATTTAATTCTAAAACAAAAGTAAACATTGCAATTTTGAAAAGGGACTGATGATTCCTCCTTTATAGCAGATACAGGGGCTACATTCTTGTATATTAGAATACCATATTTAACACCTTACATTATTCAGTTACTATTTACTGTGTAAAGTCTACTTTCTCAAGCTCGTTAAAAGAAAAGACCACCCTTTTCTAATGTTGATTAATTTTGGTAGTCTTTGTGCTAATAAACAGGACTTTGTCATACTTAGTCAAATATGCATTACAATAAGGGAGAGCACCAGGCCTTTCTGCTGCATTGCATGACGTCACAATTGACCAAATGCAGCAGGTACTGCATTGATTATGTATGGAGGCTGTTGTAAAACATGTTTATAAATAGATTATTGAAATGCACACAGTATGATATCATTTAGAAACCCTCTCTTGGGTTATCTAAGGCCATTCATCAAAGAAAATGAACAACCATGGTCCAAGGAAAGATAAAGAGAGTATTTTGCTGTAGTCCAGCAGTGCTGTGCAGTCACAGCTCTGCTGCATTTGGTCAATTCGGACGCCATACAATGCAGCAGAAAGGCCTCCTTCTCTCCCTTATAGTAATGCATTATTTGGTAAGTACCGTAATCTCCCGCGTATAAGTCGCGTCTTATAGGCCAAACAAAAGGCTGGTGGGTCTTATATGTGGGAGGAAAATTGCCTTAAGTTTGGGGTGCGCCTTATAGGGGGGGTATTTTTACTATAGAACAGTACTAAATTAACAAAAATCTGCTCTTAGAGGTGCGCCTTATATGTGGACTTGCATTCTCTGAGTTGGGGGTGCGCCTTATATGTGAGCTGCGCCTTATACGCGGGAGATTACGGTATGCCAAATTCTTGTTTATTAGCACAAAGACTACCAAAATTAATCAACATGAAAAAAGGGTGGTCTTTTCTTTTAAATCACCTTTCAACAATTAAAGGTCAAGGGAGTGCACCATAAAAGTGCATCTACATTCTGATGCATCAATGCAGCGCCGAATGCAGCACTGGGGAGTAACTCGCCAGTGCTGCATTCTTGGTTTGAGAGAATCTAAATTAGGCGATGATGAGGCACCAATGCAAATAAACATCCGGTTTAAGATATCAAAATATATTAAAATCATCATCCTAAAATATCAATATTTGATATCACATATTTAAAAAAAGTTAAAATGTTCCGACATAAATAAGAGAATCCAAACAGAAAATTTCACACTACTGAACTAATTAATCAAACAAACAACTACCGTAATCCCTCGCGTATAAGGCGCACCTCGCGTATAAGACGCACCTAGAGTTTAAGAATATGCTCAAAAAAAATAAAAAATTCATAACTTTTGTTCTACTAAATGGATTTTCAAAATTCAAAAAGCTACGTGTAGCTACAGCTACATGGAACCCCCTGGAGCCTATGTAATATCATTATTTAGGGGAAGTGTAATATATCAAAATGAAGGTCTTGATCCCCACCTTGCGGATCCAGTGAGAACTAAAACCTCGCGTATAAGACGCGCCTTATACGCGGGAGATCACGGTAGACAATTTATACATACATGTATCATTCTAATGGTTATTCAAACATATCAAACAGTGAACAGTAATCTTAGTGCTATTACAGTGCATCAAAATGAGTTGTTAGACAAATCACATCTAGGGAAATAGAGTTCTTAATTAGCAGAGGCAAAACATTTCATGTATCTACTTAATAAAAGTGTCAAAATGAGAAGTATTTCTAAATGTAAGGGAGCTCTACATAACTACTGTATAGGCTTTTCTACTCTAACTAATTACATCCTAAAAACTTAAAATTTTTGACAGACAAGTCACTTTTCAAAATAAAATTTTTGAGAAATTTCCTTCGATATTTAGAAAAAAAATATAGCCTTAGTGTGAATGTTATACTCGAGATGTAACAACTTTGAACCCTTTAAGGGCCACTGATGCCACTGAAGCTTAACTTTTGAAAAGTAACATTTCTGCAATTATACAAAACAAAAAATTAGCTAGACTCGACCCTAACCCATCTACCTGGTCCTATGAATTAAAATCTACATGGGTCTAATACACTGCGCGACTACAATAACCCGCAGGGACGAGGGGGCGGCCGACCATTTACCTTGGGTCCAGAAGCCATCAGGTGTCATCATAAATGGGTACGGAAGATCCACGTAGCCTGTTTTTGGTGTGGTCGGTGGCTTCTGAGAGGGGGGCGCCCGGTTAGGGGCGATTTGAGGTGGCTGCGTCCCGGGTGGATGAGGAGGTGGGGGAGCGGGACAGGCTGAGAGACAAAGGAATCACGCCCCGTCATCAAACAACATGCACTAGCCACCAGAAGCGCTATTGTCATCCCTAGATAGCATCTGTTACACTCCTATTTTATTCATTTATTTTATTTCATGCTGAGAACGACAAGGCCATGAAGAAACACATTCAAATGGCCCCATTCTCCGCTATGACAAAGGCAGCATCATCATGGTTGCCACCAACATGGCACTTCCAAATTCCCTGACTTTTTCCTGACATAGTGATTGATTCCCCTGACAACATCAATCAGATTTACTGTAGTGGCAGACATATGAGGCATGGTTTATACACGAAACTATGCCCTACTGTACCTTATAGCACCTCCAGGTACAACTTATGTCTCATGGTATTACCATCAATTTAGGATGTCACTTATTGTTAAGGTTGTGTCTAGCAAGCTGACACCTACCTGCCTTAGCAAGTCACTTGACCATCCCTTGACTTATCAGGGTGTCACAATTTTTCCGCTGGTTCCCGTGGATTTGTGTTTTACATAAACCTTGCTGTCTTAATTGAAGCTTATTGCCTCACTTTTCTCATGTATCCCTCTTAAGCTTTCCAAATTGACCTGACACCAAAATATTTCCCTGACATTTTCACAAAACCTGGGATTTCCTGACAAAAATCTTAAAATTCCTGACATTTCCTTGACCTGGAGGGAATTTTTGATTTCCCTGACAGGTGGCAACCATGATGACTCTGTCTAGTATAACTCAATCCCCCTGACCCATATTAGATTTTTTCAAATCCCCCCCCCCTCTCACTGACACACAGAGACTCATAGCGAAGTGATTGTCAACCCTGTAACTGTAAGGCCACACAAAAAAAATAAGTTGGTCTATTAAGGATCGCCCTCTCCACATTTTTGAAACACAAATTTTTTTCTTTGAAAAAAATCTTGTCTACGGATTTCGCTCACTTTCTATAAGTTTTCTCTTTGTGATGTTTGGCAAAATTAAAAAAAAAAAAAAAAATTATTCGCTCGCCTCAATTTCCCAGCAAGGAATCCATTGGATGCCAAAAAATTCTTAAAAAGAAAAAAAAAAATTTGCTGGCTCGCACCATTTTACCAAAACCAAAATCCGTAGACCAACTTATTTTTTTGGTGTGGCCTAAATGCCGCTAATGCATTAATGCGTGATGCCAATTGGTGATAACAGATGCATCAATGCAGCCTTGGTGAGTAACCTACCAGGACTACATTCATGCATCATGCCACCCGCGGGGTCGGCATGATGCACCAATGAAGTGCTGGCGAGCAGCGACCCCCCGATTGACATGATGTATTAATGCATCAGCAGCCCTTAAAGGATTAACATAACATCAGGCCAAAAAAAAACTTGTTTGTTTTAAGTCCCCCGACCCTACCTAGCTAAACAGGGCTGAACCTAGATTTTTCTCTTCATTTTGAAATTATGCATTTTATAGGTTATTTTTAGTCAATTTAGCCTTCCACGAGTCACTGTGACTCATCGTGTGTCACTGTTACTCATTGCGTCTCTTTGTAACAGTTAAAAATATTTTACAAAATTAAAAAAAATTCGACCTACACTACCTAATTTTTTTCAGCATGTTACCTGAAACACACGACTTTTTTTTTGGCCTAATAACTTGCAAAATGACCCAAATCTGCTCCTTTTAAGTGTGCAGTGTGAGAGCACCATATAACCTGAATCTCATGATCCCTTCAACTAAATCATCCAATGAGGAGAGAGTAGCATAGGTATCACAATATCCTCCCGCATGCAGTGCTGAGGTCCAATCAAATACTTAATCATTTAAAAGCCACTAATGTATTAATGCATCATGCTGATTGGTCGTTATGACGCATGAATGCAACCCTGGCCAGTAACTCGCCAGGGTTGCATTCATCTATCATGCCGACCCCACGGGGTTGATACACAGACGCCCGGAGGGTCGGCATGATGCTCCAATGAAGTGCTGGCGAGTACTTCATTGACGATCAATGGGCATGATGCACCCCTGCATTAGCGGCACTTAAAGGGTTAATCATCCATGACATACGTCCATTTTTCAATTACAAGATAAGCAGAGATTTACTTGAGGTGTCTACGTGTGGATAGCTTAAAGATAAGGTACGCATGCTTATTGCAAGAACGTGATAATGCCTTACGTTTATTTACCAAGCAATCTAACGACCTCAACCAGCGAACCACTTCTAAATAAGATTACCGTATTTTGTATTTTGATTCAAAACGATGAAATCTTAAAGACGCACTGAACCGAGGACCTATGTCTGTCAATATTTGCATTGTGGCAATGTCACCAAATCAGAACTCTTTTAAAGCAATAATTTGTAAAACATTGGTACTAAACATAGAACATTATCTTAACATAGAACATTATCTTAGAACATAAAATTTTCAATTTATGATTTGGTTGAGTTATGTTGACATTTGTTGACACTCATTTTGGCAAACACACAAATTGTTGGGTGAATTCAAATTTGACACACACAGTGATAAGCCTGTACAACTTGATCTCACACATCACCCGGTGAAGGGACTCGCTGGTTGTTAGTCGGAGTAGCGGGGACTTAGGTAAACCAATTAAACCGGTAAAACTCTAAAAATCAATCCTTTAAGTGGCCACACGATGCTTTAATGTATCATGCCATTCGGTCGTCATGATGCATGAATGCAGCCCGGATGGGTATCACATTTATGCTGCTCTCATGCATCATGCTGACCCTATGGGATTGATGCACCGCGGAAGCTGCCTATGATGCTCCAATGCAGTACTGGCAAGTACACCGATAAGATGCATTCACGTAGGCTTGAAGAGTGCATCATGACAACCCCCAGCAGTGTATCAGCCCCTTGCGCACAGCATGATGCATGAATGCAGTCCTGGCGAGTTACTCCCCCTGGGCTGCATCATGACGATCAATGGGCATGATGCATTAAGGCATTAGCAGCCGTTAAAGGTTTAACGTTATTAACATCCGGGGCATGTCATCCCCCGGGTTACCTGATTGGTGCATGTTGGCCGGTGGACCCCAGGCGCGACTTGACTCCATGATTTGGGGGTTGGCAAACTGAGGGGCGGATGAGGTGGAACTCTGTAACAGGGTAAAAGCATACATTATTGAGTACCGTAAATTCTCGCGTATAACCACGTCTAGTATGAGAACCAGGCCTAGGTGGGTGGAGGGGGTTAGGAGTTAGCAGTGATGCCGAAATGACGCTGGCACGCCAGTTTTTGCCGGCATAGAATCTTAATTGCCGGCATGTGGGATGCAGGCCAGCTTTCTATGGGTGAAAGAATTTTTCAAATAGAACTGAAGATAGGGTAATTTTTGTGAACTTGTTTTATAGTCCAAGATTTTCCTATTTCTTTTTAGCCATCATAAAGTTAATATAGGTAGATTATGATATCACTGTTCATGTGGCCTGCGTGAGAGGAAAATGGCCTGCGTAAGATGCTAAGACGCAGGCCAGTTTGGCCGGCGTCAATAAAAGGTTTTCAGCAACGCCGAGTTAGATCTGACACATACCCAATAGGGCTGTCCCGCAGTTCTCAAGTGCTCCCCCACTGTACCGTAATCTCCCGCATATAAGGCGCATCCCGCGTATAAGGCGCACCCAGAGTTTCAGAATATGGTCAAAAAAAAAAAAAATCATAACTTTTGTGCTAATGAATGGATTTTCAAAATTCAAAAAGCTATGTGCTGTTTGGACCCCCGTGACCCTCCTGGACCCCAAATACAGCAGAGGATCTTATATGGTAGTGTAACATATCAAAAGAAAGATCTTGGTGCCCCCCTTGTGGATCCAATTAGAACTAAAACCCCCCGTATAAGACGCGCCTTATACGCGGGAGATTACGGTACTAGGGATCATGTGCGTGAGGGGGGGGGTGGTGTTCTGACTAGCTGGATTGTTGTTCACACATATAAGTGCTCCCCCTTGGCTCAGGCAATGTACTATATATAGTAAACTGCAGAAGTAAGCCTTATCGATTCCATCATCCCGTAGTTTTCTTTTTTTTTTTCAATTTAGAGGATCTATTCATTAGGAAAAAAACCATTTCACATTTTCTGTACCTTTCAACTAACTCAGGACCCGGCATCATAATGATGATATACTCTATCGCCTCTAATGAATTAGTCCTACAAAAGTTGTTTATTTCGGGTAACATGCTGAAAACAATAAGGTAGGGTAGGTCAAGCTTTGTCAATTTGTTTCGAATACCGGTACTAAATTCATTAGGTACTGACATAGGTGGTTAATTGACCACTGAATCAACTACCGTAATCTCCCGCGTAGAAGACGCGCTGCGCGTATAAGACGCACCCCAAACTCAGCACATGCATTTTTGCGTATAAGACGCACCTCTTAGGTACCAATTTTGTAAATTCAGTACATTTCTATAGTAAAATTACCCCTCGTATACGGGCTTCCCTAGCCCACTTAAAAGGGTCTATATCTCGCCTTTCCTATCCCCTCGGATGTGTGTGGTGCACATATGCGCGGGCACTGACACATTCCTCTGTGAAATTGTGTAATGTTGTTCTCGCCATGAACATAACCTTAGCTGTCGAAATGGCGTTAAACATTTATTACTCACTCACTCACCCCTCGTATAAGACGCACCCCCAATTTCAGTACATCCTATAAGACCCCCCAGCATTTTGTTTGGCGTAGAGGACGCGTCTTATACGCAGGAGATTAGGGTAACGTTTAAAACTTGAAACTTGCTACCCCCAGTAAGATTTGCCTTATTTTGTTAAGGTGGGGGATTACTATAAACACATAACATTTTTTAGATATTAACAGTAACGGGGTTGTAAGTCAGGACTATATAACAAATTCTGAAGATATACACATGAATTCTGAATCGATTGTAAATTCTATGAAACTGTGATCAAAGAACTGACATTTGGGTAAATATATAGACATGTCACATACAGAAATTCTACAATCATTCGAAATTCTGGAAACTTATAGCACTTTTGGGAAGTCGGCTTGTGGCTTACACACATGGTTAAACTTTTATAGACTATGGGAAGGAATGGGAACTTCCACTAAAGTCCTGAACTCAGGGTGCGGCTTATATGTGGGGTTTTACTGTATAATGGTGTATTTAGAAAATTCTGCCGTCAGACAAAGTTATGAAAACTGACACCATTATATGAATTGTCTTGTATAAACTGGGCCTTATACTAGAATCAAAGCAAAGGTGTATAGAATGTGCCCAAATTCAGGGTGCGGCCTATACGGCACATGGCTATTGTATTATTGACCAATGGGAGGCATCCCTGGCATATACTGCGGAGTCGGGGGCTGAAGGTGTTAGTCATAGTGCCGTCGGGGTCTAATGGCGGCCCCCAGCTGATAATGGCTATGTGAGCTATAGTAGGATACTTGACACTGGTATGGTACTAAACTGAATGGTACTAAACTGCCAATATCAAGTGCCAGGTTTAACCAGCTTCTTTCTATGTTGCGGGTGCGGCTTATACGAGGGTGTGGGTTATGCGAGAATTTACGGTAAATCCAATAATGGCCAAACCTACCCGTGCACTGCTGTGGTTGTTTTTGTCTTTTCTCCCAAAGGCTTGTTGTAGGAGGCGTGACGGACTGAACGCCTTTACGTAGTACGACTCTGTGAACGACTTTCCCGTCCGAACAACATACTCTGCAGCCCTCCCAAAGGGCCATGGCTTCTGTGAACCTACACATCAACCAAACAATTTAAGTATCTTGATAGGTCTAATTTGGTATTATAAACAAGCACGCCTATGCATGAATAGACAAATCAGGTACATGATAGATATCTCAATTGTCAACTGTTCTGCAGAAAATACGAGCTTCCACTTTTGAGCTAAAATATAATTACATAATTAGCACACAGTCTGTGCTTAATAATATCGTACGCTCGTATGAACTTCAAAATTGGAAAATAAAGGATTTACCGAATATCATGTCTTGTTTAATAAATCACTCGTTACCTGTGTCATCTTGACTGCGTTTACTGCGCTTTGCGTATGTTATTTGCAGATCATCGTCGTCATCCAAACTGTAATGTCAAAAACAGCACAATGGATCATGCATTCTTTACATGTTTAAAGTTAGGGTGGAGGTGCCAGGCCCCCAAAAGTTTTGCTTTGGGATGTTGATTACTGGGTTCTTCCCACAATGGTTGTCTGGTGGGTTTCTGAAACGATGGTACCAAGGAACGATGGTACCACTTTCCAATCCTGAGGACCGATGGTACCATTTGAAAGGAACAATGGGGTACCGGGGCCCATGGACCTAGAGACAGTTGGCTCGGGACTGATGGCCCCAGAAAATGAGACTGATGGCCCCACTTTTGGGTCTGATGGCCCCACTTTCAAATTTGATGCCATGTGTATATAATCTGATGAAATAACTCACATATATTTGTTATAGAATGAATGTTTACATGTTGTTGACTGCTTATGGAGCATGTTTGGTGTATTTTAGCACAAGTTTGGAGGTGTTAGAGCCACAATAACAAAGGCCTACCCACTGAGGCAGTGTGGGTAGCCCACGGGGTGGGTGCCTGGGATTAGCTATGACACCTTTCAGCTTGCAGCACTGACTGGGCACAGGCCGTCTTCCGCAAGGTGAGAGAGCTGGGTCTAAAGATGGCCTACGTCAAGCAGGGGCCAATCAGGCAGTACCTCCGACAACTGATGGCGATCCCTAACCTCCCCGAGAACCACATCCAGCCAGCCTTCATGCAGCTAATGACCCGGTGCCCACCTGTGACTGAGGGAGACAACCGCCTCGCAGATCTGCTGGACTACATCAACAAAACTTGGGTGTCCAGTGCCTGTCGCCCACCGTCATCTTGGTCAACCTTCAAGCGTACCATCCATACCAACAATGATGCCGAGGGTTGGCACAACCAGCAACTGCAGCACAACCACCCCAACATGTACCAGCTGATCGTCCTTCTCCATGAGGAGGCGATGTTCCTACCCTACCAAGTACAGCTGGTCACCCAGAAGAAGCTCTACTGTCAGCACAAGCAGAGTGATGTCTGCAAGGAGAGAGCTCTGAAGGCTCTGTGGAAGCAGTACAGCCGCAGACACTGTAACATCACCACTGCCGAGTACCTACAGAGCTGTGCTGAGCTGACTGACATCCGCACCCAGGACGAATAAGCCGACTGGCTCTGAACACAGAAATGTGATATGACATTGTTCTCTATGTCAATGTATCTAGTGATCTGAATGTGATGATCTGAATGTGAATCTGATGGTATTACATTGTTATTGTAATGTCAAAGAATGTGATATTTGTACTGATGTTAATGTATGTGATTGCTATGTCAACAATAAAGAAAGCCGTGTGTACGGGCGCATCAGTACTGAATTGTTCTATTTTATTAAAATGGCAAATAAATCATAGAATATATGGTTAAAACATGCAAGACATGTGATTTAATTGTCTTTATGTATGGATTCAATATAGAAAGCACATCTGAATTTTTTTTATTTTTTTATTTTTTATTTTTTCAACATTTTTTCTTAATAATTTTTTTTTTTCAAATAATTTTCAATCAAGTGTAACATGGAAAGTGTCATAATTATGCATGATTAATGAAGATAGGTGATAGATGTGGGATGGTTTAAAAGTTGGGACCATCAGTCTCATTTTCTAGGGCCATCAGTCCCACTTGGGGCCATCGGTCTCTAGGGCCATCGCTCCCACAATCGAACGATGGGGTTTCAACAATGGCACCATGTCCCTGCATACATGTCTAACCTCTCCCTGCTACTTTTAAAGATTACTTGATATTTCAAGCATGGAAATGGGTGGAGTTGATAAGAAATTATGAAAAAAAAACTAGTTGATTAATTTTGATGGTTTTCCTAGATTTTTTAATTCCAACAATCCGTACCTCTGCTTCTAAAGGTAAACTTCATTTACATTGCATTATGTCAGCAAGGTTACAGCATAATACAGGTTTTCAGGAAATATATACTTTGATAAGTTTCCTCTTTGTTAAAATTTCGGGGAATAATTATATGGCTATACTATAGATCACAGACCATCCTTCTTTGTACAGTTTAACCAGCGTCATTATTTTCCAAAATCACTGTTGTTTTCTCTACACATGTAAATCAACCCATTAGATTAGATTAGAATTTAGAATGGAAGTCGTACCATAATTTTAATAGGAAGAGGTCATTACCTATCAATGGTGAATGGGGGGAGGGGCGTAATAAATGTTGGCCTCATTATTTGAGGCTCTGGTCATATCTTTTATCAGATTAAAAAACAAACAAAAAACCCACTGCTTAGCCTTAGGGGGGGAAGGGGGTTGAAAATGTCAGCCCGTCCGCATATGAACTCACCACCACCCTGTTGATAAATAATGACCATTCCCTAAGATTACATTATTATAAACAGAAAGCTTCTGTGTAGATTAGTCAGGATCAAGTAGGCTTTGACATCTTCAATTTTAGTCACTGATTCATTGCGAGAGTGACTGGGAGACAGTGGTAGCGAAGTCAGCCAAATTTCCGGACCCGTGATTTGTATCTGTCACTATGCTAAATGCGGACTTTTAAAATGAAGATTCCTTAGAATATTACATGGGTGGTATGTATGTGAAGGGGAATACTTCATCTATGAAATGGTGGGCAAATATATAATCTATTTGTCCATTCCATCCCATCTACACCTTTGGATTATTTGGGTATTTTTTAGATTTTGGCAGCCCACCACACATAAGTCAGCTAAATGCCCCTGCCACTTCTTACAAAAATGCATTTATAATGCATTTCTGTATTGCTCTAGAAAAGAAACAATGTGATAACAATTTGGCCAACATCAAGACCTACATTTTGAGGGGATTTTGATAAATATTGAGTAATTATTAAGAGCAGGGCAGTCTTACAAACTTACACAACTTTGGAACAATTTTCATGAAGAAATATTTGTTACAGAAGCTAACAGAACATACAGGGCAATTCTACAACATCCATTTAACCAGAATATGGTCAGTTTATACAGGTATAGTGCTGCGATTTTCTGAGATTTTTGATCTACTGGATGCATACTACCAAAATTTACAACAAATAATTATCAAATAATCTGATTTCAACTTGAAATACTTATATCTCTATTGATTATATTACACTCGGATATGTCAATCTCCTAAAATTCAGCTTTAATATGGTGTAATTGGTTATCAGATAGGCCTTTCCGTTCAAAATCTATCACTTATTATGTGCAAGGATATCAAAATGCCCCATGCGTAGTGCATGTTTTATTGTCGGTGTTATCTGTATATTGGGATATAAATGCAGTGTGGAGTCTGGAGACCTGTTGTCCGGCGGGCGCTGACTCTTACCTGATGGGAGAGTCAGGCTTCCTGTATAGGGCTCATTTGTCAGGTGGCAGGAAACGTAGGACATAATTTTTTTATGTTGATTTCCTCTTAAAGATGGCTTCCTAAGACATGTTTGTTGCCATTTTGTGAGAAACCTTTCATATGGGGGCCCAGATTATTTAGTTCTCGCAAATCTGTTAGCCTTCATATCAAGTTGAGCTGCCACGGTGGGCCATGTTGGATGTGGTTTCAGGTCTCACAACAGAGGTGTTATTCATGAAATAATGTTATTCATGAGAATCTGCTTGGAGAGATTGACTTCCTGTCTGCCAGAAAATGCACCTGCTGATAGCTACCCGTTGCAACCCACACGGCATGTGCCATATCTTGGAAAAAGGTGCGATCTAAAAGTTTCCAACAAAAGACGCTCTTCCCACTCACAGACAGCAAAACTAAGGTGGTACTCTTGTCAATACCATAAGCTGATTGTTGGGGATTAATTTCTGTCAAATGTTATTCTTAGAAACTTGCCATTTCTAGAGCACCTGAAAGTTTTAGGTATGCCAGTCCCAGTGACTAAGTCCTTAACTGAGTCGCGCCCAGTGACTAGGAGACCTGGAGATAGACGGAACCATCGCTTAAGGAGCGATGGTAAGCAGTAACACTGGTGTTGTGGTGGTGGAACTTTCAGAGTAGTTTCCCAAGCCCCCAATGAAAACTGGGTCCCTAGTCTTAACTGGGGTTGGTCTTTGATATCTTAACTCTAGGACCTACCTACTTGTTGTGTATTGTTTTGAAATGTGAAATCATATCCATGCCTTTGTTTTTTTGTAACCTGATATCTAGAGCTCAGTCAGACATGTTGGGCAAGGTGGCAAGTGCTGGTTCCTGGTCAGTCTGACTGTTGTCTTTGTGGTGGTACAGGTGGGAGGACACAAGGTCCCTCTGGTGAGTAAAATATGAACTGTAAAGGCCTGCCACCTAGTGACTACCTAGGGACAGGAAGTTCAGATTGATTGATTGATTGATTGATTTGTTTAACGTCCTAAGGCCGTAGGCCTCATGGGACTGCCTCATTGGTTATCAGACATTTAGTCCATTCTTTTCTCAAACTTTATTTGCGCGTGTGTGTTCGTGTGAGTGTGAGTGTGCGTGTGTTTGGGAGTCTGCTTGTAGCAGTGGGACACGGCTCGTAGCAGTGAGACACTGCTCGTGGCTCAAGGCCCCTTTTTATTGTGCTGCCTCACCCAGACGCTGTGCCGCAGACTGTTGACACATCATCTGACCGGTCCATTATCCTGACACCAGCCGGACAGTCGTGGTTCTATACAAATCGGGCCAGCTTACCACGGCCTGACGAGTATAGAGAGCCACTTTCCAACCTAGCTGCAAGATTACTCTTCCAGCCGGGCCGGAGGATCATTCCCCCAGCCCACCTGACTGATACTTGAGGGGAGGTGTTTCATCCCCGCTTCAGAGCTTCTCGAACATCTTCACTTCCCTGAGGAAGGTCAGAAGTTCTTTCTTACCAGTGCTGGTAAACACACTGTTAATGGACAAACCATGAAGGTGCTTGTCCCTACTCCTCTTTGTTGCCTGACATGAGAGCACCAGGTGTTCCATAGTCAGAGGTACTTGACATCGCTGACACATGGGTTGGTTTTCACCCTTCATGAGGTGTCCGTGAGTCAGCAGAGAGTGACCTATCCGAAGACGGGTCAGTCTTGTCGATGCCCAAATTGTTGGATGAGATGTTTTGTTGACATTTGAGACATGTGTGATCAATTCCAACACACAGGGAGGATATATTGACAATCATAAATTATCACAGTAAGTAGAACAGCTTCATAGAGGTCAAAACAAGACAGGGGACTACTTTAATTAATGCACACAGGCATCATTTGGCCACAAACTGCCCTCAAACCCATGGGACTTGGTTTCAGTGGACATCAATTGCTGGGCCTCTGAATGAACATATCTAGGGCCCAGTTAGCTGGGTAACCTGGAGAGTGGCAGAAGATTTTTTATGTTGCTATTTTAGTATTTATATAAAGTGGCATAAAAATATTTCTTGTGGGCATATCAGTTCGATTAAAAAAGCTATGAATTCCATTTTTTAAGCCCTTTTATCTAATATATGATTTGTCTACTTCCGATGAAGTCTCGGTTTTTGGCTGACTTCGCTAACAGTGGGACGAGAACAATGCGTAGCGATGACAGCCAAAAATCAGGACCTGAACGGAACTCCACAATCTATATATCAAATGAAAGATCTTAATATTTGTATTCAAATGCTTTTTGAATTAAGTTGATATTCCTATTAGAGACATTTTTATGGAAAGCTAAAAAGTGAAAAATTGAATTTCTATCTGTTGAATAGTACCTTTACATGTTTAAAAATCGCCAAAAATCGCTAATATAAATCTTTATAACACCAAATCATTCTTAATCAAAAGTCCAAGGACAATTGCTCTGTATATTCGTCCTGCTTGGCAAAAAATAATATATTTCAGTGAATTTGGGTCTATGTTGTACAAGTTTTGAAGATTGATAGACCCAACTTCCCTCTTTCTCAGTTGGCATTAAACTACATACATGGATCAAGAAAACATTCCAGTAGGATAGAATAATATTTTCCCTTCAATTTGGTGTTGATTTGATGCAGATCTATCCAATAGAACCCTCAGAATCGAATTACCAGTACCAGCTGTTTAGCACTGTGACAGATACAGGGGGTATTTAGCTGTGTTTGGCTGTCATCGCTACAATGCGTTGTGCCGGCTGGGCGATATTAAGGGAGTTACGCACTAAAGTGGACATCTGTGTACGTTTTAGCACATTTTAGACACGGAAGTAAACTTACTCATCTGCTTGTCGTTTCCTCTTTACATTACGTGAAGACTCGCTGTCCCCTACGACCAAAGATTTGAATACTTGCTTGATTTGTGACAACATTTGGAGAGATCGGATGCAATTTTCCCGCTGGCAAGCTCCGCACTAAATATACACTCTTCGCTGGTACCCATGCATCATCATTGAGAGTTGTTGGGTTGCCCAGTACCAAAAATATAAAAGTTTTCAGTACCTGTTTGATCTCATAACTCAACTAATACTGATTTTAAATCTTTAAGGCGTTATATAGTTTCAACAGGTATCTGATACTGAATTATAGCTCTTTGAATACCCTTTTAAGGAACCTAATAATAGACATAGTTCAATCTTAAGTTAAGTCGCTAGACGACAGCACCATCGTAGAAGTACCAGTAGCGTTATCTTGTGAAGAAAATATACAACTAATTGTTCCCGCCTCAAGTCTCAGACATGGAAATACTTTTGCATAGAGGGTATTGAGGTTGCCCATAATCCTTTCTGTTCGAGGCAGTTTCCTGCTAATTACCATAAGTAGGTCAGTCACATTACCTGTTCTGGCCAATGCGATATGAGCCTGATTTAGACCTGTCAACCGGTCCCTATATAGGTATATGATGTTAGGGGCCGGCTCCTCTCTGTACCAAAGTCTTTCAGCTACTGGTATTTCCCCTGCTGGCAATCGGAAACCGCCAGGCTTGTAAGATGTGTAGAATGTCGTAAAAGTTATGTCGCGATTCGTCCGTACGACGATCGACATTCGTTCTCAGCTTGGCGCGAACCAGGGCGAGAACCGCAACTCATGATGTACTTCTAAAGCATATTTTCAGTAAATACAAGTCTTATATACAACACTGGTAGTCTATAATCCTTCATGGTGACAGCAAGTGGGCAACTAGACAAGTGGACATCAATGACAAGTGCAGCTAAGTGAAACTCAACTCAAACTGATGTTTTGAAACTGTCACTGTCAGTCACTCAACTAGGTCAAGTTGTGAACTCAGCAATACCAGTGTCTGTGTGTGTGTTTACTACTGACAACTACTCAGAATTGTTGTCATATGAACTATTTTGTAGGACTCATTGACTCTACATAGGCCTATGCTTTACTCAGAAGTGCAACAGTGTCCATAAGTGAAAGTGCCACTCAAAATTTTGGCTAAAACTCAGAATAGTAGTTCAACATGGGTGATCAAAAGGCTTCTGGGGAAATTCCCTTTTATCCAACCTTTGATGAAAAATCAGCAGATCTGTCTCAGGAATGGGAAGACTGGCTAGAGGGGTTGGAAGCTATGTTTGCACTGCAATCTTTTACAAAAGACCATGAAAATGAGGAGAAATATGACAAACTGTTTTATTATCTCAGAACTACTAGGAAAATTCTCAAGAAATTGGACAATAATGGGGTTGCAACTAGAAGCTATAAGTTAGCTAAGGAGGCACTCACCAAGCATTTTTCCCCTGGAAAAACCTCATTTGCCCTCCTGCATAAACTCTATCACACTAGACAGGAAAAGGGGGAGACTATGGATAGTTTCTACCATCGTGTCCGTGATGTCATGGACTCGCTAGACCTGACAAAGAAGAAGGTGGAAGAAATTGAGGAACTTCTAATTATTGCACAACTCGTAAACTGCACTCACAATGATGGCATCCGGCGTAGAACTTTGCGCACTCGTGGGGCAATAAATCTGACGGAATTCCTCGATCGGGCTCGAAGTGATGAGTCCGCACTCAAAGAGTCATCCGAAATTAGTGGTACAGCTAACGACGCGGCGGCTGCTCTCGCAGTGAACAAGCATCACCATAAGAAGAAATCGGGTCAAGACACTCAGTCTTCGGGATCGTCCCGGAAGAAGAAGACATCCGCACCAGCTCAGTCAGGCAAATGTCCATTCTGCGGTGGTGGTCCACATGACCGTCATCGTTGTCCTGCAAAGAACTCAGTCTGCCATAATTGTAAAATTAAAGGACACTTCATCAAGGTTTGCAGGAAACCAAAGTCCGTTAATGAGGTCATCGAGAACGATAACTACTCGGAGATACTGCAGACGCAAGAGACCTTCCTCGGTTCAGTCGATACTCCCCAGGGAGCGGTGTCTAAGAAGGTCACGGAGGTCGTCATCAATGGTATCCCCACTCCTATGCGCATCGACACCGGAGCAGAGGCTACACTCATAGATTGCCAACTCTATGCCGAAAAGTTCAGCTCGGAGGAACTGCTGGCCTCCGACTGTGTGTTCCGGGGTGCAAAACAAGGCCAGTTTTCAGCACTAGGCTTCTTTAATGGAGTCATTCAGCATGGACAGAAAAAGGTCAAAGAGCGGATCTATGTCATCGAAAACGCATCTAACCTTCTCAGCTGCAGATCATCGACAGCACTCGGACTGGTAGTATTCACATGCTCTGTCTCACAGTATAAGGAGCAGTACCCAACATTGTTCAATGGCCTGGGTAAACTCGAGAAGACCTACAAGATTCAACTCAGGGATGACGCAGAGCCATATGAGGTTATGACTCCTCGACGCGTGTCCATCACAATGCATGACAAGGTAGGCAAGGAGCTCAAACGCCTACAGAATCTTGGAGTCATCACTCCGGTCAGCCAACCGACGGACTGGTGTGCACCAGTCGTGGTAGTTCCGAAGTCGAACGGAGACGTTCGCTTGTGCGTGGACCTCACCAGACTCAATAAGGCTGTTAAGAGACCTAGGCATGTGTTGCCATCAGTTGACTATGTTCTGGGACAAATCGGTGAGGCCAAAGTATTCTCCAAACTCGATGCCAATAGTGGTTATCATCAGGTTGAATTGGACGAGGAGTCGCGTCTCCTCACTACATTCATCACTACCCATGGTAGGTTTGCCTACAACCGACTGCCATTTGGTATCACCTCAGCACCAGAGTTTTACCAGAAACAAGTCTCCAACATCATTGCCGGACTCCCGGGAGTTGTATGTCTCATGGATGACATCATGATATCTGGTAAAGATGAAGCTGAGCACGATCAGCGTCTACATGCAACACTCAGCAGACTCGCAGCTGCAGGAATCACACTCAACAAAGACAAATGTGTCTTCAAACAGTCATCTATCAGCTTCCTGGGTCAGATCATATCAGCTGAAGGCATCAAGGCCGACCCAGAGAAGGTAGCAGCGATCAAGGAGATGAGTATTCCTTCCGACGTATCCTTCCGTTTTATCGGCATGGTGAATCATCTGGGGAAGTTCACACCAGACCTCTCTACGGTAATTCAGCCACTACGTGAACTCCTAAGCACCAAGAGTGAATGGTTCTAGGGACCATCTCAACAGGAGGCGTTTGACAACATCAAGGACATACTAAGCAATACTCCTGTACTGGCACTGTACAAAGCCGACCTTGAGACCAAGGTATCCGCCGACTCGTCCTCGTACGGACTAGGGGCAGTGCTGATGCAGAAAAACAACTCTATTTGGCGTCCTGTTGCCTATGCTTCCAGATCTCTCTCCGAGACTGAACGCCGCTATGCTCAGATAGAAAAGGAAGCTCTAGCAAGCACTTGGGCATGCGAGAAATTCCGTGATTACCTTATCGGTAAACACTTCACTCTAGAGACAGACCATAAGCCGCTAATACCTCTTCTTGGTTCTAAAGACTTGGACCTGCTCACTCCAAGAATCCAGAGGTTTAGAATGCGTCTTATGTGGTACGACTACAGTATCATCCATGTGCCGGGCAAGGAACTCTATACAGCCGACACCCTATCCCGAGCCCCAGGCACAGGGCCATCAGAGGCCGACATCCAGTTCCAGGAAGACACTACGGTATATGTGAACTTTGTTCGCAGATCTCTTCCTGCATCCGACCAACGCTTAGAACAGATTCGTCAGCACCAATGGGAAGATGATATTTGTCGAGAAGTAGCTATGTACATGCGGGATGGATGGCCAGACCGATCACAGGTCAAGGGTATTGCGAAGAAGTATCTACCCTTTCAAGCAGATCTCAACATCGTGGACGATCTGTTACTCATGGGTACTCGCATCGTCATCCCATCATCTCTTCGCCCAGACATCCTCAGTAAGTTACACGAAGGGCATCAAGGTATCACCAAGTGTCGTCAGCTGGCACGAGACAGTGTTTGGTGGCCCGGATGTAGCACAGATGTAGAAGAGTTAATCTCGCGATGTCATCACTGCCGGATTAAGAATCCGAACTACATGGAACCACTGATTCCATCTACTCTACCAGACCATCCATGGCAAAAGGTTGCCACAGACCTGTTCCAGCTAGGAGAGGTACACTACATCGTTGTCGTAGATTTCTACTCCAGGTTTGCTTTCTACAAGAAACTAGAATCTACAACTTCGAATACCATTGTTGAGACTATGAAGTCAATCTTCGCAGATCAAGGCATCCCTCAAATAGTGTGTTCAGACAATGGGCCTCAATATTCAAGCCAAGACTTTCAGAAATTCGCTAAAGAGTATGGATTCCTCCATATTACTAGCTCACCAGGGCATCCCTCCGGGAACGGTGAAGCCGAAAGGGCAGTCCGCACTCTAAAGGACATCATCAAAGCACCTGATCCTTATATTGCACTCCTTAATCTGAGAAACTCACCAATCAGAAATGGGTTTAGCCCAGCGCAATTGCTCATGGGACGTCGCCTTAACACTAAAATCCCAATCCTTCCATCTAAATTGGGAATAAACCCTCCAGATATGGACACCATCCGACAACGCGAGGAGGAATATAAGCGCAAGCTAAAGGAAAACTTTGATAACCATCACAGAGCACATGATCTCACTCCACTCAAACCAGGAGACGAGGTGTGGTTGCCAGATAGGAAAGAGAAGGCAACAGTAAAGGAATCTCATCATCACGATAGGTCGTATATAGTTCAAACGCCTAAGAAGACTCTTGTGCGAAACAGAGTCCAGATGAAGGAACTGCCAGCACCACAGTCAGCTCCACAGTCAGCTCCACAGCGAGCTCCACAGCGAGCTCCACAGCCAGTTCAACAGGCATCTCAGCCGGTGGAAACTCCACCAGTACCGCCAACACCTACTACACCAAAGGCAGTACCAGCTAGTCCAGCCAAATCAGTGACTCCTAGCCAATCACAGTCACCTAAGATCACTCGTACCAGATTGGGTCGAGAGATCCGTAAACCAGACAGGTTTAAAGACTAGTTTAGGGACATGAACGCTGAGGGTTCATGCGTGGAAGACGTGCTAGAAACCTCTCTCCACAAGTTTAGTTTTGTTGGTTATCGTTAAAACCCAAGTATCTGTATTATCATAAAGTTCAAAGACTAAAGGTTCTAGTCCATGTTTTATACTCAAGCATTATATCAAACTCCAAAGACTCGTATGAGATTATATCTAACTAAAAGACTTATTGTATCAAACTCAAAGACTCGTATGAGACATATATCATATCATCATATCAAAACTCAAAGACTCGTATGAGATACATCAAACTCCCTCACTTTATTAGACTCAATACTCACAGTATATATCATACTCAAAGACTAAAGAAAGGGAGATGTAGAATGTCGTAAAAGTTATGTCGCGATTCGTCCGTACGACGATCGACATTCGTTCTCAGCTTGGCGCGAACCAGGGCGAGAACCGCAACTCATGATGTACTTCTAAAGCATATTTTTAGTAAATACAAGTCTTATATACAACACTGGTAGTCTATAATCCTTCAAGATGTTAATTTTTCATATCTTATTCTAATCGTGGGTTGCCCAAACTTTCAGCTGCAAATGTTACAAAATAGAGCTCTCAGAATGGTATATAAGGTTAAACTAGAAGAAAATCCTATTATGACTACCAAACAGATACAAGAACAAGCCAATTGTTCTGATCTCTGTGTGAGGAGAGACCTACATCTATTATCCTATGTTTTTATGTTAGCACAAAATGTTCATTTGGTTGACAGAAGAAACATTGTTACACGTTTTCATCAAGGCAAAAGGCTAATTGTACCACACAGCTTAAAACCAATTATTCTAAGAAGTGCATTCTACAGAGCCATAGCAAGATGGAATCAACTTAAACCAGAATATACTGTACTTAATGACATTTAAAAATAGTGTAACGAAGAATTATCCAAACTGCTTTATTTAATAAGTATATGTAACAGACCTGTGATATAGTATTCTTATCAATTTTATCTCATCTCATTAATCATCATAATTATAAGCATATTATGGATACAAAAATATGTAACTTAGGGTAGTCTAAAATTGTTACAACCCTTGTTTGACATATTAAGGAAACTATGTAATGTGACTGCTATTGTTATATCAAAATTGGCATGTACTTAATCAAGGTATATTTAGGGTCCTAGCGTAAGCACTACAATGCGTAGGTGCTAGGTTAAACATCTTACATTTTTATATGTACTTTGTTTTTGCCCAATAAACGACTTAAAAAAAACAACACTTCGGCTCCCTATAGCAGAGACGTATATCTTCCCATAGTAGGCTACCGGTAAGGGATCGAATTGAGTGGTCATTATTTATTATGGGGGGGGGGTGAGTTTTCACGCAGATGCGTGAATACTTTTTACACCCCCCTTGACCATAATTAAAATTTTATGCTCCCCACCTCCCCTGCACCAGAGTGGCTAAGAATTTTCATGCCCCTCTTTGATCTATAGTAGCGCGCAGTGTTTTTTTTTTTGCTAAGAAAGAGGGTAAATTTTTTATGCCGCCCCAATTTTTTTTTTCTAAAAATTTTATGCCGAAACCCACCACCCCCTGTTGATAAATAATGCCCATTCCCTAAAGTTCTTTTTTTCATCTCTCTCATTTCTCTTTGTCCTCTCTTTCTTCCCTTTTCTTCCTTTGTTTTTTCTTTCTTTGTTTTTTCCTTTGTTTCTCTTTTTCTTTCGTTCTTTCTTTCTTCAAACAGGTACATAGTAAAATAATTTCCTTCCCCCTCAGAGTGTTAAAAAACTGCTCTCTGTGGTGAAGGGGTTGAAAAAAAAATTGCCTCTCCCATCCGAACCTAACACCTTTCTTTAGTAAGAGTCTGGGGTGATGGTACAAACACTTTACAGGGTACAATGATATAT
The DNA here is from genome assembly GCA_949317995.1 of Acholoe squamosa. Taxonomy (NCBI): domain Eukaryota; kingdom Metazoa; phylum Annelida; class Polychaeta; order Phyllodocida; family Polynoidae; genus Acholoe; species Acholoe squamosa. The sequence continues at coordinate 3,957,578 of OX439045.1, forward strand.
AACAAACAGACAAAGGGCCAGCTGTGGATGTCCTGTCCTCTCCCATGACACCTACTCTAACAGATAAGGTACATGGACAAAGGTTCACGAGAAGTGGGCCTGACTGACAGATATCCCTCAGTACAAGCAGACCTCTGAGTCAGTAATGTTCACAACTCTTTTAAATGTCACAAAAAGATAGTTCTTTTACATTTTTATTTGAGGTAGTGTTACTGGGCGTGAGATAAAGGATAGGATTATCTGACAGTGGTGTGAGAAAGGGAGCTCCAAAGTTAAAGACAAACACTACCAGGTACATAGAAACTGCCACCTGGTGGCAGAAATCAGAACTCATAAGTTATACCATTTTAATGAGTTTTCTCACCCCAACGTACACCGATACCCGCTCATGCTCTCAGTGCCTAGTGGCCACTAGCGCTATATGGCACTGACATCATGCTATTTGGATCCGCCAAAAGTGGCTGGAAGTGGCTTGAGCCTCAAACCACCTGTTTTGTTATATTTTTCAAAAGATTTCTTATTATTACTATGGTTGAATTGTATTTATATGGTTTTGACAAGAATAAAGATTTAGATACCCGGTAGTGAGAATTTATGTCATATCCTAATATCTAGCAGTTTTTATACACAAAGGTTTGAGACTACAGGTGATCAATCAAAACAGCCCAAAAGCAAGATGGCCACCAACAGTTTCTCAAGGCCATTCTGGCCTGACTCTAAACATCTCTTGTTGCTTTATTTTGTGGAATTAGCATGTCTTTTCCCGTGCAGAACTAGATTGTTATCATGAAAGTAGGCTCGTATTCTTCAGATACTATGGCAATATCTCAAACATACCAAACTGGAGAGTTGTAGAGCACACGAACAGAGTGCCTTCTGAATCCAGGCGCTGTGAGGCACGGACATAACCCCAAGGGGACAACTTTAGCTGTACATATTTTTTTCAGCTCATTTCTGGTTACTATAGATGCATTAAAGATATTTGTATGCCATTTGAATTCCCATAGGACCCTATAGTTAAGGGAAAATTAATATTTAAAAAAAAATTATGGACTTTGGTATATACCAAGATTGCTGGTTGCTTAGTAGGGGGCACCATTGCTTGATCAGGTACCCGGAGAGATAAGCACTGATAACAGCCAGAGTGATGGGTACCAGGTGTTATGTTATGCACCATAAAAAGTCTGCACTGAATGAAGGGAATTAACTCAGTCATCGATACTGCATCCCGCAAGGTCGGTGTAAGACATAGATGACTATAATATAGCTTTACAAAAGGCTGAACAAAAAAAAAACATCAAAGTGACGATTTTCATAGCTTCGTCAAAGGTCTGACAGCTTATAATATACAGGTGCAGCCTATACATAGGTTTCTACAGTAGTTACTATCTATCTGTACACAGTCAGTGGTAAGTCGGGAATAGTTTTGAGAAGATCGGAGATAAGAGATAAAGGTCCAATTGAGGCGTCCTACTTCTGACCCCTGATTTACAAATCTCTCTACTTTTCTTAAAGGAGTTATTTCTTTTACTAAGTTGGCTCTATTTTTTCTACATATCCTCAGGTTTAAAAATACATATTTATTGTTGATTTTTCTGTTCCCTTTCCATCTAACCTTAAAATGATTTGGGGATTTTGAGAAATCTTTCTCTCATGCTCTGTGGCCCAGATGTTTAGAGCCCCCTGCCGGCCTCCAGGCTGGGGAGGTTTGAAAAACGACTGACGACTGACTGTACAGATGTTATGATATCTTCTCCTTATCAGCCTGTAGATATGTTGTTACTGTAGCCTTGTATACTCATTAACCATCAGACACTAAGACACTGACACTGGTACCGATACTGACATGTTACTTACACCCTTACTCTGTGTGCTGGGGACCCTTCTAATAGGTGTACAAGGTATGTACAGGCATTTAACCCTTTAGGTGCCCATGCTTGGCAAAAAACGTTTTTAAACGTTTTTTTTCAACCAATTTTCAACCAAAAACTCAATGGGGAAACCAATAACAACGTTTTCAACGTTAAAAACGTTTTTATGCCAAGTGGGATTACTCTTCTCAAAAATGAACCACTAGATTATTTAGTGCACTTTCCCACTTGGCAAAAAACGTTTTTTCAACGTTTGCAACATTTTTAGTTGGTTTGGGTAAAAAGTTTTTTTTTAATAACATTATTTTGACTTTGAAAAAACACCGAAAAACGTTTTTTCAACCAATTTTCAACCAAATAAAAACATTTGCTTTTTCAACCATTTTTCAACTAAATAAAAACTTTTTTATTTGCGTTTCTTTTATGTTAAAATAAGGTTTTTTAACCTGAAATAAAAACGTCAAAATAACGTGTTTTTTTTACGTTGAAAAAAAAAAACGTTTTGCACACTTAGGAACAAAAAAAAAACGACGTGTTTTTAGTGTAAAAAAACGTTTTTCTGCCAAGTGGGTTCCTACTCATTAGGCTTTGAGTGGATACAGTTTCCCAGCCAGCACACCCAGATGGGATTACTAATTTATGGTGGCTATCTGACCTTAATCTAAGTTAATGTGACCACTATTCATTAAAGAGACCATACATGAGTCTTCAGTGGTACCATCCTGGGGTTTGTGTATCAAGGCTGCCTTTGTGGGCCTCGCCTTCAGATGGGAGACAAGGCTGCCTTTGTCGGCCTCGCCTTCAGGAGGGAGACAAGGCTGCCTTTGTCGGCCTCGCCTTCAGATGGGAGACAAGGCTGCCTTTGTCGGCCTTGCCTTCAGGTGGGAGACAAGGCTGCCTTTGTCGGCCTTGCCTTCAGATGGGAGACAACCATTACACTTCTCAAGGGTCTGTAGCCCTTGTAGGACCCCCTAACATTCCTCTCTTTTTCTTCTTTTGAACAGAAAGTGAGCATCTTATTCCTTTTCTAATGCATTGGTCTGGAAACATCTATTTATTAAGATAATAACTAGAAACCAACTAGAAAATACTTCTAAAAGCACAGAATCACATTTGTTAAGAAAAGGAAAACAAGAGCAGCAATCAAAAACACACACAAAAGAACAGCATCTTGTACAGTGCCATGCCATTGTACTGACAGCCATTTTGGGATATTTACATCACAGTTTTTCTCGAAAACTTTTTTATACAAGACCGGCTGCATTTTTGCAAGACCGGATACCTAACTCTGGCATTCTATTTTTTCGGGTATGATATATTCCTATTTTTCAGTTAATATTCCTATCAATCCAAATTTTGAACAAAAATTATCCTCTTTCTCAGGAAAATATGCAATATTTTACCATTTTTGATTTACAGATAGTCAGGAAAATGATATTTTTATGAGATGGGATCATACTTTTTGCATTAATGTATTCATTGTTAAATTAATCATAACTTTGGTTCTAATAGGAATATTTGAAATAATGTTAGAAAGCCGCCGGACACCCGGCCATGCCAGATCAACAAATATTTAGCCAGACATTGCCCATGTCCAGCAGGTTTTCAAGAAGACTGAATATCAATACATTTGGTACAATAGTACCATGAGTTTCTTTAAAGTAAAAGTAACATTGATTCCCTATGTCTAGCTCTCCCGCACCCTGAGCCTATAGACCAACCAGCCACTAACGCTCCTACACCCGAGCCACTATGGAAGTACAATGACCAAAACCGCCCAGGGGATTCAACCAGCACACACTCGTGCAACCAGGTGAGGCCGGTCCCCGCTCACCTACGTCAGGCCCAACATATGTACCCTAACGGACTCGACTACTTCTACCAGAAATACACAGAGGCCTATGGTATCCCTGTTCTAGGTATGTGAATTGTATATTTTCCCTTACTATGAATAGTGGAGTATTTCATGCCATGAATTTTACAATTCCATCTGGAGCTTGTTTCAATAGTGTCTACGACAGGTTCAGGCCCCTACGACTTGAGAAGGGCCAAATCTTACCAGGTGATCTTAGGACTTTGGCTATAGTGACTAAATAGCTGGCTACATTACTTGGTGAACGTACTGCCTGCTGGCTAAATAGCCACCAGAGCAGTGACTCAACAAGGGACCCTGGTATGACAACCCTCTGCACTCCTTTGCTCAAATGCACCCCATCTGTACTCTTTCCTCTGTAACCATGTATGTACTATATATATATATATATATATATATATATATATATATATATATATATATATATATATATATATATATATATAGACTAATGCCCTGACCTCAGGCCACTCATAGAGGTCGATGGGCCTTACTATATATATAGCAAGGTGTTGAGGATGCTATGTATCTTCAACCTCATATTGAAGGTAGAGGAACCTGCTGCCAAATAGAAGCTTTCTGTACAATTATGATATTTGTAGGTATATTTGACCACCTTTAACAATATGATCCATTTTCATGATAATTAACCATGTGTGTACCCTTGTAACCAGGTGGGATCACCTATAATTATATAGATACTGTAGCTCTATGCTCATTTGAACAGTAGAGTACAAACCATACTATGGGGGAGGTACGACTGGGCACTATTTAGCCAATGTAGTATAGGTGCCTGGCCTGTACGACTGGGTGCTGTGAATTCATAGTGGTCTGTATGAAGCCAGCAGTTGAATACATAGCAGGGCCTATTTTGAGGTCTGTACTGTAGCTCACTATGTAGTCATTGCTATGGAGCCATTTCATACACCTCCCACTACGATCTGTGGGTGTCCTGTCGTGGACACTATTGAAACAAGGTCCTGAGGGGCTCGCTATATTGGAAAAGCCCTTTCCTTACATTATCCAAAAAAAAAAGAAGTTTGGATTAGGAAAAATTAACCCTAGCTGTTATATGATAAGAGTATGTCATCATCTGTATGCTAATGCACTAAAGAAGTTCTGTGTGTTAACATTATACCAGGTTCAAACCGACTGTCTGACAGTGCATTGCGGCGTGCATGTTACACCGTGAGGTTCCTGTTCGCCGACCGTCCTGAGGTTAGACAGGCGTACTACAAGGCCTACGGACGCTTCGCATTAATGGCCACCACAGAGGTATGGTATCTAGCTTAATAATGGTTAAAGTAAGAACACTACATTAGAGTGGAAAGTTGATGATTAGCTTTATCGCATGTAGTTATGAGCCATAAAGCTGTTGGTAATGCTATCATGTTGATGCTTGCTCTATTGACTAATATATACTGTCACTAGCTGTTGGGGTTGTGTGATACTATATGCATTTCTGGAGCTGGAAGGTGGCAAAGGAACCTCAGCATTTCTTAAAATTGACAATGGAAAAGGCATTGGCAAATGGAGGCGGAAACACAAGAATTTCTTAAAATCAATAGGAAAGACTTAAAAATTGAAAACAGTCAAGGGGACCCACATTGAATACCACTTTCCTGCTTTTATTAACAATAACCAGCACACTGATTAAGTATTTGATTACCTGACAGGTGACCACAAACATACCAGAACACAGAGACATGGGGGCGGGTTGGGACCAGCGAGCCCGCGGACTGGGTGCCACCCTTGGTAGACCGGTGTCTACTGGGGGAGAGGAGAACGCACTGTGTCTACCCCGTGAACAGGATAGGTACAGGTATGGAAATTATCAATCAATTTAAACATGTGATCTTCCCTTTTGGCTGTCATAGCATTTTGGGAGCTCATTGTCCCTTATGATCATACTGTGAAATTTTTGGGCTAGCCCATGTGTGCCCAAGGTGGCTGCCCTGTCATTTACCAGCATTAACCCATTTGGGCCAGCCCGAATGCCCAGAGGAATCCCATCTGGGTCCCATGTGGTTGCGCTGGCTGGGTCTGTACTTGAAGCAAGTAATTACAGTAGTTTCACATAAGGCAGTGCCTTTGTGAGGACATCTTTGGCTGATGGTGGCCATCTTGTCTACAAAGTGTATCTCATTTCTATTTTGCATCTCAAAGTGGTTTTAAATAATGTGTAAGTGAGGAAATGCCTATTTGAGGATATCTATGGCTGATGGTGGCCATCTTGGCTTTTTCAGATTTTTCTTTTTCATTTTTGTCTTGCATCCCAAAGTGGTTTCATACAGATTTCAAGACAGGAAAAGAATGTAAAAAATAAAATATCAATTAAAATTGAATTTATTAAATATTTTCCATCTTTTTATCTTTGATGGGGGGGGGCGAAAGGAGTTAGATTGCTCAAATTCAAAACCGAATGTGATATTCTTGTTTCCCGTGATGAGTACCATATTTTAGGATGGGGACTGCCTTCATAACTTTGTTAATAATAGAGAGGTTAAGATTTGCCTACTAGTAATATGCACTGCAACATCTAGCTTATCATTTCCTATCATTCTAGATGCACCCATTGCCACACACATAGCGATCTTAACCTCCCTGTTGTTTGTTCTCTAAAAGTGACATTTGGTTCCAGGGTAGAAGACATCTTGCTGCATGAGTTCTCACATGGCTTAATGAATATGGGGAGGAACCTGACTGACCCGACCTTCCACCACCGCCTCATGACCCAGTACAACTACGCCCGCAGCTCCGGTCTCTGGGCTGGCACCTACGCACTCAGTACATATGAGGAATACTGGGTAAGGATCACGCTTTATTTCATGCTCATTTTTGATAGGATACAGAAGTCATATACACATAGTTGGATTTTTGGCCCTGTTTTGCTAGAAAATATTGGGCCTCTCAGCCTTTTGCTTTAAAACTTCATCATCACCTCCCATAGTTTTCAAAACCATTAACACATTATGGGCCGCTGATGCATTAATGCATCATGCCCATTGGTTGGCATGCTGCACCAATGAAGTGCTGGCGAGACTGCTCACCAGCACTTCATTGGTGCAGCATGATGACCAATGGACACGATGCACTCAAGCGGCCGTCAAAGGGTTAACCCTTTAAGGACTGTTCATGCAGGAATGGATCAGGGTAAGGACCTGATAAGCAACCCTGTGAAGGACACAGGGTGTGTACATATAATCACACCCCAGTCACGTGACTCTTTGATGATGTCAAAATGCTAGATTTGTCCAATAAGTTTCGATAATAACAATGCAATGTACGTGGTAATAACACTGCTGGGCGAAGTCAGAGTGCATTATCCTGAATGCTGCGTTCTGATTGGCTGATTGACCATGCATTATATAGATGGATAATGCACTCCTGGTAAAGTAGGTCAACTTCATCTCACCATTAGACTTCACAATTGATATTCATGTGTTGTCAGGTGGCTGATGGGTGATTTCTCTGTGTTATAACGGGAATAATCCACTTGGTCATGGCTGTGGTCGTGCTCTAGACTGTAAGGCCCCTCAATGTCTCAACAGTCTAGAGCACTCCCACAGCCATACCCCATGCATTATTCCTTAATCAGTATCTAGCCTTTTCATTATTATGCAGAATAATTGCAGCTCTGGTGAGTTACTTGGGCTTCAGGGTTGGCAATTTCATGGATCATGACAACTGATGGCCATGCTGCATTTATACATAACATTATCCTTGATAGGTTGTTAAATTGGATTATATTCTTCCCCTAGGCTGAGGGAGCCCAGAACTTAATAGGTTGTTAAATTGGATAATATTCTTCCCCTAGGCTAAGGGAGCCCAGAGCTTGATAGGTTGTTCAATTGGATTACATGTATATTCTTCCCCTAGGCTGAGGGAGCCCAGAGCTTCTTTGGTGTGAATGGCTACGCCAAGCCCCCAGATGGCATCCACAACCACATCAACACCAATGAGAAGCTGCGGGGTTACGACCCGGGACTGTACAAAATACTACAGGAGACCTTCACATGTGGTAACAAGTACATCAAGCGCTGTGAGAAGAACCGGGGTAAGACTAGGGCTCGATGAGTCAAATGATAGACAGATTTAGATGGGGCAGCGTTAGTAGTTTAGAGTTTATTTTCATAATTTGGACTCAATTTGTACTCAAAAATTTGGGGTATGCTCCCTCCTTTTGGGCCGCACCACCTTCTTTTCCAAATCCTGTATCTACCACTGGACAGGGAATTTGTTCCCCAACAAATTGTGACATAATAACACATTATGATTATGACAAATTCTGGGTGGGCCTTGGGGGGATAAGTGGGGGTGCCCACCCACTTGGCCAAAAAACGTTTTTTTTTCAACGTTTGCAAACGTTTTTATTTAGTTCGGATAAAAAACGTTTTTAAAAAACAAAACATTTTTCATTCAGTTGAAAAAACATTTTTAAATATTTTTACAACCAATTTTCAACCAAATAAAAACGTTTGCTTTTTTAACCAATTTTCAACCAAATGAAAACGTTTTTTTATTTATGTTTCTTTGACGTAAAAAAAAAATCTTTTAAAACTAAAATAAAAACGTTTTATAAGAACGTCAAAAAACGTTTGTTTTGACATTATTTTAACTTTTTAAAAAACGTTTCACAAACCAAATAAAAACGTTATTTTAATGTTAAAATAACGTTTTTTTTTGCCAAGTGGGCAACCTTTGTGGTGGACTGATGACAACAAGATTCCATTGGTCATTCACCCCAGTCTATGACCTTTATCCTGCAGATGCTGAGCAGAACCAGAGTTTGCGGATGGACTGTCAGGAGGGCGGTGGTGGCGGTGTGACCCAGCCTCCCGCTGGATGTACCGATTCCAACAGGAAGTGCCACGAGTGGGCTAAGCAGGGCGAGTGTGTGGAGAACGAACGCTGGATGCTGGCAAACTGTAGGAAGTCTTGTCATGTCTGTTAACACTGTCAGGGCACTTAGGGAGTGGTCATTATTTATCAACAGGGGGGGTGGTGGGTTTTCGCGCGGATGTGCGGAAATTTTTTACGCCCCCCCTCAATGGCAGGCAAAATTTTTTGCGTCCCTCTTTGATCTATATTAGCGCGCGGGCTTTTTTGCTAAAAAGAGGGTGAATTTTTTTAGCCCCCCCCTCAAGAGGGGTCAAATTTTTTTAAGCCCCCCTCGGGAGAGGTCTGAAAATTTTACGCCCCCTCTCAAACCCACCACCCCCCCTGTTGATAAATACTAGACAGAACCAAATGACCATGGTATATATTGTGGCCGATTCACCCTGAGGGGTGTTGTTTCCCTCCAAGGGCGAAGCCTGAGGGGGAGACAGCCGCCCAACGGGTGGATCGGCCACAATGTACGACTCAGAGTTTATTTCATATTGAATTGATATTGAATTGCTTAAAATTACTAAGTTTAGCATCGAAACAGATCACGTGACCAGCAGGGTGGATTGAGACATGTTATGCCACTGAGGGTGTGGCGTATGCCACTCTAGTGTTAAGTCTATGGAGAGTTGTTATTCACATGAAATAAAAACAGGAGTGTACCATGCCCATGGTCAGCACAGCCCATGCCAATGAAGCGCTGGTGAGACTGCTCATCAGCATGTCAATGGGGCATCATACCGAACCTCCAGGGGTGTATCAACCACAAAGGAGCAGAATGATGCATTCATGTATCATGACAACCAGTGGGCATGATGCATTGATGTATCATGACAACCAGTGGGCATGATGCATTCATGTATCATGACAACCAGTGGGCATGATGCATTCATGTATCATGACAACCAGTGGGCATGATGCATTCATGTATCATGACAACCAGTGGGCATGATGCATTCATGTATCATGACAACCAGTGGGCATGATGCATTCATGTATCATGACAACCAGTGGGCATGATGCATTCATGTATCATGATAACCAGTGGGCATGATGCATTGATGTATCATGACAACCAGTGGGCATGATGCATTGATGTATCATGATAACCAGTGGGCATGATGCATTCATGTATCATGACAACCAGTGGGCATGATGCATTCATGTATCATGACAACCAAGGGGCATGATGCATTCATGTATCATGACAACCAAGGGGCATGATGCATTGATGTATCATGACAACCAGTGGGCATGATGCATTGATGTATCATGACAACCAGTGGGCATGATGCATTCATGTATCATGATAACCAGTGGGCATGATGCATTCATGTATCATGATAACCAGTGGGCATGATGCATTCATGTATCATGATAACCAGTGGGCATGATGCATTCATGTATCATGATAACCAGTGGGCATGATGCATTCATGTATCATGATAACCAGTGGGCATGATGCATTCATGTATCATGATAACCAGTGGTCATGATGCACTGATGTATCATGATAACCAGTGGGCATGATGCATTGATGTATCATGACAACCAGTGGGCATGATGCATTGATGTATCATGACAACCAGTGGGCATGATGCATTCATGTATCATGACAACCAGTGGGCATGATGCATTCATGTATCATGACAACCAGTGGGCATGATGCATTCATGTATCATGACAACCAGTGGGCATGATGCATTCATGTATCATGACAACCAGTGGGCATGATGCATTCATGTATCATGACAACCAGTGGGCATGATGCATTCATGTATCATGATAACCAGTGGGCATGATGCATTGATGTATCATGACAACCAGTGGGCATGATGCATTGATGTATCATGATAACCAGTGGGCATGATGCATTGATGTATCATGACAACCAGTGGGCATGATGCATTCATGTATCATGACAACCAAGGGGCATGATGCATTCATGTATCATGACAACCAGTGGGCATGATGCATTGATGTATCATGACAACCAGTGGGCATGATGCATTGATGTATCATGACAACCAGTGGGCATGATGCATTCATGTATCATGATAACCAGTGGGCATGATGCATTCATGTATCATGACAACCAGTGGGCATGATGCATTCATGTATCATGACAACCAGTGGGCATGATACATTGATACTGCACCTACAGGTCTTGTCACAAGACCTGCACCAAGAGAAGACCTGTACAAATGTCTGAAGCAGTAAGTTGTTCTTGTCTTTCTGGAGCTGACTTCTAAAATGTTGATGTGTTATTTTCTGAATATCTGTGATTGTGAATAAAAGATTATTGTGAATCTAATCTACTTGTTATTGTACGAAGCACATTTTCATTACCCTCATACCCCTGTGCTTGTACAAGACTATCATCATAAGTCAACAAACTAAGTGTAATTCTGACTACAAATGATCTCCACATCACATAAATGTCATGTAAATATATAATAAAAAAACCTTGGTGGCTTTTTGCTGGTCCACAAACATCCACCAAGTCCATTATCAATGTAATTAGGGAGAGGTAGGGAGAGGGGGCACAATGAAGCACTGGGCACGTTGAGCCACCAACTCCCATTTCTATTCCCTTTGGAGCTTTACATATGGAAGCCTACCACATGTTCCCCGTCTATAGACAATGCAAAGCACCAAAATTCCATTTATTCTGGATGATAGGAAAAACATTATACATTTTTGAAGGATGTGCAACCGCAAAACTAACTTTTTTGAAGTATTTTTTTTTCATTGCTCACTCATCCCTATGCATAACTGACCTAATATCTAAGGGGAAGTCAAAGTATAGATATCAACATTGGGCTTTTAGCCAAATTGGAACAATGACAACCTTTTTCCTATTTATCTCAAGTTGAATACTACAGCCCCATAGGTTAAACTAAGTACAACTGTATCACACACCCCAGTGTTATAACCCTTCCGCCTACCACACCGCTAGGTAGATCATTGCAAATGATCAGATAACTAATGATGAAATGATAACTAATGCCAAATAAATACATTTTTGAACATTTCTGACAAAAATAACTTGAGATAAATACAAAGGAGCACTCGAATTGCTTCCCACTGGGGGTTATCACCCTCTGCTTTGCCTCATGTGATAACCCTCATTGGGGACCAACTCTCGTGCACCTTTGTTTACAGAGGCGGATCCAGGGGGGGTCCTAGGGGTCAGGACCTCCCCCCCCCTCTTGCTCCAGCCATAACATGTTCAAATGGGGGTCCCCCCCTTTGGGGCCATCCAAGATGTCCACTTTGTATACCCCCATTCATGACCCCGAATTGTACAATTTATGACTCTACAGTATCTAAAATTTATAAAATTTCCTCAAAATTTTCTACCGTGAGCCAATCCAGGAAAAGGAACCGTCATATTAAACATAGGCGATGCTTGGCTTAGGCCTATATAATAGGGATAGCATAGCATAAACCAGGTGAGCCTTACAAGATGAGTTTGAGTGGTATAGGTTGGGGTACAGGAATGGGTCAGGGATGTAGGGTATAATTAGATTAGGGGTAATCTAACAAAAATCATCCCCAATGTGCACCAGTAACCACATAGGCATCGGGTGTGCCTTATGTGTGGTCCTCCAGATAATTTTGTATCAGATGTACATCCCATTTATTCATCACTTGGGACACATCAAAATACTTTAAACAATGGGTTGCCATCTTCCTTTTGTGAAATTTCAAAGTTTACTTGATGGTAGGCTCCAATTCACTTTTAAATAAAACTATTAGATTCACACCAATATTTCAAAAGATTCCTTGGGGGAAGAGCTGTCAAAACTATACCAAAGTAAAATGGTATCAGGACATAAATTTGCATCCCTTGCCAATACCAAAATTTTAAATATAGGTTTGATGATTATGTTATAAGATCTTCATTGGGAATGACCCAAAACTCCCTTAATTACCAGTGCATAAACATACTCCTGAGGGTACACCAAAATGCTTTAACAAATTCTTCAAAAAAAATTCCCAGGGGTGGGGGCAGGCCCCTACACCCCCTTAAGCATCATTATGTAAAAATACTACATACACATCTGAAGCTAGTTAAAGCCCTTGAACTCAATATTTTGACATCTATATTTGAAAATTTTCCTTGAGGGACCAACCCCCCCATAAAACCCCAAAAAGAAATAGAATCATCGGGGTCAATTTAGGATGGATAAAGGATGATCAATAGAGCCCTAGACCACTTACTATGTCTATTGCTAAGCATTTTTTATTGGTGTTGCTAAGCAACCTAGAATAACGAGAAATGCTTAAAAGAAAAGACTACCATTTTTCATGTTGAGTTATTTTGGTAGTCACAAATTGCATCACAAGGTGACCGTGACGTCACTGACAAACCGAAAACATAATGAAGTTGCTACGGTATCTGCGCTCCCGGCCGCTACGTGGCAAGCAACTCCAAAAGACCTTTACTGTTCCTTAGTGCAATGTTCAGCAAGATTTGGGCCCTTTGGACTGTGATATCTTAACCCTTTAATGGCCTCTGGTGCATTAATGCATCATGCCCATTGGCATCATGATGCACCAATGAAGTGCTGGTGAGACTGCTCGCCAGTACTTCATAGGTGCATCATGCTGACCCTCCGGGATTTTATGTATCAACCCTGTAGGGTCGACATGATGCTCCAATGAAGTGCTGGTGGGCAGTCTTACTAGCACTTCATCGGTGCATCATGACGACTAATGGGCATGATGCACTCCTGCATCAGCAGCCTTTAAAGGGTTAAGCATTATTGTTTCACAACTAGTGGTGATGTGGAAACATGTTCTTTTTTCCATTTGATCCTGTAGAAAACCATAGAAGATAGAAGGATGGTGAAACTGATACGGATCACTACCTGCCACTTGCTGCTTTTAGCTGTGTACTTCAATACTTGTAAATCTGCGACAACAAGGCAGCATGTTTCTGGGAACACCGGTACATCAACTGCTAAACAAAGAGCAACTCTGAAACCTTGGAAGAGGGATGTCAGTACTGTAAACACAAGAGAACTCACCCGCACCATGCCATCTTGGCTGAGAGACCCCAGCACCTTGGCCACAAAATCACACGTACCAGCCATGCAACCCTGGAAGAGACGCCCGAGTGTGAATCATACAGATTGGAACCTGAGATTAGATCATTTATTACCTGGTCATTTATTGCAGCAAAGGTGGATGGTCAATGATAGTATGCTGACAGTTAAGGGTTGTCCCTCCATATGTACCTGTGTCTTCATACATGATTCAATATTTCAATGCATGAGGTTAGTGGTTAAAGACTGTGAGACAGACCCAACGAGGTACCTTCCCAAACTCTTTGCCTCGCATAGTAATGTGAACAGTCTTGAGCTGAATTCTTGTCACCTCTCAAAACTGCCACAAGAAATTCTCAAACTCAAAGATTTGTATGGTCTGTATCTTATAAAGAATAATTTTACACGGTTAAGTGAGTTACATGAGATGCAACACATATGGGTGTTGTGGATAGAAGAAAATGAAGCAGAACTTGTGCTCACAGACATAACAAAATTATCAGATGTAAAAGGCCTACGTCTTACTGGAAGCAGAATAGCATTGCTCCCAAATGAAATTGGAAACCTGAAAAACCTGATTGCACTCAATGTTAGTCATAATACCTTAAAGTCTTTACCAAGGGAAATAGAAAACTTGTCACAGCTTCAGAACCTAGATATAAGCTTTAATGAATTCCAGGTACACACAATACCCAAGGAAATAGGGGCTTTATCAGAGTTGCAATTGCTTGCAATACTGTCTAACAGATTGGAAACATTACCAACTGCAATTGGGAAATTGACCAAACTAATTTATCTAGTTGTAAACAATAATAAAATAAAGGCATTACCAAAAGATGTTCTGGAATTGAAACAACTGCAGATACTTGGCTTAGCAAATAACAGGCTGAGAGAGGTGCCTGCACTGCCATATGGGGAGCTCTCAGAACTCACGCTCGAATACAACATGATTGAAACACTGTCTTGCGAAATATTCGCTTCACATTCATTGACAGTATTAAATCTGGGTTACAATGATCTGAAATCATTTTTTTGTATAAAGGTTAATTCACAGTTGACCTATTTGTCCCTTACCCATAATGCTCTGGAAGACCTGTCATGTGAATATTACATGGTGAACCTAAAACACTTAGATCTCAGCTATAACAACATCTTGAAAATCCCCGCGGGCTGTGCACCTTTCGCGTATTGGGGAGCAATGAAGTGGTTAGACATAAGCTTCAACAGAATAAGTGCCATCCATTTTAATCAGATTTGTCCAGAGGATTTCCCCAGTGCTTTCAATCACTTAAGTTTCAGGAACAACAGGATTAGTACAATAGACACTAAAGGTGCTGTAATACCTCCGTGCTTCAACAAAGGCGCCATTATTGATTTTGCAAACAATAGAATTTCCTACCTTGACTCATGGTCCTTGTTTATAGCTCAAGCAATTGACATCACAATTGACTTGAGTGGGAATGATTTATCTAATTTTACAAACTCTGCTCGACCTTTCTTTCCAAATTTCAAATCTGGCACAAGAATTCTGTTGCAACAGAATCGGATTAGACATTTCACTGATGTCTTCAATGGTTGGGATATAATTGTCAATACAACTGCAAGCTTGAATACCTTGTTAAGTGATGTGCATTTTGATCTTGGCAGTAACCCATTGGTTTGTGACTGTGTTGATTATGAGGTTTACAAATACATTCAGACTCTGAGAACTGAACAGTATAAAAACCTATTGTGTCATGAACCACTGAGTCTCAGGGGAAAGAATCCTCAGAAAATTCCTCTTGGAAACTTTGTGTGTGATATTAAATTGAACTGTCCAGATGGTTGCAATTGTACCAATGTCCCATACTCACAGAGTATAGATATCATTTGCAGAGAGTATGTTCGCAAAGACATTCCAGAAATTGTGCCTGACCTTCCAAATGAAAATTTCGGTTATCGTCTTGAAATTTGCAATCAAAATCTACATGAAATTACCTCAGAGCCATACTTGCAGAAGACCTTGGAAATCCTTCTCAGTAACAATGCCATTACAAAAATCAAAATCAAGTCATCCAAGGCTTTACAAGGGGTAAAGGTTCTGCACCTTGATCACAATAAGCTACAAACACTTCCTGATGTTGTGGCTGGAATGACCAATGCCACTGCCGAGGACATACGCCTTGGTGGTAACCCTTGGTTGTGTGATTGTGATGTCCTTACCATGAGGAACTGGATCATGTCTAACACCTACATTGTAAAAGATAGTGACAACATCCTATGTCATTCCCCGTCAAATGTGGCTGGGGTAAAGGTGAAGGATGTTGAAAGGTCCATGGTTTGTCAAGGTGAAAATATGACTGCTGTGTATGTTGTTGCTGCCGTTGCTATTGTGGTTGCTGTGATTTTGACATATTTTGCCATTGTCAACATTCGTAAACATGCAAACTGGCGACCAGTAGGTAGTGATGAATGTGAAGGTGAACATAAAGAGTTTGATGTCTTCATGTGTGCTGCTAATGATGATTCAGAC
Organism: Acholoe squamosa; assembly: GCA_949317995.1. Classification (NCBI taxonomy): domain Eukaryota; kingdom Metazoa; phylum Annelida; class Polychaeta; order Phyllodocida; family Polynoidae; genus Acholoe; species Acholoe squamosa. The sequence goes on from OX439045.1 coordinate 3,973,775, forward strand.
TTTGTTGAAACCATTCTAATTCCTGAACTAGAGAGACGTGATTACCGGGTCTGCTACCATCGTGAACACTTCTGTGGTGGAAACCCCATCCACGTCAATATGAGTGAAGCTATTGAGAAAAGCAAGAGAACATTGGTCTATTTTACGAATAACTTCAAGAACAGTGAATTCAGCATGTTTGAATTTCATTCTGCTTATAATTTAGATATCAGGAACAGGACAAGGCGCTTGGTCACAATTAAGGACCCAGATTTGGATATGAGTAAACTCGATAGGTAAGAAATGCATTACTTTGAGACCTACTCCTATATAAGGCTCGAAGACACCAAGTTCTGGAACAATTTGGCGTATTCACTTGCAAGACAGCGTCTTGGTGCACAGGTCCGACTGCCTCACACATAACTTTTCATCATTCCTCAGCTTTTCAATTGCCAAGTGAAAAAAATGAATGGGAAATATAATATCAAGGGCAATCTAAAATTAAGTTGTTTCTCATCACTGCCCTTTTAAAACAGAGAATTTCTGATAAATATTATTATTTTGATATGGTACGATAACTGATTTCTTTTGTATATATGCTTTTCATCAATAAACAGATTGTATCCTTTAAAAAGTTAGTTATTCAATGTTATTTTAAGTTCAAACCCAAACTAAATATGCCATGATAATTTGCATACTCAATGCGCTATGTAATGTGTTATTGCAATGTGAGGAACACACCACATGTTGGTATGTATACTGTGGGATCTATTAGAGAGGTAAGGTAGAGACTTGTAAAATGTAGGGCAATGTCTAGCCTACCATTTCATGCCATTCTAGGCTTACATATTGCTGCACACGTCTGGATCTTAACCTATCTATTGACTCGAAGAGACACGTCTGAGTGAATTATACAGTAGGTGAGGTATTATGTACACCTGGAGGGTCTTGCCAAATGTTGACGAGAGTGAACTTTATTTAATTTTCTCAGAGAGTACTGAGGCAAACGTCCATGGCCTAACTTGTTTTATAGTGTTGACAAACAAATTACCTCTGAATCTATGGAAAACTCGTTTTGAGAAGTGAAAAAACATGCATGTTTTCTCTAAACGATTATCCAAACAATTATTTAGCACGACAAAAACGTGCACGTTTTCTTTTTTGGTTTACGTCTCTTTTTTGGCAAGACCCTCCTGGTTTATGGCACTTCCATAAATGCTGAATGCAAGATTCTCTTTTTATGCTACAAAGGAATGAACTTCATTTGCCCACCCATCCTAAAGGAGTCTAGACCCATACGTAGTGGGTCACTATTTTGAATTCTGCTGGTTCTTCTAAAAGTGGCAAAACATACTGATAAGACATGTTACGGTGGGTATCTTGTCATTGGATAACAACCGCCTCCAGGGACAACCTGGTTCCATCTTATCAGATCTTATCAGTGCATGTCGCGAAAAACCATCTCTTGTCCCAGTTAGATGGAATATGAGCTCTCACCCTTCCAAATTCACCAAATGCACCTATAATTATATGATGATCAACCAATTGTTAAATGGTGACCTAAAAGAGAGATCTGCAGGCAGACCATACAGCAATGACCAAACAGAAAATCCTGATCAGCAGAGAATGTCGGGCAAGTCTAGACCTGGTTCAAGCACTGTCCTAGATCAAAGTACAGGCACCTGATCAGGTACTCTGGTGTCCTGAGATATAAACCCGCAGGGTACCATCAAACAGGAAGCAGCAAATCATAGTGGGATACACTATATTCAACTCCCACCATGCCTCACTTTAAGAGGGGGGGGGGAATGGAAATACCACTCACTCTTCAAGCATAGGTTTTATTTTCTAGTGTGAAACATGGTTGAAGAGTGACAAGTTCAGGGTCATTCTGGTGGCTACTAGTGCCATAATATGGCTATGTCTCACCACTGTGGTGCAATTCTGAATGTGAAGGTTTCCAGACATAACAGTTAAGGAAACAACTTAATTCCATAAGGAATTGAAAGATCAGTATTCCTGCTGTATTTCTGCACATGTTTCAAGTAAAAATAAACTTTAGATGTCCTCAATAAGGCTGCAATTGCCTATCTGTTCAAGAGTTGAAGGTTTGTGACCGATGGTGTCTGACCGGCAGAGTTAAATGTATTCACAGCTACCCTAATTTTATTATTTAACTATCCATGTTAACACTAGTAGATGGAGTTTACCATCATTTACATTATTCATTTACTGAAAACTTGTAATAACATATGCTACGGTTAATCAGGAGGATGGGATTTAATGACAGCCAATCAGAAACCTGCGGTCAGAAACCTTCATTTCTGGAGAGTTTATAGCTAGCCAATTGCATCCTAATAGAGGATATTTAAGGTTTAGTTTTACTTGAAACATGTACAGGATAACATGTTCTGTCAGTTTCTTATGGAAATTCAAAGAATTTCAAAATTCTGTATTTAAGAAAATAGCTTGGTACCTCCCTTTTTTCTTTTCATCTTTCAATTCTATATGATTTAAGCTACATATAGACCAAAAATTAGGATTTTCTGATGACTTTCACCAAAGAGACCAACCTTAAAGAAAGGAAAATATCATCTGGCAGCTACATGTCCACAGCTGCTCTTTTGTTGAGCATTGAATAAACGGTTCACTTGATGTTTATCACTTGTCATTTGTTATATCTCAACTATACAATCTACCATGAAACCTCACATAGAACATGCGGCTTTTACTTTACTTAGAGCCATTAACACCCGAATGGAGGCAGGGAGGTTGGAGGAGGGTTTCAATTAAACCTTTCCCAATGATTTTAAGTGGCGTTTACTGGGTTCAGGTAGCGCTAAGCCTATGCTTAGACAGCAGAAAATCCAGCAAGTAGAATAAAAGGTGTCATTTTAAATCCAAACACTCAGGATGCGTCCAGATGCGTGGTGCTTCCTGTACTCCAGGAGTCATGGCATAATGTATTTTTTTTTTATTTCTTTATGGCTGGAGTTCTTTTTTCTTTCAACTCGGATCATTCTCTTCATAAAATGAGGCATCCATTATTCAAACCAGACCTAGGTCTTCCCTGAGATATCAGGTAACTTACTGCCATATCCTCCTATTTCCTACTTACACCTGAGTCTCACTTTGCAATATCCTGATTAGGAAAGTAAGTTAATTTTATACATATTAAACCAATTAGTCACACAAATTTACTTTATGTGAAATCAGTTCCTTCATAAAAAGAACCTCTAGTATCATGAGTGGTCCTCCCCTTCTTTAGATCTCATTTATACCTCAATTGTCCAAATTCCTCCACAGGATTTCAGTTAGGCGAATGTGGCTGAAGGATGTCTCAGTGTAATTAAGTTTGTGTGAATGCCACTAGCGGAAACCTTGCTGATTGAAAAGACCTAGCAGGAACATTCAATTTAAACTTAAGTTGTTTGAGTAATTAAATGACCGTCTGATGAGCAGATCAGGGGTGCCAACGTTTTCCTATTTTCCCATTTATGTTGCAGGTAACAATGTGATGAGATGATAATAAGTACTCAGCTACTCAGTAGGTGTTAAATGGACAGGGTCTTCCACTAAAAGGAACTTGACTGTTCTATGGAAATTTCTCCCTAGTATAGCTAATTCATTCCATATATTATAGTTGTAGAGGCTGTGTCTTGCTGTACCGTATCAAGAGGGAATGCCTTTGAGGAAGGCATGTCTCAAGATGGTATAACTATAGACCTCTTCAAATCGTAAGGAGGACATTCACTCCCTAGCATGCTCATGCAATCTTTCAAATAGGCAATGTGGTCTAATTAGAGAAAATCCTTAAATTGTAGTGGTTGAATTTGAGAGTGCGTGTGCAAAGTAGTTGAATGGAAAAAGACATTTGAGTTTGCAAGAACGGAACAAAGTAATTAAGACAGAAAAATGGCTCTAGTTTAGTTTTGCAAATAAATTACTCTTTGTCTAAGGTTGCATTACATTTTGATGGATGCCACACAAATACAAGGTCATACACATTAAGCAAGGGTCTAATTCCTGATCAAGGATTATTGAAATGTTTGCCAAATTGTGTTCTTATTATTTTATATACTGATGAATCAGAAGATATCACCAAGGAGGGTAGAATTTTATATTCCTAAAGCTTTAATTAATTGAATTTGATGTAATAATGTAATTATCAAGCTTTCTGTCTGTTCCGCCTTTTCATCTTTTCATCTGAAGGATATCTATAATACAAACAGGTCTGACTCAGAGTTATCTCACCAAACCCTGCTTGGTCAGGCCAATTCTAAAACTTCTACCAATGATTTGCATCTATGTTGAGAGTCTGTTACCTAACAGCTACTAAGTCTTTAACAATGTTGTCCTGCTCAGAAATTGGCTGAGATTGGCTACATAGTGGACACCCATAGGAGCCCCTGTCTACTGGCTGTCTATGGACGTATAATCATTAATGACGCTATAATGCCTATACCACTGCTTCATAAGGTGATAATGCCTTGAACCTTGCGAATACAACAAAACCCATCACACAAGTGATGGCTCATCCCCTTAGTGCAAGAAGCTTGTAACTGACATTCTGGCAAAATTGAGTTTTCTGTTTTAACATTTATCGATCCTTATCTACCTACTGTATAATTACTGAAGCCCTGGCTATGTCATATGTGCCTACAGACCCCAGTGCAATTTTGTTGTACAAACCTGGTGTTATAGTAATTAGAACACTTCTTTCAGCACTGAGCTGCAAAACTTGAAAGATGCAGTCGTTGTTTTCCCTTTTTCGGACATCCCTTCTTATCATGGCTCTCTTTTAATTTACAAAGGTCAAACCTGTTTAAGAGGGGCTGAATACGTTTTCAAGTTGTTTATTCCTGGAGGGTATTGCTCCTATGGTAAATAGAGCTGTCAGTATATGCCCTCTTTTCAAAACAGGTCATGCTCTGCGTCACCATTCAATTTGCACTCTCCACATTAGTCTAAAAAGTCACCCGCCTTGTTTAAAATAGAGAGAGCTGCACTATCAGGTACCTACTCGTGTCACACACTCTATACCATACTATACTGACTGACTTCTCCTAACTAGGTACCTACTCAAATCACCCTTTTCTAGCACCGTACTAGCATGACCTTTTGTGAGCAACACAAGTGAAAAGCTATCACTACATGGGAAGCCAGTTCTGCAGAAGAGGCACTTCTTAGCCATCACTACCTTTTCCTATAGGACAAACACCCTCCTGATGTCTGCTCGTCAAATCATAGTCATCACATTAAGTGGGAACAGGTGGTACAGCTAAGTGTTGTTTATATACTATATTCATACTATTCTTATTCTAAATGCCAAGGACACACGACTGGTTAATATCGAGGGCCCCGCCCACTGACCTTTTCGCTCCAATATCCCCTCCTGCTATATCAGCATATTAGTCTAATGAAGAGACGCTTGCTCAAAGCTTTCAGCGTTTTACCCCACCCACTAAGCTCTTATATTTTAGGACCTCATCAGTTGTGCCTTAGACTAAAGGATGGCTATACAGGGCTCAAGGTACTTCATTGAAGAGGCGAAAGGCGAAAAGTTTGCTGAATCCAGCGTGATACAGGCAGCTTTTGCTTTGCCTTCCCACAAGAATTATTATTAGGCGTAAAGATGTTGTGTTCAGGTAACAGGGTCGAACACAATAAGTGTAGGTAGGTAGACAAATTCTTTTTATTTTGGAGAATCATTTTAAGCCGTAAATCTTCGCGCCTATGTGGCATCAATTTGATGGGCAAACCTTCCCCTTTTATGATAAGTGCAAAGAAATTTGATCTTTTTCCCAATAGACTGATTCAAAAGTTAGGTTGGGTACCATTACCTGAACATAGCAAGGCCTAATGACTGGCTAGATCCTAATTTTATTTTATGTGAATAACTTCTTCCCGTAGAGATAGCATTGCGCGGCCGATCGCCACACCCCCAGTGGCGTAACGTGTGTCGATCCACCACAGCGGCAGATCCAGTACTGCAGCCTCGTTCTGGGTGCATGTAAACATTCAAAATGGCGATGGGCGCTCGTGCAGTGAAGTACGGTAACGGATTTTGCTAATTTTCAGTTAATTAAAGACTCTAAAAACATAAAATAAATATAGAACTAAACTCCCCTGATGTCCTCGGTGGCCGATCCACCCCTCGGGGGGGGTCTCCCCCTCGTGGTGGATCGGCCACCTCGTACACCACGGTCGTTTAGTTCTATCTATGTGGCTAATGGGGAAAAGTTAGATTTAGATCCCCTGCTGCCTTTGACTCCATGGTATTGCTGTTTCCTCAGGTAGTAGCTGCTCTTCTATAATATAACCCTTCTGTAGTTGACAACTGTTTACATATATTGATACCTTCAAATGGATGAGGAGGTCATCAGATGAAACATGTAAAGGAATGCTTTGACCATTCATAACTTCTGATAAAGTTCCCCAATGAACTTCAGTTACCACCCAGTGCTTGGGGCAATACCAGTAAAAAGGACAGGGAAGCACACTGTATAAAAAAACTGTCATTGAAATAATGATGGAGACCTCATCTCAAATTTCCAGAGATCCATTGTTATTTTCACAGAGACTCCTTGTACTTTTGTGTATCACCATACTGCCACCTTGTGACTGCTTAAAACACATGGTATATGAGTAGACTGTCTTTTGAGAGCATATGTGTCTATCTGAATATCCCACAACTAATTGCTCACAACTCACAAGCATCAAGACTGCATTCATACACAACTATATCTACTTACAAGGGAATAGAAACTGAAATTTAGTATTCATCTAGTTTATTTAATGGATATAGAAAGGTACAAAAGAGGTTTTTTCAACTGTGGGTTAATACTCAGAACTGAGTGCTATAACTCTAATTGAGGATCACTATGAATCTTGCATTTCTTATAAGAAATATTTCAAAAGTAGGTTTAAGTGACATTCAAATGCAATTTGACAATGGTTTCATGAAATTTGTGTATGTTTAACAGCTCATGAAATACAGATAGGGTTTCTTTCTCCTTGAGAGTGTGGGGAATGATCACCACCATGAAATAAATGGTCAAAACATGGTCTTGGAATGTGATATATAATGAATAGAGGCACGACACGAAGCGGAGTGCCTTTATTACACATTGCCTCTATTACACATTGCCTTTATATCATGGTTTTCACCCTTAATTCTAAGTATTTACCTTTAAAATTGATGATTTGAAGGCTAAATTTCTTCAAAATGGCCATAATATGATGAAACATATCAAGACTGCTAAGCATTTCGAGAAGACAGTTAATTCATTTACTACACACCAGAGGGTGCCATAGGTAGTGTTGACGGAATGGCGAAGACGCACGGTTACTCGTCCGCTTCGAAAGTTTACGATTTATTTCTATTAAATTCAGCCATAATAACAAGGAATCTACCCAACCGGGAATTAGAATAATGTATCAAGGATGTTCTGTCCAAACCACGTTGTCTCATTTAATAGATATGCTTCACAAATGGAGGAAATATTTTCGCCGAAAGTCGCTGTCAAGGTATGTCCGGTCCACTGTCATTTTGTGATGCCTCTATCTCACTTTAGAGGGGGCACTGCTATCCAGTTTGAACACCCAAAATTATTCCAAAACTCGATAACCATGATATAAACATGGATACAGGTCACAATATAATACAGACTCTTCACAAATAGCCCTTGTATTTGTAATGACATCAGGCCTGCCTCCAGTAGAAGATTTAGTGTGTGCTGACACGCTATATGTCACATTTCACAGCAAAGGTCATGTGACCCATAAAAAACAACAATCCCATAAAATAATAGTGTGACTTGTATATATACAACCAACAAAAAGTCTAAGATCTACTTCAGCATTACGTGACCAATGCCATTTTGGAGTAAGGTTTCATCAGTGGGAAAAACTCCCTCCTTAATGGTAAGGCCACAAACCAGTAACATGACTTGAAAGGGTAGGTAGGTAGGTTCGGTAGGTCAGATTTCTTTTTTTTAAATCCTTTTTTACATTTACATAGGGCACATGTCAATGGATGTATCAAATTCTTTGATGTCATTGTAAAATAATGATGGTAAAATGACAACTGTGAGAGAGGGGAAGAACACAAAAATGGTACAGGAAAAATCCTCAAAAAGTAATGAAAAAAATGAGGTCTCAGCTCCTTATACCTGGTAACTACCACACAGATTAAAGGTGTGTAGCAGGCCATCACTCACAAAGAACACTAATGCTGACCCACAAACCAAAGGCCTTTTATTCTAAGCTCAAGAAAGATTCATGAAAAACTTGCCTTTTTATTCCATACATTTTCTTAAATATTTTCCAATGGATAAATGATAATGGCAAAATTTGTAGAATTTCACAGTCTCTGCAGTCTGCCATAGTTAGTTTTTAAAGAATCTCCAAAGTCCTCTCTTCATTGCCGCATTGCCGAGGCCAGTACAGTGTTTCATTTCTGTACACACAAGAAGCAATCTTTTAATAACTCTCTATTGGCAAGATATGTGAGGTACAACTATAGTGGTCTTACTTAATGGCAGTACATATTATGGCCACAGTGTAAAAGGTAACTGTTGAATCTACCAGGGATCCTGATAAAACTGAACAGTGAACGACCATAATTGTACTACAGTGAACCAGTGTAGTTTCCACAACAAGCTCCAGGTGGCATTGATATAAGAAATCTCTGAAAATAAGGACAAGACCAACTTTTGGCCAAGAATTTCATCTTATCGACATTTTTTTTTTTTTTAGAGTGTAGACTTGGGGGCATGATGAAGACACGCTAAGGTGATTAATCCCTTTAACTGTAAATTTAACTAGGGAAATTAACCTAATGTACAGCACTGAGAGAATTTATGTCTATCAAACGCCAGGGACATCGTTTAAATATTAGAAAATCATTTTACTTTTAACAGAGAACTGTTAACACTTAAATCCTTATATATTATGCTAAAAGGATTTTACTTATTGGTAACTTGAGTCTATTAGAAATGCTGTCAATGTTTGTAGCCTTTTCAAATGGAGATAATGACCAGTACTTAACCCATTTAGGGCCGCTAATTCATTAATGCCCTTTGGTCGTCATGATGCACCAATGAAGTACTAGCAAGGCTGGTCACCAGAACTTCATTGGAGCATCATGCCGTCCCACCGAAAGTATATGTACCAACCCTGTAGGGTCGACATGATGCACCGATGAAGTGCTGGTGAGCAGTCGCGCCAGCACTTCATTGGTGTATTATAATGACCAATGGGCATGGTGCATTAATGCATCAGCGGCCCTTAAAGGGTTAAGACTCACAATTAAAGCATCAACACAGCCTCAAAGATGGCCAGAACTTATACCCCATTTAGCCTGTCCAAGATTTTCAAAGGTTCTTTGTTGTCATGACAACCAGTTTCCGTTGCAAAACTAAAAATATGTTTCAACTGAAAATAGTTGCCATGGTAAGAGACATCTAAAACTTGAGACATCCACCTCTTCAATCATATTCTACATGCAGATTCAAATCGACAAAGGTGACTTGTTCCCTGAAATGCCCCAGGGCACAGGAAATTCTGAATATTAGTCTCCAAAAATAGGCTCAGAATCTGAATCCCCATAGCAGGGGGATCTTCTAGTTTTTACTGTTTATGGAGGTTAACATTTGAATGACTCAACCCCCTGTGGAAATATGGAGAACTAATCCCCACATTGCTGTCTGATAGGTAGATGCCTTGTGAGTGCTCATCAATTTACAGTTTAAGGGATTAGATGTCTTTGTATGCATTCCTCTCACCCCAAAGTCAACTGAAACACCACAGGGCATTGACATCAAGTAAGAGACTGCAGTAATCCCTACCTTATATTACTAATAGGGCGTTATCAAAAGTTTGTCGACTGCCACTAATAAGAGCAGAGATGAAATAATATACTGCCCGGGTTAATGAAGCGATGAAATGACTAAGGGGTTTATATAACGCCCTGGGTTATAGCTGCCCCCCCCTAGTTTCACTCTAAGAAGGTTATTATTCATATAATTCCAAGGATTTAATATTTGTTTCAAGATAGATCAATATATTCCATATTACATCTAAAGGTAAAGGTGTAAGTACCACCATGATATGCTGGATAAGTAAACCCTTACTACTTGTAGCTGCTAGGGTTAGTCTCAAGCTCCTGAACCTTCCTATTGATGATTTCCACGGATTTACTCAGTTCCTTCCACTGTGGAGAAGTCAGGACTGTCACGCCTTGTTTTGTGCACTGCCAGAATACTTGATCCACGCCCCGTCAGCTGGATCCATCCGTACTACTCGGTATAAGCTGATCAGAGGATTCACTAGTTTGTCGTCAACTATCACACACAACCTGAGAAAAGCAATCATTTATGCTTCTACCTTAGTTGGGAGGAGAGAAAACATAAGAATTGTTTTTGGATGGAGTAACCAGGTATCTAATTCATGAATAAACACATATCTTTGAAGGTTACATGACTGACAAAAGAATGACCTGATTTCTGGTGTTGTAAGGGAAAATGGGCATTAGTGCACCTTGCACTACCCCCTTTTTCTGCCCTATAGTAAGTAACAGGTAAACTTTAATTACTATTAGCAGAGGTTAAATCAATCAAACGAAACCAATTGCAGAACCTATTAAATAGAATACAGGATAGATATTTCTTTTAAGAAAGAAAGTCATACCTTATGTCTCTAGGTAGCCCCCTCCATATAGACTCCAACCAGCATGTGATGTCTCTCTCACGCTTCCAACCAGTCTTATCTATCAAACCCTCTATGGTGCGTTCACGCTCCAGCCCCAAGTATTCCTCCTGCTCCTTAGATAAAGCAGATGGAGTCAAACCCACAACACCCCCTGTAGCAGTAGCAGCAGCATCCACTGAATTCTTAGAGTTAGATTGAGCTGGAGATGCTCTAGTATGAACTGGGGACACTTTAGATTTCTTAGAGGGAGTGAAGGAAACTGAACGCTTGCTCTTGACTTGAGCCTTCCATTTAATGCCCCCTTGTCTGGATGAGGATCCCTCCCTTCTCCTCTTTCTGTCTTCTGCGTCCTTCTCACCCTGAAGTTCCTCTAACTACTCCTGGTCCTCCCCTTCACCATTGTATTCATCCTCTTCCTCCTCTTCAGTGGAGGTCCCAGTTTCCTCAACCTCTGCCTCACTCAATACAGACCTGTTGGGTTTACCCCTCCTGGACTTTGGTTGAACATGAATGTCTTCCTCATATTCCTCACATGAATCTGAAGCTTCCAGGTCAGGTTGAGGTTCAGGTGCAGGCATTTACTTTATGGACCATGTTCTCTTTAAACCCACCTTTAAAGTAAAAAAAGATGATATAAGTATATTCTCCTTAGGGAGTGGTCATTATTTATCAACAGGGGGATGGTGGGTTTGAGTGGGGGCGTAAAAAATTCAGACCCCTCCCGAGGGGGGCTAACAAAATTTTGACCCACCACCCACCCCCTGTTGATAAATAATGACCACTCCCTTACCCATGGCCTAATTCAGAAAACGTCATTCCACTCTCTCATAGTGGCTTAGCCACACAAAACTCAACAGCTATGAATAATACATGGATTATCACTGGATTATCCATCATGATATGGATTGCTACCAAACATGTATCTATGTATATTTGTGGTCCTGGATGTCTATGTGTGAGAGAAGAATCTACAATTCTGTGCAATGGGAAACAATTAACAAATGTTCGAAACTTTGGTCCTGGGTTTGAGTCATATTAAAAACTGATACTAAGATACAATTTCATCACAGAAGTTGAGGTTAATCGGGAATACATACTTCTGGACTTACGCAACAAACCATTAAAGTGTAATTCAGTCTACCCAGAATGGATTTCACAGGATGCCTGTTCACGGAGTCCACACCCTGATTTACCTATTAAAGGAGATTAAGACTCTACAACGTCAGAGACATCAAGTTTCATGAAACTTAATGTATACACGACAGGTGAAACTGAAGTTTTCACTCCTGAAAACAATAACATATTTACCAGTACAGTGGTAATGGATATATCCCTACAAACAGACCACAGTGAATCAGATATCACAGAGAAGGCCACTACCACAGAGAGCATGGAGGTCACGACTGGATTGCAGGACATGCAGGAGGTAGAGAAACATGACATAAGGGAGTGTTCATTTTTTTAAAAACGGGGGGGGGGGTGAGTTTGCTTTGTATTTGTGGGCAGAATTAAACAGGACCATTCAGCTCAAGAACTTCACTTCGCGCCGCCCGGGAGTGACCGGGTTTCCGTTTATTAATAAGGGTAATAGAGATGACTAAAAACCATTGCAATGCCCTTCCGGGCATCCGTACATAACAGCGTGTACCGCTGTTAGACCATATAATAAAAGTGGGGAAAAATAGGAACCAAGATAACATACTCAACAATTTGTTTTTGATTTGCTTTCCTTGGTTAGCAGCATAGAGACTATGTAGTTAGTTCTTGGTTAAGCGGTTCATAACTGCTAATATACCATTAGTGTCATGTCTGTCCCTCCCTAACTAGTTGTTCTGATTTAGTGTTTCTGGTCTCAAGTCTTACAATGCTAAGTAATGCCCCACTGGTCCTATTATTTCTGCTTACACTTCTGATACCATTAGGTTTCTGGCAGGTGTGAAGGCCAGGTAATATTTCCTATATGGATGGTTGATTAATGGACCTGGACCTTTTGTCTGTGTTTACTGTAGATAAGAACAAGGCTGAATGGAAGCAACAGAGGCATTTGGTGCATGTTCTTTACTACTCACACACTTACTTATCCAATTGGCAAAAAAAAACGTTTTTTTCAGGCAAACGTTTTTATTTGGTTTGGATGAGAAACGTTTTAAAAAAACGTTTTTATTACGTTTTTCAAGCAAATAAAAACGTTTGCCTTTTCAACCAATTTTCAACCAAATGAAAAGGTTTTTTATTTACATTTCTTTTACGTAAAAAACCCGTTTTTTTAACCTAAAATAAAACGTTTCATAAGAACGTCAAAAAAACATTTTTTGAGTACATGTTTTGACGTTATTTTAACGTTAAAAAAGAAACGTTTTACAAACTTAGGAATCAAATAAAACTTTATTTTAACGTTAAAAACGTTTTTATTCGCCAAGTGGGTAGAGTACATGACGGCTTAAATAATAGAATAACGGGCTGCTTTCACATGATGTAATATTTACATTATTCCCTCATCCACACGAGGCTTGTAGCATACTGTACATAATCAATTCATCAACCAATATCAGGGGCTGAGAACACAATGATCTCTGAGATAGACTTCCAGGTTTCTATATTTTCCTTTAAATGTGTAAAAGATAAAAGGATTATATTCAAATACTTACTCAGTAAAACATCGATCTGCTCCAAACCAGAATAGCCCACCTCCATCTAATATGCCCAGTCAGGTACCTGTGGAGGGGAGCTTAATGTGGTATGTACAGTCATGTGATATTTCTATTCTCGCCTTCAGGAGATGTGACTGGTGTCACGAATGGGGGAGGGACCAAAATAGACATCCAGCTAAATTAGTTTCATGAAGAATGTGAACTCCAACTTCAAGTTTGAAAACAATTACTACAAAAATACAGTATAACTGTTTTACTCACAGCGTGTTTTGAAACATCGGGGAAACTCTCAGAGGCAATTGGACATTCAACATGATGTCATATTTAGTCAGCACCATAATCGCTCCCTTTAAAAACCCTTCCCGAAACCAGTTGCTTGTCTGCAACAATCAATTTTCACTTCAATCGCAAATTATTGTCATTTCTATATTATAACTATAAAGGTGACATATTCAATATATGAAACCTGCACATCAATTCTGACCATAATAGATGCCTCTTTCAAATGCACTCCAGTTGAGTTGGCCAGAATTTGATATTCACATGAAATACTGATAAGAACACTACCTAAAATGTTTTTGTGGTTTACGAGATGGATATGACGAAGGAACAATAAAGTAGGAAGGGGTTTTTACTCTTTTAAGGAAATGAAACTTGACATTTCAAATAACTATTTATATAAAAAGTGCCAATTCAAATTCCATTCCACCATGGAATCTCAAGAGGGCTTGGGTACTACCTATGTGGATAAATATTGTCTTTTAGTTAACCTCAATTCTCCAAAAATTAAATCTGTCACATCAGCTTAAGTCAATGATCCATCTGCTCAAGGAGGCCGTTTCTGTATATGATACCATTGCAAACATTTTATGATTGTATACATAAGGCCTGGAGGGTCTTGCCAACAGATGACGAGGGAGAACCTGTTAAATATTCCAAGAGACTACTGATAGAAACGGGTATGGCCTAACACGTTTTCACAGTATTGACAAATAAATGTTCAATAAACAGATAGAAAAATAGACATGGCATGCTCAGGGTGAAGATCTATCCCCTTTCCTATGTCTATTATTAATGGTTGATTCATGTTAATCACAAATGCAGCTTATTTGGATGTCATAATAGCTAGGATAACGAGATTTGAAATACTTCATTGACTGTATCATGTATTCAATGTAAGATAGAGTTAATAAATAGATAGAACTAAACGACCGTGGTGTACGAGGTGGCTGATCCACCCCGAGGGGTGGATCAGCCACCGAGGACACCAGGGAAGTTTAGTTCTATATTTATTTTATGTTTTTAGAGGTTTAAATAAGGAAAAATTATCAAAATCCAGTACCGTAGTTCCCCGTACAAGCGCCGGTCCGCCATTTTGAATGTTTACATGCACCCAGAACGAGGCTGCAGTAGTGGATCAGCCGCTGTGGTGGATCGAGACACGTTACGCCACTGGGGGTGTGGCGATCGGCTCTGCAATGCTATCTCTACGGGAAGAAGTTATTCACATAAAATAAAGTGGATTCTGGAACTGCAATCCATTTACTTCTATCTTATCTGGTAGACTGTAGGTGACATTTCAAAATACCCTCTCCAGGAAAATGAACCTGTCAAAATTACCGGCTGGTATCTCCATTCAAATTGGTCATAGTGGTCACAAGGTGGTGCTACTGGGTGCATAGAGGCCACTGCTACTAATGAGTGATTGAACTTGCTTGCTCTTTAAAGTGTTATATCAAAGGTCTCTAGGTGACAGTAGCTCTCAGCATGTTCCCTGTCTAAGGAGGGTATTTCAAATATAATGTATCTACAAATAAATCCCCAGAACACAAATGTGGCATGAAATATTGCTATGAATCAAAGGGTTATGTTGATAATTAGTGGTTGGCCTATGTATTGGTGGGGGTTTAGTGGGGGTGGTCTATAATAGTTAGCTAGTTACACCTTAATCCTACCAGAAAAAGTGTCCCAGGTCAGAGAGAAATGTGGGTGTTAGCAATCTTTTCCCTATCTACAATTACCCCTTTTAGTGAATGAACCAATTGTAACTTTACATGTCCCTAAAGATCTAGACCCCTCCTGTACTACTGATAGGCTATAATGTGCCCTACATCCATTAGAGACAGCCCAGGGCATGTGTAAAGTTGAGGTCTTTAGCACTGTGACACATATGTAAGTGAATGTTGAATGAAGGGCTGTCCACCCTAGTCATAAGCACACGTCATCTTTTAGACGGCCATGCACGTTTGACTGCCTGGCTAAATGAGAATTCTTTTGGCAATACCAAAATGTGCACGTTTTACTTTTTTGGTTCTCGTTTCCCTTTTGTCAAGACCCTCCAGATGATTAATTCAGTGGTCGCTGGAGGGCCTTTCCAAAAACAAAACGAGATTGGCTCTTTTATAGCATAAAACGTGTACATACAAACGTGCATGATGGTATGCACGTTCTGATTGTCTTTCCAAAGGATATGCAATATGTCTCTATGGAGAAAAGCACAGGTCTGCTGGTGATAATGTGCACGTTTTATCAAATGGGAAGACGAGAATACCTTTTATCAAAACAATTCTCTGCACGTTTCTCTATTCTGAGCTCGTTTACGTTTTGGCAAGACCCTCCAGGCCTAGCAAAAGTCATATCATCCCCCTCAAAAGAACATGGGGAGGATAACATGGGGAGGATAACATGGGGAGGATAACATGGGGAGGATAACATGGGGAGGATAACATGGGGAGGATAACATGGGGAGGATAACATGGGGAGGATAACATACTGGCCATCCAGAAGAAATGTGCCAAAGAGTCGAGTCAGGGTATGGTTAGCTTTTGCCCACTCAATGCCAATAGATATATCCACGGAGAAGTCTAGTTCCATTTGGTGGACAGACCCTGCCCACTTAACACCTATTGAGTATAGATGAATACCCATTATCATCTCAACTCATCATTACCTTCAACATGAATTGGAAAAAAAAGAAATCATTGGCATCCCTGATCTGCCATCACACCTGTATCCTCTCAATATTCCATTAATCATTTATCAGTCAAATGATTAAATGATATGAACTTGAATGACTTTTAATTTCTATTTTCTCTTCTACATCAATACGATCTGAGTTTTAAGGTTTCCAACATTCTCTTAAAGGTTTACTTCCCCCTACACACAGATGGTTATGTAATTACTCAAACAATTTAAGTTTAAATTGACTGTTCCTGATAGGTCTTTTCATTCAGTAAGGTTTCCGCTGGTGGAACTGATACAAACTCAATTAGATTAAGGCTTCCTGGATACAAGAGCCACATTCACCTTACTGAAATCCTGTCGAGGAAATTGTACAATTGAGGCATAAATGAGATTTGCAGAAGAGGAGGACTGCTGGAGGAAATAATGTTTTTATAAAGGTAATTAGCTTCACTTGAAGTATATTTGTGTTACACATCGGTTTGATTTGTGTACAATGTTATTTCCCTAATCAGAAAATTGCCAAGTGAGCTTTGATTGTAAGTAGGAAATTCAAGGATATAACAGAACACCTAGGTCTGGTTTTAACTATGGATGCCTCATTTCCTGGACAGAACTATCCAAGTTGAAAAAAATCTGACCATAAAGAAACAATATAGATAGAATGGAACATTAAATAAATGGTATAGGTAAGATATACGAATAACAATTGGTTAACATCAAGTGAACTTTTTATTCTATGCTTGATAAAAGAGAAGCTGTGAACTTATAATTGCAGGATAATATTTTCCGTTCTTTAACTTCACCATGAAGCAGAAATACCATTGTGGAGTGTTTTTACCACAGATGAACCCATACTCCAAATCACCACTGGTCATGCAAACAATGATGAGGTCGTTCTTATACTTCTGTTTGCTCAAACAAATTACATGTGTACATGACCAATTAAATAATCTCATGGTATTAATTGTTTGAATCACATTTTATACCATGGTTATCACGTTCTTGAACGATTTGACGGTGCCTGGAGCTGATAATGAAGTTCGAATAGTACGCGCTAAATGAACCCATGTTGACACTTGGATTGAAACAAGATGACAGCAAGTTGACATCAAAGATTTAATTCAATATTAAAAAAACCATAGCATTAGAAGCTTAATCGCTACACATGATGAATAATGATATTATATTCTATCACCTACCTTTAATTCGCCATGATTTGACTTCTATATTTGACACAATTGATAATATAAAAATCGAATTGGCTTTATAAGGTAAAATAATTATTTTAATGGTTGAAACCATGGTATAAACGCCATAAATAACAAATAGAGGTGCACACAGTGATAAGAATGCACTCGGCCTTCGGCCTCGTGCTTCTTATCTGCCCATAGAATCACCTAGTGCACCTCTGTTTGTTATATATGCCCTTAATATAGCATTATTCACCTCGGTCTCTATGGCTGACATGACCTTTGCCATCAGTTGTGACATAGCGTGTCAGCACACACTGAGTTTTCTACTGGAGGCAGGCCTGATGTCATTATAAGTACAGGGGCTGCTTATGTCTACATTCCATTGTGACAAGGGTTAATGCCTACACCATGGCTTGATGCTGTTTTTCTTGGTGTAGAGGCCTGTTCAATTACTTCAGTCAGGACGTTCCATGTCTCACCTTCCCATGCAATAATCATTTTCTTTATTTGGTGGCCTGTTAAAAATCATAAAAAGAACATGATAACTCTCACTCAGATGAATACCCAAAAGACCTCATTTGAAACCAACCATCGATGTGATAGCGATAGATGTACATTGTAACCAAAAGGTAGTGGGATACTGAAATGGAGTTGAATTGTAGAATGTGGAGAGAGGGAAAGTGGGAGTGTCTATAGAAAAAAAATCAGTCACATGACTGGATCTTTAATCAGTCATGTGATAAAATGTATTCTGGGTGTACGTCTGCTACTAGGTCACGTGACCCCACATTTGGGTGTAAGTAAGTCTGCTACTGGTGCAGCAAACGGGGAGAGGAGAGAGTTAATGGACAGAAGTGAGGCTTGAGAAAAGGATCACACATCCCTTGGACTTCAAATTTCAATGATATTCCTATAGACATTTTGGTGTAGTCAATTTATAAGCAAATGTCTCTGACCATGGAATATTTCTGATTGTATTCCCTGGGGTGGGACTGGTGTCTCCAATAAGGCTTATGATAAAGCTTTGTGGCAGACACCAGGGTGTGTGGTCTGGCTCTGTGGGAGACCCACCAAGGGGATTGCATTAACCCTTTAAGGGCCGCTGATGCATCTATGCATCATGCCCATTGGTCATCATGATGCTCCAATGAAGGGCTGGCAAGACTGCTCACCAGCACTTCATTGGAGCATCATGCCGACCATTCGGGAGTATATGTCCTGGAGAAACCAGGAGTCGAACCTGGGACCCTCCAACCTGCAGGCGGAAGCTCTACCACTGAGCTACTTCCCCGTCTGACATTCTCTACCTTCCAACTACACCTGGATCGGTATGACACACACTAGGGGAGCAGTGAAGACCAGGCAACCGGCTCCTGAGAGTCGGTCTGCCGGGTAGAGGGATTTCCGGTCCCCTACATATGTATCAACCCCATAGAGTCGGCCTAATGCTCAAATGAAGTGGTGGTGATCATGAGCAGTCTCGTATGCCATACTACTGCATTCTGTACATCAATGCAAAGTTGGTAAAATATGTAGTTCAAAGAACTAGATTTGGAGCAAATACCATAATTAGGATTGTATGTGGCCTACTTTATGAATTGAATTAAAATCACTATTTTAAAGAATTTGTGAAAAAAAGTTGCTAGATGGCGCTTTTAGTCCAACATGTTAAAATCATTATTTCTATAATTCCTAATTGTCCATCACTCCCCATCTATAACAAGAAACATGTTTGTTAAGGCTTGAACAACAATTTTATTCTGACAATAGTTGCATGATTAATACCAGCCCTTGGTCAGTCAGAGGTAATTTGATCATTTTTAAAGCTCTCAGAATTGTTCCTGTGTGATCTTAGCTGTTAGGTCCAATATTTGGCATTATAGATATACTATTTTCCCAAGTCTGAGTAGATTTTTACATCATATTTATGGTAATTGAGAGCTTCCGTAGTAGGAGTACCCCTGGGCACAGGAATATCCTCAAAAGCTCCTCGCTTGCTTTTAAACTACATAAGTCCATCTATAAGTCATATATAGCTTTGTGAACTGAGTTTCTTTCAATGATTAAAGTGGGAAAATAAAGAAAAAATGCAGGTATGCCAATGGAGTACCTAAAACTTGCAGATAATTTTGCATGGTGCACTATGGCCAGGGTCTTTACTTGCTCCATGCATGGTGAAATATATATTCTTCTATTCATAATAACCAAAAATCAAGCCCCCCTAAGCCTACCCCTATATCAGTTCATTTCTGGAGGCACCACCGTAGGTTACGTCTTTCGAGGAGAAGCGCTAAGCGGCGCCATTTTCGCTTGTAAAATATGAGCATTAGACTTTCGCATATTCACCACCGGAACCAGGGACACACTTCCGATCATACCGTTTCTCCCCGAAAGGGTTCATGACCATGGTTAAGCTACATAAGCGCCACCTACAGGGTAGTGGCGTCAATACAGCCCTTGCAGCGGAGGTGGCAGGAGGGCATTTACACATCTTGTCAACCATCCATTGGCAACAAAAGGTTAAAGTAGAGACTCTTTTCAGAGCAAGGACAGAGAGATTACAAACGATATCATACGTGGCATATTAGAGAAATTTAACACCACAAAGCACTGCTACACATAAATGATCACACTATGAAAGAGTGAGTGAGTGAGTAATAGATGTTTAACGCCATTTCCACAGCTAAGGTCATATTCATGGCAAGAACTACATTACACAATTTACAGGGGAATGTGTCAGTGCCCGCGCATATGTGCACCACACACATCCCGAGGGGATAGGAAAGAGGAGAAATAGACCCTTTTAAGTGGGCTAGGGAAGCCCTCACACTATGAAATGAGGATAGGGATACAAAATGGGATAGACCAAGACAGTCATTACAGAACCCATCAGCTTGGATTTACACTAAAAAAGCATCACAGTCATAAGATAGAGGGCTCCTCTGTGTACGACTGTATGAAACATTTATTGTTCCCATTTTTTAGTGGTAAAAGGATTGCACTGTTCCAGGATGATGCCAGTACAGGACATTTCATGCTCCATACTACTGTTATTGTTTGTGGATCATCAAAAAGTTACTAGTTGTATTTTTTGTGTTTTATTTTTGAAATTATTCGAGACTTACCTGTAAGTTGAGGTATAATTAAGATTAAACGGAGGGAATGTGCAGTCAGTCCTTAAGAGCCTGTTGGGTGATGAAAGCCTACAACTGATAATTTACACCCCGGGATGTGTAGGCCATATCCCCCTTGTAATTCTCATTATTATTAATAATATTTACTTAACGAGTGTACGAGCAAGTTGAGGGAGGGTGGGTTGCGCGTATATTCCCTGAACCGCTAGGTTCCCTTGGTATAAACTTAATTATACCTCAACTTACAGGTAAGTCTCGAATAATTTCAAAATTATCCCTCAGAAACCTAAGCGTTCCTGAAACCTACACGAGTTTCAGAGCAATTGAATCCCCCAACAGAAAAACCAAACACAACTTTTTCTATGACAGTTATATTCAGCAAACAGCAAACAGGAGAGATGTTAACATTTTGATGGTATAAGTCTTTGTCTATCTGTACAGTTACTGTGCGAGGAGTGCATTTCCCCCTACCACATCTTCTATGACACTCGGCTTGCATAAATTCCTTGATGGGCATTGTTTTACATTAGCTGTTACCATCTGCTGTTACCAGTTTATGTTTTACAAGAAGCCCCAGGTGGCAGTATGCTGGTACAAGGAATCTCTGACAACTTTGGGATGAGGTCTCCTATGTTATTTCGATGATGTTTATTTTACAGTGAACCATATAGGGGTAATAGCTTTCATCTTTCTTTCTTGTGTGTGCATGTCGTCTCATCCTTCTAAGGTTGCCTTGAGCATTTGTTACTCTTTAATTGGAAAAAAAACTGTCTTTAATTACAAAGAGCATCTTGCTGTCATATAATTATAGAAATGGAATCAGCAGCTGATTTTAAAAGCCAAAGCAAGCAGCCTAAAATGCATAAAGATTACATGAGGAATGTTATGCTGCCTCCTTTTTCATGAAGCCTGTTAAAACTAGATTTCCCCAGAATCAGCAAAGAATCAACACAGTAAAAGGTACCCCCGCGCACCCCCTTGTGGGTGTACCTTTTACCATGTTGATCCAGAATTATATACCTCAGACCTTGGCCCATTTTGCATCATCCTGACAGGGCTGACAGGGCGGTCTGTACAAAAGGTGGTCTTGTCACCACCCGTATAAAAAAAACACAGAGTCGAATCCCATTCTCTCTTGGATTCACAAGGGGTGCCTTTTATCTTTTTGACATAATTATTGTTTTTGATTTTGATTAACCTACCCTAGTTTCTATCAATTTTCTATGTGTTATATGGGTTAATGGGCTGTGAAAGGTTTTATAGCCTGCTTATTCACTAGGCCCCCTGTCTGTCAGATCCACTTCATTTCATTGAGTATGTGTTCACAAATTGATGAGGATGTTAGAATGATGAGGTGTTCCATTATTGCCACATTCTAAAACTTTGTCATATCAATGTACCATTTAGTGGAATGACAATAAAACCTTTTCAACTCTCGAATTGGCCTTGGTAATGATCCATGTATACTGAGGAAGGCATTTCTCAACATGGGACATCTGAACACGATTTGAAACCCTCAAAGTTAGAGTGGGTGTTTGTATGTAATGTGCTATGATTGCTCTGTGTGATCAGCACTTAGTGTAGTAATTACCCAGCAAATTGTCGTCATCTGTCGCCATGATTGGTCATCAATGGTGACTCCCTTTTGAGTGATAACTCATTCCATCAACTTTCGCTACTGTGTATTAGACTCATGTGGCATAGCAATTGCTATTCCTGGTGATCTTGTGCTATAACGACGTCGTTTTCCATCTAGCGACATGTGTGAGCCACTTCACACAGGGTGACAAGGACTCACGACAATTTGCTGGGTACCGAAGCATCATTAGTGACACTAGATGTAAAGATGTAATGGCAGTAGAGTAAGGGAATTATGTTTTTCTCTAGTCATCCATATTACCAAGTAGGAACTTTCCTTTATGCGACCTGTATTTTCTTTGAACTATCGAAAATAATGCCGGTTTTCTTTTCACATTCCAATCATGCCAAAGGTACCAATTAACAAGTGAAATGCCCCTTTAGATCTCCTGGGGGAATGGCCCCAAGAGCTTTGACTTTACTCATTGGCAACTCTCTCCACAAAGACCCAAGACTGCAGACATTGAATAACAATGCCAACTCCCTAGATGGTCTAAATTTAGTCAGCTCTAGAATGAACAAAGCTTAATACCAACTGGTAATTGCAATTTTTTAGCAAAATAGCCTGCGCGCTACTATAAATTAAAGAAGGGCGCGAAAACTCTCCGAGCCCCTGGCGGCAGGCGCAAAAAATTTTTACTGCCATTGAGGGGGGGCGTAAAATATTTCCGCGCATCCGTGCGAAAACCCACCACTCCCCCTGTTGATAAATAATGACCACTCCCTAAACACAGTCAGACCTGAATTTTACAGCAGCAAAATTGCCTGGTAAGTACTGTTTTCTTGTGTAAATCTCCGTCCTCTTCCATGGGGACCCTAATGAATCAATTCTGCAACCGTGTCCTTCCCCGGAGACACCCCTTTTACACAGATTTGCAGTTATTTGGGAGTTTTAGGCTGCCTGCCTTAGTCCTTGATCAACGCCAGGAACTAGGTCACAGTGGCATCCCTCTCCCGGGGCCTCCAGGTCTGGACTCATCTGCACCCCGGTGCTAAAATGTTCAGATTTTGGACGTTTTAGGCTTTCCCTGGTCGATCTGTTGCCCCCTGGCACCTAAAAGACCAGGGTTGTTTTTTTTTTTTGCACTTAAACCGGCAGAGTCGCTCACAATTCGCTCACATATCGCTTGGTAAAACTATTCTGTCCACGACCTATGCCAGAGCGACATGCCTTACACCTGGCCGGGCTCGGTGGCCGAGCGGACTAAACCACTGGTTAGTTCCACCAAACGCAATGCGGCGGGGGGCTGGTGCCACTGTACATCTGGAGATCATGGGTTTGAATCCTGTCGGTGCCTAGGTAGTCCGGATGCGTTTCGTCATATGACGACGCAGGTTCGAATCCTGCTTGGGGCGCGCGTTTCGCCATTGAGTCGACAATGGCTTTCGGAGATCATCTACATGCTCAGCTCTCTGTTTCTTTACAGAAAATGAGTGGAAGAAAGACGAACAGGCACCTCACCCGCAGCCATGCTTCAGACCCCCGGAACTCCGGAGCATTTATGGGTCAGATGCTGTCCTCCATGATGTTGCAGATGATGCAGCAGGGTCAGGCCCAGGCCACAACACAGGAGGAGGAGGAGCCAGACAATGTCCAAGAACCAGAACCGTCCACCACCAAGATGCCCCCACCTAGCAAACTGCACGACCTTAAAAAGTTTTTTGATGTACTTCGGGAATTACCCATGCCAGGTACATATAAGTGATTTTCAATGCACACAGCGATCAATAACGTTCCAGGGACATTACTGATGGTTACAGGTATTACTGAATGGTCAAAGTTATATTTTCATAGTATCAACCTACTACCTTGTATAGTGTTTGTATATATATATATATATATATATATATATATATATATATATATGGAACTATATACACCTGTGTATATATATAATTAGCCCCGAATGGTTAGGGACTACTTGCAGAGCGCAGGAATATCTATGATGTCATAGTATGACGTCACAGTAAACAGGTCACCAGTATATAAGGTGCAACTTTGAATCAACTGTCAGTTGGTAAATCTCACCTGTACAGGTAACACCACACCAGGTGTTTCCTTGATTTTAAATTTAAATTTTTACTATTGTTATTAATATTGTTCAATTTTACTGACTTATGCTTATTAGAGAGTTTAAGATTTGCCTACTTGTAACGTCTACGGCAACGTCTAGCCTACCATTTCCTATCATTCTAGACGTACACGTTGCCGTACAGGTCGTGATCTTAAACTCCCTATTGTCAACTATTATTATGGTCTTATTAATAAAGGCATGATAGCCCCAATGTCAGTAACCCACCAAACTCATGTGTTCCTGTGATAGATCATTTATCATTATATATATTTATATATCGTATCACTTCAGCATCAGTTTATCAATCCACTGATGCTGAACTTGTCAGTGGGAATGAGGGTCCTCTCTTTCTTCATTGTTCACCTAAAAGCCCGCATAGCAGAATCCATTTTGGTTGGTGGTATTTCACTTGTTCACATGATATATGGGCAATGACATTTTAATTGTCACTATGATGGATTGACTTACATAATACAGGTGGTTTGTGCTGAATGAACAATGAAGAAAATTCAAACAAGAACTTTAATTCATTAAAGTAGGGCCAGCAGTTTAGTTACTGATCTGGTTATAGTATCATTATTAAATGTTACAATTAAATACATGTTATATATAGCCATCACATGAAATATGGAAAATTCAAGTTTACATCAGGATTCATCATCCTACCCACAGCCCTTGTCCCATTGTTCCCATACTGCCTCTCTCCTTCTACCCTCAACCCCCAGGGATGGGGCACGTCATATGTGTTGGTACCACATGTGGGTGGCTTGCAAGGCCACTTTTTGACCTAAATCCCCCTAAAAGGGTCCTATTTTAAGGACAAGGGCTCCAGGTGACCCAAAAATTAATTGACAAAGGTTTTTCTTGCAACTTGAAATATTTGTTCCTTACACGATATGTAATTGAAATGTGGAATAAAAAGTTGGGGTAGCAACACTACTTTCTTCAGTACTAGCCATGTTTTATAGGATGCTTTAGCATTGAGTCCAATGGGCTGACAGCTAGACGTTTGGGATTTTGGAGGAACTTTGGTGAATAATTCCCAAACTAGACAAACATTTTTTTTCAAAAACTACAAATATGTCCATTGACATGTGTTAATCAAGATAGAAATGTAAAATCATATGGTTTCAACGCTCCTTTTTGCGCAAGATGAGTGTGTATACAAGAGGGGTGGGAACCCTTATGCATAAGCCTATGCACCACAACCAGAGGGAGGTAGAGGGGGGTTTGTAGACTTTTGGCAAAGGTCTTCAAACTTGAAACAAATGCACATTTATATTATTAGGCACAACTTTTAAACTAATGATTATAGAGACTTGCTTCCTTAAAGAGAAATCTCAAAGGGTCAACTTTTCAGAAAATCTCCCTAAGAAGAGTCTACTTTTAAGGAAAAAGCAAGCGTTTCGGGCAAATTTCGCTTGTTTTCAAGAAGATTCTCCCGGCAAACCAACATTTTTAGTCAATTTTCAAAATGTGATTTTTTTTATCATTGCCCCCCCGGGCCCTCACCCCAGCCCTACCGTTCCCCTACTATTGCCTCTTTCCTTCTACCCTCACCCCAGCCCTACCATTCCCCTACCAGTACTGTCTCTCTCCTCCTACCCCAGTCCCGGTCCCACCATTCCCCTACTGCCCCTCTCCACCTACCCTCAATGGTGGGACTGGGATGAGGGTAGGAGGTGCTTGCAAATCGGGTTGCAAATTTAGTGTGCTTTGCTTGGAATGACTCCCTCCACCTATTCTATTACATCATATGGCCAACATGTATGTATACATCCCCCTCCCCTCCCGCCTTCTTAAATCACTGGATCCATCCCTGTACAATTGTCAGTGTATACCTTTCAGTTAGACAAAAAAAGTGACATATGACATGTCCATTCCCTAAAAAGGTGACATGTGACCAGCAGCCTTGAATTTTGGTGACATTGTGACATCAAGGGGGGATCCTTTAGGGCCTCAAATACCAACGATCAGCCCAATAAACTTGTATGGGGGATAGGGGTTTAAATTTTGTTATTTTCTGTATTATTTATGTTAAATGATGTTGGAATAAGTATGTGAATTGCACCCAACCCCTCTTGGGCCTTGGCACCCCCATCAAGAGACTCTTTTTCAACATGTCCCACTCCAAATCTTACACCGCCCATTACTGAGTGGCTCTGAGTGATTGGAACAGGGAGATGGGGTTGGGGCCATTTTCCTAAGAAAATTTTGAAATTTTCCATGTCAAAATAAATATGCATTCTGGTGACTCCTGTGAATCATTTCATAACTTTGGTTCTATTAGGAATATTTGAAAGATTCTTTCACTGTTGGAAAGTCCAGAGTCTGAAGAACATTCTGAAGGTAGATGTCACCATTTTCAAGGCCATTGTTGCCACTTTTTGGCTACATGGCGACAGCTGCCCAGCCCTGCAACTAAGGATGTCTGGAGCTAAATGGCCCATTGGCACACATGTCTTTCTTGATCTTAGAGGAGATCAACAAAATTGAAGTAAAGCCGTATAATTTGGTTTGTTTTGAGGACAAATTATGTAAAAATAAGTTTGTTACTTGCTTCAAAATATCAGTTGTAGAGGTGGTACACCTAAATTATTGGTTAAGAAAATAAAAGTCTTGTAATAAACGTTCTATTCATCCTTAAACCTAGAGAAAGAGCATATTGTTGAACCTTCTATTGTAAAGTTGAAAGTGCAATAACACATCATGTCTACTGGCCATCAGGCTCCCCAGCAAATCGTCGTCATCTGTCGCCATGATTGGTCATCAATGGTGACTCCTTTTTGAGTGATAACTCATTCTGTCATCTTTTGCCACTGTGTGTTAGACTCACATGGCATAGCAATTGCTATTCCTGGTGATCTTGTGCTATAACGACGTTGTGTTCCATCTAGCGACCTGTGTGAGCCACTTCACACAGGTTGACAAGGACTCACGACAATTTGCTGGGTCACCATCATGCTAACCATACATGGCCAACACACTACTAGAGGATTGGCCTGATGCATCAATGAAGTGCTCACCAGCAGGCTAACCATACATGGCCAACACACTACTAGAGGATTGGCATGATGTATCAGTGAAGTGCTCACCAGCAGGCTAACCATACATGGCCAGCACACTACTAGAGGATTGGCATGATGTATCAGTGAAGTGCTCACCAGCAGGCTAACCATACATGGCCAGCACACTACTAGAGGATTGGCATGATGTATCAGTGAAGTGCTCACCAGCAGGCTAACCATACATGGCCAGCACACTACTAGAGGATTGGCAGGATGTATCAGTGAAGTGCTCACCAGCAGGCTAACCATACATGGCCAGCACACTACTAGAGGATTGGCAGGATGTGTCAATGAAGTGCTCACCATCATGCTAACCATACATGGCCAACACACTACTAGAGGATTGGCATGATGTATCAGTGAAGTGCTCACCAGCAGGCTAACCATACATGGCCAGCACACTACTAGAGGATTGGCAGGATGTGTCAATGAAGTGCTCACCATCATGCTAACCATACATGGCCAACACACTACTAGAGGATTGGCATGATGTATCAGTGAAGTGCTCACCAGCAGGCTAACCATACATGGCCAGCACACTACTAGAGGATTGGCATGATGTGTCAATGAAGTGCTCACCAGCAGGCTAACCATACATGGCCAGCACACTACTAGAGGATTGGCATGATGTATCAATGAAGTGCTCACCAGCAGGCTAACCATACATGGCCAGCACACTACTAGAGGATTGGCCTGATGTATCAATGAAGTGCTCACCAGCAGGCTTGGCAAACATTAGCAAGCCTCTATGTAGGAGGAGGGAAAAATGTTGGCCCATCCTCCAACATTTCTGGTTGAATTTCATGTACTGTTAGGTTAAGAATAGAAAAATCAATTTGTACAAGACAATAATGATTTGTGCAAAGACGTTGACCTGCATAGGGGTAGAGCTTGTTACTATCCAGGTAGATGTATGAACACATTCAACACAAAGTTGTATATGATGAGATATGCTGCATTTACTATATGAAAATTATGTCAATTTATGCAATTTCTGTGGACTCCATACCCCCTCTCTCACCTTCCCAGCTGCATTACCCCCACTGTTGGAGGATGGTCCAACACCTGCACTAATCTCTTATCAGCCATCACTATGGCAACCAGGAGATAACAACACTCACTGGGGGGGCAGTGTCAACCAGTGGGGAGTTGTCCAACAGTGGTCCAGCCCCCAGTGTCCACAAGTGGGGAGTTGTCCAACAGTGGGCCAGGCTCCTCCACATACAGGTCTACTATTGGAGATATGGCCAACGTTTTTCTCTAGTCCTCTGTTGGTGTTGTGTTACCTTTTCCCAAGCCTGACCAGGAAGGCATTTCTAAAGATGGTACGACTAGACCCTTATGAACCCTTATGCATAAGCCTATGCACCACAGCCAAAGGGGGGTAGAGGGGGGTTTGTAGACTTTTGGCAAAGGTCTTCAAACTTGATAAAAATGCACATTTATATTATTAGGCACAACTTTTGAACTAATGATGATAGAAACTTGCTTCAAAAAATGAGAGATTCCTCTTATTGAGAAGAATACAGTAGCTCCAGAGAATTCCATTGACCATCATCAATTTCTCTTTAAAAAAATAAACTGGCTATTCTGGGCCTGCAGCTTTAGTTCCAAACCCATAGATTTCTAAACCTACAGGCTGGGGTGGCCAGTGGCTAGAAAGGATAGTGTCTACGCCCGTTTAAATAGATACTTGCTGTGGAGTTCCTCTAATCTTCGGTTAAATTTGGGGATATTCCTACAAATGCTAAAGATATTACTGTAATCAACTCATAAATTTAGATTTAGATGACAGAGGAACTATATACACCTGCGTATATATATAATTAGCCCCGAATGGTTAGGGACTACTTGCAGAGCGCAGGAATATCTATGATGTCATAGTATGACGTCACAGTAAACAGGTCATCAGTATATAAGGTGCAACTTTGAATCAACTGTCAGTTGGTAAATCTCACCTGTACAGGTAACACCACGCCAGGTGTTTCCATGATTTTAAATTTAAATTTTTACTATTGTTATTGATATTGTTCAATTTTACTGACTTCCCAGCTAGCAAAACCCGTAGTAAATCATGTCATTTTTACATCTTGTGCTGATCCTCACATACATCATATTATCGCGCGAATTCTGTGGGAAAAACCCATCGTATGTGCAAGACGTTTTCACCTCACTATGAGATATCTTTGCATGTATATATCATACATCGATATGATAACTTGAAACTCATCAAAATGATGTTAATCTTGACATGTAAGCTGACTATGGTTTATGTCATAAATAAGATGTTACTCATAGATGTAATTTTCACATCAGTGCAACTATGCAAATGTGATGTGATATAAAGATGGCATCATTACATAAAAGATACTATTGAAATCATAGTCAGATAGGATACCTCAATGAGAGATATCCCAAGACATAAGAATATTATGTCTATTAGATGCGAATATCACATCCTGCATGGACACTCTGCACAGGATATGCATAAAATACCTGTTTAGTGAAAGGTATTCACAGGTATTCTATATCCATAGAAAGGGCACTGCACACTTAACCTAGCCCAGAGGCCGGGGTGTGATGTCTACTTGAAGTCAATATTGGTTCTTATATATTTTCTTAAGGCCTAAAAGAGGTGTCTATCATGTGCATTGTTTGTTTAGTCATTATTTCTCCTTTGAATGTCACAGAAACAACAGAGTACATATTGAAGAAGACCTTTCTTTCAGTTTATTCCAATAACTGCAGGCGGTTGGTTCACTTTGATCCAACTATTTATTAAGGAATGTGGCAATGCAGATCAGGTAGTGAGTAAAGTGCTAGATGAGACCCCTTGTGTCTGATACCAGAACTATCTAGGGGATATAATCGTGACATATCACTGACATCATATTGTTACAAGAATACAACAGCTTTGAATTCACATCATAATGACATAAATATCTCATGTAATGTTTTGATTTATTCAATAAACAAGTATTTGTAGTATTGCTGGTAAAACATAATTTTTCTCAAAAGCATAGAAAAATGAAATAGATGTAATTCTGTAATGTCCCAAGTTTAACCAGATCAAGATGTAATTTTTACATCACTCATGTGTCACTATATTATATTGCAAAATAACTACTATGAGATGTATTATTGATATCAATTGGTGCACATCTTTTTAACATTTCTAATATCATAGCATATTTATGACAGTGTCAACGGACGGTTACATGTGGTGAAGTGAATATACACGGAATCCAGGGAAGTTCATTTGATCCTTTTATTGCATAGCTGACATGAGTGTTTCATGAAGGTGGTAACAATGATAACACTCGCCAAGATCTAAGCTCTGCCTCCGATCCTATAGCTCAACCTGTCGTAGGTTCTAGGTATAGGTGTAAGGTGTAAGTTGGGAGAGATGATCTTAGAAATAGATAGTTTAGAATAGATAGATTGGGAGCTGCTCAAGCTACCTTATATACTAAGGGCTAGAGCAGCTCACAGTGTTGTGAAATGTTCTGTACATGTGGCTCAATAGAATAGTGACACATGTCATAAGGAGAGAGTGCCACCTGTGGGTAGATTATGTTAATGAGGATTGAGAGGAGATTGTGAAATATCCTCTCATTCCAAATATGGCACCACAGGTGGATCGCACTTCCTCCAGTTGGACTGAGTAGATAAGGTTGGAATGTTATTACATCCTTGTACCTTATGTCACAGAGTCTAATGGAGGAAGTGTGTTTGTGATGACTAAAGGATCCTGGTTCCTATTGAGGAATACAGGAGATTATTGAGTGTGGATCATGGGCAGAGCTTAGGCTTTATATGGTGAAGAATTTAGTAAATATGAAAAATAATAATAATACCCAGAATGGTCCATTGACAACAGCATATGATGTGTATGATTGCACCAGATAAAGACATGATTATGACATCAAATAGGACATGTCTTTTTTACATCCCATATAGGACGTATCTTTTACATCAACATCTAGTAAATTCATCACGTAAAAATCTTTACCTCCTAATGACATAATTATCTGGTCGGTTTCACGTAATAACGTGAATATGACGAGTATTGGACGTCTTTTTTACGTAAGGTGCTAGCTGGGTTATGCTTATTGTCAACTATTATTATGGTCTTATTAATAAAGGCATGTATTGTGCTGATAGCCCCAAGGTCAGTAACCCACCAAACTCATGTGTTCCTGTGATAGATCATTTATCATTATATTCATCGTTACACTCTTCATATATCGAATCACTTATAATAATTATATATTAATGTCCATCGTTACACCCTACATATATCATATCACTTATAATATTAATACAGTCCGAATAACCAGTATATTATTGCCTGGTAGCGAGTTAATTTATATATATATATATATATATATATATATATATATATATATATATATATATATATATGGATTATTTTGTTAATTTGTGAAAAAGTATAACAATTGAAAGTTAATCAGTTTATCAACCCACTGATGCTGAACTTGTCAGTGGGAATGAAGGTTCTCTCTTTCTTCATTGTTCACCTAAAAGCCCGCATAGCAGAATCCATTTTGGTTGGTGGCATTTCACTTGTTCACATGGCTTGAATCATGAATAACATGATATATGGGCAATGACATTTTAATTGTCACTATGATGGATTGACTTACATAATACAGGTGGTTTGTGCTGAATGAACAATGAAGAAAATTCAAACCAGAACTTTAATTCATTAAAGTAGGGCCAGCAGTTTAGTTACTAATCTGGTTAGTTTTCATTATAGTATCATTATTAAATGTTACAATTAAATACATGTTATATATAGCCATCACATGAAATATGGAAAATTCAAGTTTACATCAGAATTCATCATCCTACCCACAGCCCTTGTCCCATCATTCCCATACTGCCTCTCTCCTTCTACCCTCAACCCCTGGGGATGGGGCACGTCATATGTGTTGGTACCACATGTGGGTGGCTTGCAAGACCACTTTTTGACCTAAATCCCCCTAAAAGGGTCCTATTTTAAGGACAAGGGCTCCAGGTGACCCAAAAATTAATTGACAAAGGATTTCTTGCAACTTGAAATATTTGTTCCTTACACGATGTGTAATTGAAATGTGGAATAAAAAGTTGGGGTAGCAACACTACTTTCTTCAGTACTAGCCATGTTTTATAGGATGCTTTAGCATTAAGTCCAATGGGCTGACAGCTAGACGTTTGGGATTTTGGAGGAACTTTGGTGAATAATTCCCAAACTAGACAAACATTTTTTTTTTCAAAAACTACAAATATGTCCATTGATATGTGTTAATCAAGATAGAAATGTAAAATCATATGGTTTCAACATTCCTTTTTGCGAAAGATGAGTGTGTATACAAGAGGGGTGGGAACCCTTATGCATAAGCCTATGCACCACAGCCGAAGGGGGTAGAGGGGGGTTTGTGGACTTTTGGCAAAGGTCTTCAAACCTGATAAAAATGCACATTTATATTATTAGGCACAACTTTTGAACTAATGATGATAGAAACTTGCTTCAAAAAATGAGAGATTCCTCTTATTGAGAAGAATGCAGTAGCTTCAGAAATAGCCACTAGGCACCTGTCGCTCTTGTCCTTAAAGAGAAATCTCAAAGGGTCAACTTTTCAGAAAATCTCCCTAAGAAGAGTCTACTTTTAAGCAAAAAGGAAGCGTTTCGGGCAAATTTCGCTTGTTTTCAAGAAGATTCTCCCAGCAAACCAACACTTTTTAGTCAATTTTCAAAATGTGATTTTTTTATCATTGCCCCCCGGGCCCTCACCCCAGCCCTACCGTTCCCCTACTATTGCCTCTTTCCTTCTACCCTCACCCCAGCCCTACCATTCCCCTACCAGTACTGTCTCTCTCCTCCTACCCCAGTTCCGGTCCCACCATTCCCCTTCTGCCCCTCTCCACCTACCCTCAATGGTGGGACTGGGGTGAGGGTAGGAGGTGCTTGCAAATCAGGTTGCAAATTCAGTGTGCTTTGCTTGGAATGACTCCCTCCACCTATTCTATAACATCATATGGCCAACATGTATGTATACATCCCCCTCCCCTCCCGCCTTCTTAAATCACTGGATCCATCCCTGTACAATTGTCAGTGTATACCTTTCAGTTAGACAAAAAAAGTGACATGTGACATGTCCATTCCCTAAAAAGGTGACATGTGACCAGCAGCCTTGAATTTTGGTGACATTGTGACATTAAGGGGGGATCCTTTAGGGCCTCAAATACCAAGGATCAGCCCAATAAACTTGTATGGGGGATGGGGGTTTAAATTTTGTTATTTTCTGTATTATTTATGTTAAATGATGTTGGAATAAGTATGTGAATTGCACCCCATCCCTCTTGGGCCTTGGCACCCCCATCAAGAGACTCTTTTTCAACATGTCCCACTCCAAATCTTACACCACCCCCCTTGCATTACTGAGTGGCTCTGAGTGATTGGAACAGGGAGATGGGGTTGGGGCCATTTTCCTAAGAAAATTTTGAAATTTTCCATGTTAAAATAAATATGCATTCTGGAGACTCCTGTGAATCATTTCATAACTTTGGTTCTATTAAAAATATTTGAAAGATTCTTTCACTGTTGGAAAGTCCAGAGTCTGAAGAACATTCTAGAGGTAGATGTCACCATTTTCAAGGCCATTGTTGCCACTTTTTGGCTACATGGCGACAGCTGCCCAGCCCTGCAACTAAGGATGTCTGGAGCTAAATGGCCCATTGGCACACATGTCTTTCTTGATTTTAGAGGAGATCAACAAAATTGAAGTAAAGCCGTATAATTTGGTTTGTTTTGAGGAGAAATTATGTACAAACAAGTTTGTTACTTGCTTCAAAAGATCAGTTGTAGAGGTGATACACCTAAATTATTGGTTAAGAAAATAAAAGTCTTGTAATAAACGTTCTATTCATCCTTAAACCTAGAGAAAGAGCATATTGTTGAACCTTCTATTCTAAAGTTGAAAGTGCAATAACACATCATGTCTATTGGCCATCAGGCTCACCATCATGCTAACCATACATGGCCAACACACTACTAGAGGATTGGCCTGATGTATCAATGAAGTGCTCACCAGCAGGCTTGGCAAACATTGGCAAGCCTCCTCTGTAGGAGGAGGGAAAAACGTTGGCCCATCCTCCAACATTTCTGGTTGAATTTCATGTACTGTTAGGTTAAGAATAGAAAAATCAATTTGTACAAGACAATAATGATTTGTGCAAAGAGGTTGACCTGCATAGGGGTAGAGCTTGTTACTATCCAGGTAGATGTATGAACACATTCAACACAAAGTTGTATATGATGAGATATGCTGCACTTACTATATGAAAATTATGTCAATTTATGCAATTTCTGTGGACTCCATACCCCCTCTCTCACCTTCCCAGCTGCATTACCCCCACTGTTGGAGGATGGTCCAACACCTGCACTAATCTCTTATCAGCCATCACTATGGCAACCAGGAGATAACAACACTCACTGGGGGGGCAGTGTCAACGAGTGGGGAGTTGTCCAACAGTGGTCCAGCCCCCAGTGTCCACAAGTGGGGAGTTGTCCAACAGTGGGCCAGGCTCCTCCACATACAGGTCTATTATTGGAGATATGGCCAACGTTTTTCTCTAGTCCTCTGTTGGTGTTGTGTTACCTTTTCCCAAGCCTGACCAGGAAGGAATTTCTAAAGATGGTAGGACTAGACCCCCTTCAAATTGCAGTGGGATCTCCCACTGTAATGCCATTACAACCCTGCGTCTGGTGGTCGCTAATGGTTGAACTGGTACAACTGGAGGGTGTTGCTCCTATTGTAAAAAGAGGTGTGAGTATGTGCCCTCTTTTCTAAACAAGTCGTGCACTGCTTCACCAAAGTACTTGCACTCACCACATACATTTGAAAAGTCACCTGCCTTGTTTAAAACAGAGAGAGCTGCACTATC
Organism: Acholoe squamosa; assembly: GCA_949317995.1. Lineage (NCBI taxonomy): Eukaryota > Metazoa > Annelida > Polychaeta > Phyllodocida > Polynoidae > Acholoe > Acholoe squamosa. Next base: position 4,009,140 of record OX439045.1, read on the forward strand.
AGGTACCTACTCATGTCACACACTCTACTAGTTGGGAGAAGTCAGTCAGTATAATATACTATACATGGTCAGATCTAAGAATCTTTGCATGCAGAGCTGATCACACTAATACAAATAATCATTAGAATGGACATATTGAAATTGTGTTCATCTTCAAATTTTTTTTCAAATCTATGTGCTTTATAACACATGAAACTTTCAAACGTTTTTTTTTAAAGAAGTTTCTTTGGATCATGGTACCATTGTGATTTTAGACTTCTCAATCAAAGATAGTATTCTGTCAAGAAGAAACTTTCTTGGGAATAACGGCCCTAAACAGTCTACCTTATGTCAGAGACCTCCTATTATTGACTAAAATGGTTGGAGTATGTAACCTTCTACAAAACAGGTAAACAACAGTGGACTTGATTTGAAGCGAGTTCCCTTCAGAGTAGTGAAGAAAACGGCCCATATGTAAGCACTGTGATGATAGTGGACTCCTCGAATGCAGGCAAGTGGGGAGTGTGGTTATGCTAATACTAAAAAAAGGGCGCTAATGCATCAATGTATCATGCCGTATCATGCCGATTGGTCGTCATGATGTATGAATGCAGCCCTGGTGAGTAACTCCCAATAACTTGCTAGGGCAGCATTCATGCATCATGCCAACCCTCCAGGGCTAATACAGTCTTGGGGGGTTGTTGGCATGATGTTCAAATGTGAGATATAAGCAAATATGTACATTTGCATTCATGTCATGGCAACAAGGTTTAAATTGCTTTTAAATAAAGAAAATCAACCATAGTTTTTGCATTCAAAGATACGCGCAGAGTAGAAATGCAAGTTTTACCAGGGGAGGAATATTAAAATACTCAAATAATATTTAATATAATCTTAGTTTCCCCAAAAAAAACAGAATAAAAATAGAATAAATCCCATAACAATATTTATTATCAAGTTCATTCTTTTGGATAAAAGAAATATTTGTGGTTATGATATATGTGGTAATATATAGGACCCTATTACAAAATGTTATCCATGTTGTATTACACATATGTCTATTCAATAATATTAAAATCATGACTATAGAGTATTTTGAAGTAAGCCTTCCGAGAACTTCAACTTAGGGGAGAGGTAAGTCTTGTATAATTTTCATATTATTTTCTTAGGCTGGTATAATTTAATCATATATGAGCATTGAATTCAATATTACCATTTGCAGGTGATGGCGGAATTGCCAAGACAAGAAGAGGTTCCATGCAGACCCTTGAAATGTAGAAACCTGAAAGGCTAGCCACCTAAAACATCTAAACCTCCTTTAACCCTTTAAGGGCCGCTGATGCATCAATACATCATGCCATTGTTCGTCATGATGCTCAAATGAAGTGCTGGTGAGACTGCAAGCCAGCACTTCAGTAGAGCATCATGACGACTCTCCGGGACTATATGTATCAACCTTGTAGTGCACCATAACGACCAATGGGCATGATGCATTGATGCATCAGCGGCCTTTAAAGAATTAACTGTGATAAGCATTATATTGATCCTTGTATTGATACAATTATGAAAAGAGATGTTTAATAACCTTTATGGAAATATTTATCTATGTTTATCCTAATCTTGGCTAGACACTAAATTGTATCCTTTAGGTTTTTCCATTTATGACTCAAGCTTTTTGATAAAATGGTGTTTACATAAAACTAGAAATGCTAGATACATTTACTATATCCTAGATCCTACTTTTTCAATGATGACACATATCAGAGAATGTCAACATCTAAACCTCCTTTAACCCTTTAAGGGCCGCTGATGCATCAATACATCATGCCATTGTTCGTCATGATGCTCAAATGAAGTGCTGGTGAGACTGCAAGCCAGCACTTCAGTAGAGCATCATGACGACTCTCCGGGACTATATGTATCAACCTTGTAGTGCACCATAACGACCAATGGGCATGATGCATTGATGAATCAGCGGCCTTTAAAGAATTAACTGTGATAAGCATTATATTGATCCTTGTATTGATACAATTATGAAAAGAGATGTTTAATAACCTTTATGGAAATATTTATCTATGTTTATCCTAATCTTGGCTAGACACTAAATTGTATCCTTTAGGTTTTTCCATTTATGACTCAAGCTTTTTGATAAAATGGTGTTTACATAAAACTAGAAATGCTAGATACATTTACTATATCCTAGATCCTACTTTTTCAATGATGACACATATCAGAGAATGTCAGCATTCTTCTTCCTCTCTCAAATTTTCAATGAAGAATTTCAATAATATCTTTGGGATATGATCATTTAACATAATTAAATAAATGATAATAAAATAGGTGATATGTCTGATTTCTTCCTTTGATGAGACAAAATAATCTATTGAAGTATGGAAGTGATAAATTACAATAACCAAACAACACAAATATAGTACATCTATTGAGTTTTATTTCTCAATTATTCCTTTAAGTTCCTTTGATTATACAAAGGACAATAAGATCTGCAGTATGTTCTAGTCCCATCATCATTTATACCCATGTATACATTGAATACACATATTTTTACACTCACAATCCTGAACTACATTAATAGCCTATTGATCTTCATAATGTGGGAATGCAAACCTGGCAAAGAACATGCCCGGAATGCATCATGCCGGCCAATGAGCTTAGAGTGCACAGGTTCTGGCCAAGCGCTGTTTTAACCCTTAACCCGTTAAGGGCCACTGATACATTGATGCATCGTGCCCATTGGTCGTGATGATGCACCAATGAAATGCTGGTGAGACTGCTCGCCAGCACTTCATTGGAGCATCGTGCTGCCCCCTGAGAGTATATGTATCAACCCGTAAGGTCGGCAAATGCTGGCAAGCAGTCTTGCCAGCACTTTATTGGTGCATCATGACAACCAATGGGCATGATGCACTCCTGCATCAGTGATGTTTAAAGGGTTAAAGGACCACTTATGCATTAAGGCATGATGCCCCTTGGTGATGCCGACCTGCTCGATCGAAACACTGTCGAAAGGGATGTTGAAAGGTTGTGCTGGCAAGCAGACTCGCCAGCACTTCCTTGGTGCATCATGACAACCAATGATGCACTCTTGGATCAGACGCCCTTAATGCATCATTAAAAGGTTAAACATTTCACCACAGTGCATATGAATATACACTTTCAGACTCAAGGGTAATTAAAACCCAATTATAGGCAATAAAAAACAGCATTGTTTTGCTTACCTTGCTTTATAAATACTACATATTGCCATGGATGATTCAGTTCAAAATGCCACTATGGCAACACCTGATTTAGACCCGGGGCTAATTCCCCCCCCCCCCCTGTATTGTTTATGTTTACCAACTTTGTAGATCTGATAGCTACTTGTAAAAGTAAACTCGGTCAAGTGTGATGTAAAATACAATACCACTTGAAGTACATTACTTCAGTAGAAAAATTAACACCATCAAAAGTAGGCATTATTCATAAAGGGGCAAAAGTAAAAACAATCCTTACTGAAAGGTTACACAATATATATCAACAGATTGATCAAACAGTCAACTAACATTAGTTGTAAAAACAGACCTCACAGAAAGTTACACAAAATGTATCAACAGATTGATCAAACTGTCAACTAGCATCGGTCATTAAGATTCGCATTATTTTAACTCATATCAATATTTACCCGCTAACTTAATACGTAAATGCTTTTTTTTGACTTTTTTTCTTACCATTGTCTGGCTACCTAGTATTGCCTTTTGAGAAATAAATTCCCCATCCCTTCCAGAAAATTCAGCAAAACTAGGGTTAAAATCTCCCCAAATAGGCTTGGTAATAGAGCTAACCATAATTATCATTTTACAATGAATTTTATCTCAAACATTTCAAGAACATGAAGTTGAAATCGTGGGAATTCCTCATATGACACCCCACATGCTGTTAGGGTAGGCCAAATCTAGCATTTCTGTTATACTCAGATGACATTTCTATAAATTCACATGATTTACTGCTTCAGTGTACATTAATATACACTTTGGTCCTCACAAGTACATATACGTAACACTAAAAACTAAAAGAATCTTGAGAATGAACTTCCCTTCTGAATATATCTATATCTATATATATATATATATATATATATATATATATATATATATATATATATATTTCCACAATAGGCTGAATTTAAAGTACTGGACTGTGCTATACCATTCATATCATCAACAGCAAGTTTCAATGAATGGAAATGTGTATTTTACATGTTTCAAATGTGTATATATACCACCAAACCGCAAGGGATACTAATAGCTGCACCTTTTATGAACTGAGAAATCCGTGTTTCGGTTTTAGGGTCCGTAGTTGGAACACGGAGGGGGTAGGGGGCAGTAGGTGTACAAATGTGGACATAAAATGTGGTACACGGACGTCCGTCTTTGCAAAGACGGACGTCCGTGTTGCGGAGACGGACGTTCGTGTTTAATTGATGAACACGGTGAAACGGCCTCCTGGTATACATCTTCTGATTCACCGTCACTCACTAAAAGGCAGAACTAAATCACAACTCCCCCACGACATTCTATTTGTTATCATAGTGTGATTCAAGTTACATTATATATACCGTACTCGTCTTAGACATGCTCATAACAGCAAATTTATGCAACCACTCAGACCCTTTTTTATTGTTTATAGTGATTGACTCATAACATCCTTCCTCCATTATTTCCAATTTCCACTCACAGATTCTCATATGAAGACAATAAATTATAATGTTGTAGGTTATTGGCTAACCTTTGAGCTGACACCGGGTCGTAAGTCATTCCACCAATCCACACGGAGGTAGACCGTAAAGTCATTTCCCTTATCTATGGTCAAAGAGCAGGCAGGTACACACCACAATATCACTGTAATATATTGTTTTAATAAATTATATGGATTCTCACATTGTTATAGTTTCCCAGTGGAAAGTTTGGGGACTTAGTGCCCACAATCTCCTTCCAATGGATCCTTAAGCAATCATTAGCATTGACTGGACAAGACTTTCTTGCCCAATGGACCAGGAGGTTAATTCAAAAGGCTCTGCCATCGCTACCTATGCGATGCTAGCATAGGCACATCTCTTACCATCTGATAAGACCTAGTGTTACTAAACTAAATTAGCTAGTGGTGTTAGGCCAGTCAGGAATAGCAAGTACGAGTTTTTCCAATGGCATTTTTTGTCTTCCACTACTATTTTTTCTCTGTGGACCTGTTGCCACTGTGCACAGTTATATTCTACTTGGGATAGTGAAAGCAGGGCTGACGCTAACAGTGCGCACTAAAAAGTAGCTGGCTATCAGAAAGGAAGACAGGCTGGCCTTACCATCGCAGTAAAGAATAAGGGAGGGAAATCACTAACATCGAATAGGCAGCGATGGCAGAGCCTTTTGAATTAACCTCCTGGACTGCTCAATGATGTTTATTCCATGACATTAATCGATCAAATGTTTACCCCCTCGTTTTCAAAAACCTGGATCCGGCAAACTCCATGAAGGGGGATAATGCATTTTGGGAGGCGATGCTGACACATGCCAGGTTGAGTTGTCAGGTAAAGGTGATCACTGTAGATCTAGTTGTGTTTGTGTATGGTATCTATATAGCTCCCGCAAGATGAAAGCACACACAGCATCTGTACTGAGTGCTATAGACTTGTTACAAAGAACTCCAGGGTGGACTCACATATAATACCTTGTAGAGAGTTGATTTACACAGCACCACTAAAACTCGAACTGCCGATAGCTGATATCTTGGTTATGATGATACTCCTCCTGAGGTGGTTATTTTCCGTGTCAGTCATTTATCATAACCGCAGAATTTAATACTTTTAGAATATAAATAATCACCAGATCACCATCGGTTGGTCAGAAATCAGACATGTGGGGTACTCCCTTTAACAGTAATCACTCAGGTTGACAAAGCGGTAAACTCTTCTCACTCCCTCAAGGTGATGTTATGTGAGCTAACCACCAGAAAGGATACCCAAGGCTCCTGTTATAGCCTATCCTGTCTCATTGTCCGTTCATATATATGTGACCAGCTCAGTCCTAAGATCACATGGTCTATCTAATACACTGCTCTTTCCTGAAATCTCAATAACAGGTGCAGTGTAAGGCCGGCTCCCTTCACAAAAGATGACTTCACAATATGGCAACATTCACCGAGCCTCCCCGATCCTCACCATACTGCTCAAGGAGGTTATACTACGACTTCCGAGTCTTACTGAAATCTCCATGGGAATATTATTAAGACTCCAAGTCGTAGGGTTGTGTGCAATTGTAGTGCATTGCAAAATAAGATCCAGACGGAGTCTACCGCTACCAGGCCCGTAACTACCCCTCGCTGCGGGGTGGTTTGATTTTCAATGAGGTCAGACTCGATTTGTATACAAATCTATAAATCTATAATGGCATTGGGCCAGGTGAGGTAAAATATCCTTACTCTAAAATCCTTGATACGGCTGATTGAGGTTACGCGATGCTGTATTATCGCCCACGCGCTGGCAGAATTCCGGTCTGGGGCCATTGGCCAGACCAGGTCACATGACTGACCTACTTATGGTAATTAGCAGGAACCCTCCCCGAACAGAGTGTATTATGGGAAACTTCAATAGGGCCTATAATTGTCAGATTTAAAAGCTGCAAAAACTGTCATGCAGCTTATCATGTGCACTTTAAGGCTAACTAGGGTGGAACATTTTGGTCCATCAGGGGCCTGGGGGGGTTCGTTCGAACCGGCAAACCCCCCCTACTAGTTATGGGCCTGACTACTAACACTCATCAAGGCATTAGAAGTCTATTTGAGTTCCCCGTTGCTTTTCTCCGGGATGGCTTTCATTGGGATGTAAGTCCGATTTGGCGGTTCTGCTTGTGTCATCTGGGTACTCATTGACATGCTTTGTTTGGCGTCCCAGCCATTATGATGTGGACGGCATACTGCCCCCAGCGAGCTTCTCAGGTGGGAGATCACCTGAAGTAGATAAAGGTTAGATGAATTACTTTCAAATGTAATAGGTGTGAGACAAACGACACATATATAAGTGATCCCCAGCGTTTGGACATTTTATTATGGATAGAACTGTGCAACTCGTCATACACAATGACATAAATAGTAAGTCGTTTGGCCATAATCGTGAGAGGAACCCTTTGTGTAGTCAATCACCACCCGAGGACTGGACGCTTTTATAGAAATTTTGAACCTCACATCCAGGCATCTTCTCAATAGTATTTATTGTTTGTTTCATCTATGAATGTTAGGTTCACCTGAGGTACATAACAACTAGGTGAATTACTTTCAAATGTGATAGGTGTGAGGCAAATAGAACTCATTGTACTGCATAAATTATATCTAAAATGTTAAGTGTATAACTATAGGCTGACCCGACACTATAAGCCAAATGTGAGTTTTAGGTGGAAATCAATTGTAGAGACGATAAAAAGTAAAATTTGCACTTCTTAAGTTGTATCAAGCCTGTTAAAGTTCAACTTCATAGATTCAGACCCCCTTTCAAACCCTACACGTCTATGAGCCAGCTAAGATGTTTTCGGCGAATGGAGGAAAGGGGATATATATATATATATATATATATATATATATATATATATATATATATATATATATATATATATACAGAATTTTGGATTGTTTAACATGGTTAGATGATGTAGTTTCTCCTTTTTGATATTTTCTTTTTATATAAGTTGTTGACTTTAAATGTATTGAATATGAAGTAGGTCCCCATTGTGTAGTCTAATTACATAGAATGTAATGGACTATAGAAGACACTTTGTAAAGTAAAGTCCTCAAGCAAAATAAAATGTCTTTCAACAAAATCATTTTCACCCTGAGGCAATACTTTCTGAGGGCTTAAACAAAGGATAATGATCATTTAAAGAGGCGTTTATTGTAATGGAAAACTACAAAAACTATCAATAATAGATGAGAGAAACAAAAAATACTATTAAAAAAATGCCTGGATGTGAGGTTCATAATGTCTATAAAAACATCCAGTCCTCAGGTGGTGATTGACTACACAAAGGGTTATTCTCACGATTATGGCCAAAGCATGGAGGTGTTGCACTGTTCTCTCTATATTAAATTGCCTGAGCCAACTGGTATCACTTCTATGTGTAAATAACAATCCAGCTAGCCATAGCCCTACTGTCCCATACATGATCTTTGGGTTAGTGGGAGAGCACTTGAGAACTGGTCAACAGGTCTATTGATGTTAGTAATAGCAAAAATGTAATTGATAAATTCACATTTTAAGCAAGGTTGATTGACGTTAAAATCATCAGGGTATCGAAATAGGCTACTATTAGATATTGCATATAAAAAGCCAGAGCACTAAGGCATCAGATTCAGTCGGCATTTGTGAGAATCAACAGAACCAGCAAATTGTTGGATGAAGCACCCTTAAGGAGGGAAACAGCTGCTAATAATGGATGAGAACTTAACCCTTTTATGCCTCAAGTGCACCATGTGGATTGGCCTTCAAGATCACCAATGGAGTACTTGTGAGTCTGCCTACAAGTACTCCATTGGTGCCGACCCTGCACGAGTGTATGGGGGCCCATAGCATCGCAATGATGCATTTGTATAGCACTGTCGAGTTACTCGCCAGGGCTACGTCCATACATCATGACACCAATGGGTGTGATTAATGAATGAATTAGGGGGCTGTCCACAAATGATGTCAGGGAGAAGGGAGTCCATGCCTTTTCTATACACTTTCAACCCGCCCTTGTAAATAAACAGTGCAACGCTTTTTATTGTGCCTTACAGTATTACCTTGGATATGCATGATGCCCATCCCAGATGTACAAAGTACTGTAGCTACAATTGGTTCCCCTGCCTAATTACAGCGCTATTTGTAGCCGATTTACAATGCGGGCTGAGAGTGTAGTAAATGTATGACAAAGGGGGGGGGGTGTCAAAATGGTGACAAAAATATGACATCATTTATGGATGGCCCATTAAGGGGGCCACAGACGGACATGGATCAGTCGATCCTGATTATTGAGAGTGTCTGCATTGACATCTGGAGGGTGTTGCTCCTATGGTAAAAAGAGCTATCAGTAGGTACCCTCTTTTCAAAAGAAGTCACGCTCTGCTTCACCATTCAACTTGCACTCACAACATTAGTCTGAAAAGTCACCTGCCTTGTTTAAAACAGAGAGAGCTGCACTACCAGGTACCTACTCATGTCACATGCTCTATAGTATATTATACTGACTAACTTCTCCCAACTAGGTACCTACTCAAATCCCTCTTTTTTAGCACCATACTTGAATGACCACTTGTGAGCAACAAAAGGGACAAGTAATAGCTACATCAAAAGAAAGGACTGGAAATGAGGGCATTTTTAGACAGCTCTTCCTTTTACTATAGGAGCAACACCCTCCTGATCACGTGATGTTCCCGATCAGATCGGCACCACTTTCCCTAACTACCTATTGAATTGGCCCAATCTGCGGCAGCCTTTAGTGGGCATCTAAAGGATTAAAGACAGGTTAGGATTGTGGTTGATTACTGGGTCTCTTACCTCTCCATTCAGGAAGCAGAAAACAAGCGCCACGAAGAATCCCTGAAAGACAAAAAAAGAGACAGATGAACCCTTTACAAATCATAACGTATCAGTGACTGAGCGCGGCTTCAGGCATTAAGGATTAATTTACTGCTAAAACCCTGTGTATAAGACGCACCCTGTGTTCAGGATTGGCCGACCAGCAACACCAGTGGTCTGAAATGGTCTATAAAGCATGGCTTATATGCATGGTTTTAGGGTAGATGAAATAGTGCTGGTGGATTTAGCCCTTAATTCAGGGCCTAGATGGGTGAATTAGGCTGGCTGTTACCCTCTAGGCCTGCACAGAGCATTCATGTACAAATTATTTGTGTTGGCATGATGCTTACACTAATTAGTGGCCCCTACAGAGGCACTATGTAATTATTGCATGGAATTTCAATATATATATGTGTTTGAATTTCATAACCGATCGTCCTCATGCCGGAAAAAAAATGAAATGCTCAATTTGTGGTGATAGAAAAACTCTGGCTCTACAACAACCTCCTTCAGTCAGCTGTTTCAGAGAGTTAACACTTCCTTCTCTTTAAATTGAAAAAAAAGAATGATTTGAATGAATTCGCTAATTTTCTTGGTATTCCTATTTGATCTTTATCAATTCAATTCATATTTATCAACAGGAAATGATGTTTGGCTGTACAGATTTGAGATAGTTAGCCTAGCCAAAAGTCTCCCAAACATAGGCTGCTCTATTAACCCGCTAACGGAGAAGTGCATCATGCCCATTGATCGTCATGATGCACCAATGAAGCAGTCTTGCCAGCACTTCTTGGAGCAGCATGCCGACCCTACGTGGTCGATACATATCCTCCCGGAGGGTCAGCATTATGCTCTAATAAAGTGCTTGCAAGCAGTCTCGCCAGCACTTCATTGGTGCATCATGACAACCAAAGGGCATGATGCATTTATGCATCAGCGGCCTTCGAAGGCTTAAGGTGTAAATGAGACAACCAATGTACAAACGGAAGTTGATCTCTGTGGGGGTTCCCTAGTCTTTGAGCTTTTTGAATCACTGATTCCAAATTGAATTCACATGAGCGGAAATATTTCTTACTGTTCTGTTTATTTGAATATTTCTGAAAGGATTTCGAAACATTTTTCCCTTATCACGTATTTATTATTCGAAGCGGATGTGCTCAAATTATAATTAATGATAGGAAATGAGGTTTAGACCAAAGTACCTTTAGAAAGTACCGGTATGTAAGGTGACTGTAAAATAGGACTCGATTTGCAATTGGTTTTACCTGATATTCATGAATTATTTCATTCATTAACCTTTGGCTGGTGCTGGTGGATGGTGGTTGAAGCTGATGGGGAGGAGTGTAGGGGCAGTAATTCCCTGTACTCGGTGGCAGACCCCGTTTCAGGAATTGCCCTAAACACGACAAGTAACCAGATGTTCTCTTTGAGGGGCAATGACGGGGTAACAGAGACAACTGTACCTCGTTATGAAGGAGTAAAGAGTCATCAGGTTAGATTTACAGATAATACCTCTATACCTCTTGGTCTAGGTACGGGAAATAAAGGGGATAATTCTGCGAGTGGAGCTAAACAAAGCCGCTCGGCAGGAAGCTCCACCTTTGACGGCGGATGGGCACAACAGTCACCTTTAGGGGGACCAAATGGCCCGTATGCCCAGTATGGATGGAATCAGTCCCAAACAGGAACGAATCCGTCCAATGGTAACACCCGGAACACGTCCGGAGGAACAACCGGACGAGCACCCGGAGGTTCCAGTACAGCTGGGGGGCAATCCGGATGTGATCAAGGATCCGGACCCTCAAGCGATCGTTCCAGGAGCAGACCCTCTGCCAGTGGGACTGGTTTCAATAATGGAAATCAGTCGTATGGAACAGGAGGAAACACTAATCCCAATAGTGGTTTCTTTAGCTTTGGTGGAAATACACAACCCACCAATGGTCCAGGGCCGGCTCCCCAAACCAGTGGATACACCTTTTCACAGGTGCCTCCATACGGAGCAGGGGGATCAGGAGGTGGAGGAGGACCACCATCCGGAGGCTTTGGAAGTACTTATGGTACGAATCCTCCAAGGAAAAAGAGACTCAGTCGCCGAGTATCTCTTTCTCCAGGGTTACAAGCGCTGCATGATTCTAATGCAGCGATTGCTAACTTAGGTGTTGATTGTTACAATCAAGGTCTGGACGATACGGAGATCATGGAATGGAGTAAGGGTTTAACCCTTACTGGATCCACGAATCCGGCTCGTAGAGTAGCTAAGATACCTACCCCCTTTAATGCCAAGAACCCTTGGAAGGAGGAGTATCAAGGCTGCGCGGATGTCTTTAACTGCAATGGATGGGGTAAAGCGGAAGCTCTGCCTTATTTAGTATGCTGGTTAAAGGAAGGCGACGGAAAAGGAGCCGTGGAACAATGGAGAGATTCTCAAATAACAGGACTCTCAGCCCATATGAAGTATGATGAACTCATAGAGATTGCTTCATATTTATATGGGAATATAGTTGGAGAAGACCCTTGGCTGACGTTCACTAAAAGAACACAGAAGCCCAAGGAGTCTGCCAAAGTGTTCGGCTTAGAATGTCAACGACTGTTGCATAAAGCCAGACCTCAATGGAGACTAGATGATGAATGCTTCCTAGATGAGATGTTTAAACAATTCATTGAAGGATTGCGGAATCAAGAACACAGGACAGTAGCCTGTGAAGCTTGGAAGAATGATGCCTCTTTGACAGATTTGTTCCAGTCCCTAGATCATTATGATCGAAAGGCCCGTATCTTTGCCGGGAAGGTACCCCAACGGATGTCAGCAATGATAATCCCGGAGGGAATACCCGAAACCGATTCATCCGAATCAGGGGAACCTGACGAAGATGAAAACGTTGGGGCCATTGGCCAAGGGAACCCCCGGTACAACCGGAACTGGGGAAAGAAACCGGGTTACGTCAAGGAGAAAGTGATCACTTCTAAACCTCCTGTGACTCAACCCGATACCAAACCCACGACGGGTCCTTCTTTATCAGAGGACCTGGTTAACAATTTGGTAAAGAAGATTACTGAAAATCTTAGGAGGCCTAAGCCTGATAGGACTGTTGTGACATGCTTCCGATGTCAGGAAACTGGGCATTATGCTGCCGAGTGTGAGGCAGATAAGCCAGTTTATAGAAACACTCGTTACCGGAGCAATCCGGGTAAGGAGGACTCAGTGAAGAAGGAAAACTGAGAGGGGGTGTCCACAATGGCAACCGGATTACCCCCAGAGTGAGTGATTGCCATGACTGCCAGCCTATCGCAGCTTGCGGTACTGGCAAGAATCCTCTAGCGATTTCGCCCAGCAGTGAAGCTAAGGAGCCTGATCAGTTCCTTACTCATGAGGCTGGGGAGACTGATAGTACACCAGGTGTCAAGAACCGGCAGAAGAACACAGAGGGGAAACCCGATATCAGTCCAGAGGGAGCGGCCAATGAGTTGGCCAGGGTGGGGTGTGCCCAGTTCCCCCCGGGTCATCCTTGTCTCGAATTCTTAAAGGGATGTGGATTTGACCTCGGCGCTAAGACGGAACTTGCTAAGTATGCAAGTAGTCCTACCTACTTGAAAGGTAGGAGGTGGTACGCAGTTGTATCTGTGAGTGGTAGATCCGCTGAGTTTCTTGTCGATACGGGTGCTAGCCACTCCTGTATTGCTAAGAGATTCTACGATCTTTTGCCTACGAATCATGAAACTTTCACAACGGAAGGAAATGCTCGTACGGCCGACGGTAGCATGATACAAACGTTCGGTAGAACATGTATGAGGTTCAGTCTACAGGAAGATAAGGACTTCATCCTTACCCCTACTGTGGCGAACATCGCGGATGATGGTATACTCGGTCTGGATTTTGCTGCATTATATGGAGCAAGGTTAGATTCCCAGAGGGGAATATTGGAAGTGAGAGACCCGTACCATCTCGAAGTACAATGTGTACTTAGGCAAGTAAGCAGTGTAGCCAGTGTAGCCCAGACTGTTAAGATACCACCAGGCACAGCCTGTGATGTCTTATGTCGAGCGGACAGACAGTTTTCAGGAAAAACTGGAGTTGTAGAGCCAGACATGGCCATGTTGTCAAGTATCGGATTGGAATCCGCTGATGTTCTAGTAGCTAATGCTGCTTGGACGGTGGTTCCTATATCCAATACCGGTAACAAGACTGTCTATGTACAGAAGGATACGATCCTTGGATCGGTTGTCTTATCCGAATTGATAGAAGACTGTAAACATGTTTCGGCACCCGGAGCCCCTTCCTCACCCGAAAGGAGCCCGGAACTAGACACTCTAGTAGCCGAAAGCCATGTAGAAAGTGATGAACAACGTGAAGCTCTAACTGACTTGTTGTACAAGTACCGTAAAGCTTTTGCAGCACCGAGTGAACAATTGGGGCGTACCGATAAAGTACTGCATACGATTGACACTGGTGAGAATGAACCTTTTAAGATTCCTTATAGAAGACTCCCACTAGCCAAAAAAAAGGTAGCTGAGGAGGAGATAGCTAAAATGCTTGAACAGGATGTAATAATTCCATCAACCAGTCCTTGGTCTAGCCCTGTGTGCATGGTGACCAAGAAAGATGGTAGCATCCGTTTCTGCATAGATTACCGGAAATTGAATGGTATGACCAAGAAGAATTCATATCCCTTACCACGGATCGATGAGACTATAGACTCCCTTGGAGGTAAGCAATGGTATTGCTCTCTAGACTTACAATCCGGGTACTGGCAAGTGGGTATGCATCCGAAAGATATGGAGAAGACGGCCTTTTCCAGTCATATTGGATTATTCCAGTATAATGTGATGCCGTTTGGATTGTGCAATGCACCGGCGACATTTGAAGCCATGATGGAAACTTTATTAAGTGACCTTTTATGGAAGAAATGTCTCGTCTATCTAGACGATGTGATTGTCTTTGGAAAGACATACGAAGAATGCTTGGAAAATTTAGGTATGGTCCTGGAAAGGATCATAACTAATGGTTTGAAGCTGAAACCCAAGAAGTGCGATCTTTTCAAAAGATCTATTAATTACTTGGGGCGAATAATCTCGAATGAAGGGATTAAAGCCGATCCGGAGAAACTGGATGCCGTGTCAAATTGGCAAGCACCCACGAATGCGAAAGAAGTTAGGTCCTTCCTCGGATTCTGTTCCTACTACCGGGACTTTATCCCAGGATATTCAAGGGTTGCCTTTCCTATCCAGAGTTTGTCCCACTGGACACCCGGGATCAGAAAGGAACGATTCCCTTGGGGACCCGAGCAAGACGAGGCCTTTATGAAAATAAAGGATTTGTTTGCTATCACACCTGTGTTGAGATACCCCACGGAGAATGATCATTTCATTCTAGATACTGATGCTAGTAATGAAAGCATAGGAGCCGCCCTTTCTCAGGTCCAGGATGGGGTCGAAGTTCCTATAGCCTTCGCTAGTAACACGTTGAGTAAATCTCAAAGAAACTATTGTACCACTAAACGTGAGTTGTTGGCTGTGGTGGTCTATACGAAGAAGTTCAAGCACTTTTTGTGGGGGAGTGATTTCACTCTACGGACTGATCACTCTTCCCTCAGATGGTTATTGAACTTCAAAGATGCAGAGGGGATGATAGGTCGCTGGTTAGCGCACCTATCCGAATTCGGTCTAAATCACAGCCAGATTGAACACCGAGCCGGGGCAAAGCATTTGAATGCAGATGCTTTGTCTAGAATCCCAGTGAGGAAATGTGCAAATGCTGAGTGCACTGATTGTGGAGCACACAATGCTGTGTTGGCAGGGGTTCGAGTTCCATTCGAAACCCATCCGGAACATGTCTTGAATTGGTCCTTGGAGACCATCAGGCAGTTCCAGAAGTCTGATGCAGTCACATCACGTTTGATTAAATTCCTTAATCAGGGTATCTGTCCCCCAAGACCCGTAGTGTCATTGGAGAACAGAGAGATGAGACGATTCTTAGCTCAATGGGCCGAGCTAAAAGTCCGGGATGGTATTCTGTTTCGATGGAAGAACCATTCTAATAGGAACAAAACCTTGCAAGTTGTCATACCTAGTGCTATGCGACGAGATATTATGTATTTCTGTCATGGACATAGAACTAGTGGGCACTTTGGAAAGAAAAGGTCTCTAGAACGTCTGACCAGACGATACTATTGGCCCGGCATGAGTACAGATCTCACCCGATGGGTGGAGACCTGTCCCGAGTGCTGTAAGAACAAACCAGGACCCGGGTTAGGCAAGCTGCCATTATCCCAGGAACTGTTTGGTGTAAGGTTTGCTAGAATAGCTGTTGACATTATTAGTGGGATTCCCCCCACTCCTAGTGGCAACACGTGTATGATGGTCGTGTCTGATTATTATACCAAGTACACCCGAGTGTTCCCTTTACCGGATCATAAGGCTGTTACTTGTGCTATGGCCTTTGTAAAAGGGTGGGTGCTGCACCTAGGTGTCCCACTCATGTTACATAGTGACCAAGGCAGAGAATTTGAGTCTAGTCTGTGGCAGGAGATGTGTAATTGTCTGGCGATCTGCAAGACAAGAACTAATCCCTATAGACCACAGAGCGATGGACAAGTAGAGAGATTCAATAGGACTTTGATCCAAGTATTGAAGTCTCTGGTAAATGAGCAGATGGATGATTGGGATGAACAATGTGAATTCGTGGTACATGCCTATAATGGCACTGTGCATTCGAGCACAAACTGTTCTCCTAATCTCCTCGTTTTTGGAGAGGATTTGATTATGCCAGCCGATTTGGTGTTCGGCGTAATAAGAATGAATCCGGAAGCCCCTTGCCAGGTGATGTTTGTAGAATCCCTACGGGATAATTTCAAACAAGCCTATGAGAGGGTTAGAGACGAGTTGCAGAAAACTGCGCGTTGGCAGAAAGTTGGCTATGACACAGGTCTAAAAGCTAGATTTTTTAATCTAGGGGATAGAGTACTGCGTCTACACCAACCTCTAGCTAACCTGAAATTAGCCAGTAATTGGGATGGACCTTTCACTATAACTCAGGTTATTAGTGATTGCACAGTGATTATTAAATCACAGCTTGGTAAATGTTACAAGTCAAATGTAGCGAGACTACGCCCATGGAGGGGGAGGGATACCTCCACCGAAATGTACGGCGATGGTCTATTGGAAGTAATGGAACAGAGTCGTGTTAAGCAACTCGAAGTGGTACCGACCCGAAAGCGAGGACCCGGGCGGCCACGGAAGGTTGCAGACCCGAAGAGGGTGGTGCCCCCTGTCGTAACATCCGGAAAGCAGGGGAAGATACAAAAAGTCTCGGCAGGCGCAGGTAAAAATAAGAGGAAAGGTCCCTCTAAGGCTAAGAAGACCTTGGAAAAGGCTCTTATGGATACCAGGTCAATAAAAGAGGCCTCAAAACCTCTTAGACGCAGTCCAAGGTTGCTACAGACTGCCGTAACCTAGCCTGTTAACACAACGAGTGTGTTGTCCTGTACTGTGTACTGTTATATGTTGTAACCTAGTTCAATGTATATTTGAGCCGGTCAAGAGTCTCTGGAAAAGGTCCTATGACAATGAACCCATGGTTTTGGACGGATAATCCGGTGGATAAGCTTATGCTATCCATAAACTCCAGAATACCTAGCGAATTGTCATAGTCGAACCCTGAGTACGGACGGACGACCGATCGGGTATTGTATTGTTTTTATGTAAGGGCGCGTGACCTAATTAAGGGCACGCGGGAAAGTTGTTGACCCATTTTCGAATGGTCACGTGAGGCGCCGGTTTGATCATGCGCAGCGATTCAAGTTCGAGTATCCCGCCATATTGTCTTATTCCTGCGAAGGAAGAAGACGTGGCCGAGGGTGGTCTTGCTCTTGTTGGAGTCTGATAGCCCGTGACAGCCATATTCCGAGGTGTGCCCTCGTTAAAAGGCACCCGCCTTTCACTGGGTAAGCAGTACTCACTGCTTATCCGGTGGATTGGGATATTTTATCCCCGAACAGCCACTTCTGTCGATGGCAGAAGAGGCCGTCCGTCTTGGCGGCGGTGCCGGTGCCAGCACCCCGCCAGAGTATGGAAGTGGTTCTCCCAAGAGTCCCACTTATACATACGACGATCAGCAATACGATGCTGATTGTGATCAAATGGATCAACAAATGAATGTTGATCAGTACTTCTCTGGAGTAGACGAGCCAGGTCACCACTGGAGGCGCTGGAGAGACAGACAAATGGGGGAAGGAAGAAGCCACATCTTCCATCTCCTACTGGAACTCCTTCCCATTATGGGCGAGCACCAACTCCACGAGGTGCACAGAACCCGACATTCTTTGGTGTCAGTGGACCGAGTGGCCAGTCCGCCCGGAAACACGCGCCTTTGAATGTCAAAGACCCGAAGCAGTACCCTGCTATAGGCCCACCCGGACCAGAGATGCAAATCTTTGATCAGTACGGGAGGGTCAAGCAGGAACTGCCGACAGTAGGAGGTCAAGCTCCCCGACCTACAATGAGTGCTGTGGTGAGACAACGTCCACCCGCACCATTGTTGACGGCCAAAGACCTTAGAAGGGAATTGTCACGGTTGCCCCTGGTTCAGGGATTACCAACTCAAGGCCCTTCTTCGACCACTGCTAGTGCGGTTACTACTGCGGTTGCTTCTTCGCACACGCAGGTAGCTGTCACTGCGAGTGGGTCTGGAGCACAGCCGAAGCCTCAGGGTCAGGTACCCCCACCTGGTGCTGTGGTTCATCGGCCTAAGCTGATCCAGACAGTGGAGACCTTCTTCAAGAAGGAGGACAAATTGTCTTGCAATATCCAGAGCAAACAATTTGAGACGCTACAGCACCATCTGGAAAACCTCCACCTGGACATGTATCGTCGGACCGTGTCGAGCACTCTCCAGTGTATTGACGCGATCCAGAAGTCAGAGATCAACCGAATCTCGACTCAGATCAAAGCGGATGTTGCCAAAGATAAGCAGGAAGCTGCTAATCTGCGGCAGGAGGCCCTATCCGAGAAGGAAACAGCTTCTCAGATGCTCGACCTAGAACGAGCAACGAACATGAAGAACCAGCAAAAGTTCTTCAAGGTCTTCGGAGTTATCATGGATAACTGGGACGGTACACCTGAGCATGCTTTGAAGCTGTTCGAAGCACGCCAAAAGGTGAAACTTACACCTGCTGTCCCCGCATTGGCACCTACGGATGGAACTGGTATGAACCCCCCTGTTCAGCCACTGGCTCAACAACCGGGTCCAAACCAGCCACCCGAGGAGAACATGGAACAGTAAAAAACTGTTGCATGAAGATCGGACATAATTGTGTGTCCCGGGGTTCTATTACCCATGCATTGTTGGATAAGAAACCATTTTTTTATCCAACCCGTATTGATTCGGGTACCAAACTGTACCCTAATCCGGAAACTGAAAACAGAAGGAGAAAACAAACAAGTCACTCTGGAGGAGGAGTACGAATGCTGTAAACACCATAATTGTACTGTGCCACAATGTAATGACTGTGCCTATTATAAAATCATGGACAATTTACACTAATATGGACTTTTGAACTACAAACCGGATTTACTACTACACCACTACTATTTGTGAGCTAGCACTACAGGCATCAGGGTTTAGCTACGCCCATAGAGTCCATCAACAGTCTACAACTGGATCTACTATAACCTCCAGTTAGCTAGCACTACAGGCATCAGGGTTTAGCTACACCCACCAACAAGTTTTACTATAGCACTTCAGGCATCAGGGTTCAGCTCGCCCATACCAAGCCATCAGCAGCATCCGACTCCTGTTACATCCTCCAATCATGAAAACAAGTAACTTTGTTGATATTATTATATTGTATGTAAAATTGTATTTATAACTATATAATATCTTTTATAAAGATATATTATTATATAAGGGTACCTATAAATATACTGGATCTGCGAATCCTAAAAGTTATTTAAGGTAATCCTAGACCTATAACTGTCTATATAGGTCATTCCTGGTCTCAATATATTAAGAGACTATAATTCTTCTGTAACTTGTAAATATAAAACACTAAGGTATAAACTGAGCTGCGTCTCAAAAGTATAAATATTTTTCTATAAAATAAGAGAAGGTCCAACGGGTTTCTCTAAACTTAGTATTGTATTACTCAGGTTAATACCTAATTGTGTTCATATAGTATCAGATTAATTGTCCATATCTGATCATTAATATTTAATTCACTCTGTAAAGTAGACAGAGCTGTTAATTTAAAAAGTCGAAAATTTTTTTTCCGGGTTCAATAACCATAATACGATCATTGTTAACAACCACCGGTCCTTTTCAGGACCCTACTGTTGTCAAAACGTTACTATAAATCTGTGATAATTGTATATTTATCATTTATGGTTGTTATAAGCTAGTGATGGAAATAACATGAACGACACTCGATGCTATTATTGTATAATTTTTCAGAAATAGGATAGTCTTATACTATAGCCTATTTCACATCGAGCAAGTGTAATTAATACCCCTTTTTAGTATTGTAAACAATCACTTACTAGGTTATTAATACACTGCGGTTTAATTACCCCCAAGTTATTGTCTAAGGGGGGCAGTGTAGGGGTATGGTATTTTACACTTTAACGTTCATGCACCCGTGAGACTCAGACCTAGGTCCTTCGGGTGTGGTGGGGGAATCCGGATGGCAGGTGGCAGCACCTGCCTCTGGGTTCGTATCCACTACACCAGGGGGCCTACCACTCGTCCGCCACACGTCACGTGGCCGGTCTGAGTTTCGCGGGCTTTTCCCCTATATAAGGCTGGTCCTAGCCCTAGGTTCCTCAGTAGTGGTTTACCCACTGCTCAACCAGGTTGTTACCCGAAAGGGTAACCGAATGCACTAGCAGCATGTAGTCCTCTGAGGCTGTGATCGTATGTAACGCAAGCTCTGAAATAAAAGCTCGGTTGCCTACCCGGAAACTTTTCTCTCTCTTCGTTATGATTTAATCTAACTTAACGAGACGAACCACTACACTTTTAAGTACTGCTTATAAATATGTCATGGTCATTGGTCACCATGATGCATGAATGCAGCCCTGGCGAGTAACTCACCATGGCTGCATTTATCCATTACGTCGACCCTGGTAGGACTGTATCAATCTCACTAGGGTCAGCATGATGCTCCAATGAAGTGCTAAAGGACTTGGTGCATCATGCTGACCAATGGACATGATACACTCCTGCATAAACGGCCATTAAAGTGTTAACTGGAAGGAAACTGGGCATTTGTTAGTCCAATGGATTTCACTGGTGGTAATTTCTTTTAAATCAGTGAAGGGAAATTTTTAATTTGGATGTAAATTGGATGGGTATGATAAAAGTTATTTCCTAATTAACCAGTCCAGCTCACCTTTTCCATAGTGATTTCCGGATGCTTAAGCCTCTACATAATTGTGTATTATTTGAACCAAGTGTGGCCAAATGGTATTTATGTATAGGAAATGAGGTTTTATGATGTTTATGGCATGAAGAAATGAGCCAATACTTGTAGCTGGGGAAGCATTAGCTTTACTGTGCCATCTACAATCAAAGTCAATTTGTCCTTGATTGAGCCATTTGCATTCATCAAGCTTCAGGTTTCTTTTTAGGTATCCTCTTTGTTATCCAAGTGATAACAGTCATAACCTTATACCTTTAGACAATTGTTAACGTATCATGCCCATTAGCCGTCATATTGCATGAATGCAGCCCCGGCGAGTAACTCGCCTTGGCTGCATTCACATATCGTGCCTGTCCTACAAGGTTAATACAGTCCCCGTGAGTCGGCATGATGTGCCAATGATGTGCCGGCAAGCAGTCTTGTCAGCACTTAATTGTTGCATCATGCCTACTCAGGTAGCAAGGATACATTGGGCCAATGTCGGCTTATATTGGGCCAATGTCGGCTTATATTGGGCCCAGCATTGACAAGCATGGCCCAATGCGCCATTGCTGATTGGGTACCAATGGGCATGACAACTACTAACTGGCTCTTAAAGGGTTGACGACATATCCTTTGTTTACAGAGTGCACAACTCAATATCCGATTGTCATCAGGGCTGCTAAAAAAGCCCTTTAAAGGCCGCTAATGCATACACTCCCAGAGGGTTTGCATCATGGGCGTGGACTGGTTACCAGATTTAGTCTTGTGTAGGTGTTATCCATATGCTATAGTAAGGGTGAGAAAGTAAAGGGAACAGTGCTGCCCTCTGGTGCCTTTATTTGCTATGCACAGACCTTGATTATAGAGGTGAGTGGTTACTTTGGCAAAGTCACCACTCACCTTTGACAGGGTTAGGTACCGTTAAAGCTCACCATGGCTGGGATTAGAACCAGCAATCTCCTGATCCAAAGTGCTACACCCTATGCATGAGGCCACGGGGCCAGATGATGGTGTTGGATTAGATGAGTCTTATATATGGGACCCTATGGATACCGCATATATTTGTATGTCAGTAAATGCATAATGCATTCTGATGCATTTTGATGCATCCTAATAATATATAATAGAGCAGGCAACCAGAAAGGGACATCCAATCTAGGCCACATGGATGATCCTTTTTGCTTGCCTGCTCACTGATACAGACTGTGGTATAAACGCAATGTGTGATGATTATGGATGCACTCGTTGACTTTAGGGCCTAGATTTTTCTGGCCCTAAAGTCAACTTGCACATCCATAATCTTCATATACATGACATTCATGATGTGACCTACCTGGGAGTGAGTGACAATGGACTCAAAGACGGCGTACTCCTTAGCACCCGATACACTGGGAGGTGGGCGATATATAATGAACACAAGCTGAATCCCGAACAAAGGAATGAGCACAAAGGTTGCCTTTAGCGCCCGTCTGCAGGAGAAACATATTGATATGAATTTACAATACAACAGATGGCATGTTCTTTACAGTAAGGCCCAGAGAAGTAGGATTTTATTGATGATACTTCTCCTGAAAGAGATTTTCTAGGGGGATAGATTGGTGGATCTTCACAGACGTGCACAAATTTCCCAGTCTCCCCTTCTGTTCTATAGTTACACTCAAGTCCATTCAGTGAAAAGGGGGTAATTTTTTTTTCATTCACCCTAAGACGGGTGTATTTTTTTGGGTGCCCCCCCCCAATCCACCTACTCCCCATCTTATTAACAGTCGCTGCTCCACAATATTGAAAATACAATGGATGAAATAAAGAAGGACTATTTTGAATCATCCTACATAAAATCTGGTAAATCTAAAGAGGTCTCTTGGACTATGGGTAGTAAAGGGTGTAAACTTGTGCAGGTTTATCTTTACCTGTAGTTTGACGGCTCGTTTGGGTGTGCTTGTAATTGCGTTAGGAGTATCCGTAGGATGTTTACCAGGAAAACTACATTCATCTGAAAATACAAACACACATAAGAATGTGTAGTAGTTCTAAAAAAAAGCTCTGTGATTTAGTATTGATATACAAATGCACTTGGTTGATCAGGCGAGAAAAATAAAGCCATAAAAATATAACTCTGTCTGAAAGTGCAATTGCACCAGGGTCTTGTAACTGGCCTACTACAATTGGTATGGTGTGCCAATGTACTTGGGGGCCTTACTCAGGTGCCCTGAGGTATGAACCCTTAGGGAACCACTGTACAGGAAGCAGCAAAAAACAGAGGGAATTCTCTATATTAAACTCCCACTATGCCTCACTCATCAGTGGCCAGGAACTGGAAATACTACTCACTCTTCAAGCAGAGGTTGTGTTTTTTTCTGGTCTGAAACATATGCTTGAAAAGTGACAAGTTCAGTGATATTCTGGTGGTCACAAATTGCGTGCCATCATATGGTGCTAGGTACAAGTATAAAGGGACCCTATTAGTTGGCAGTGTGTTACAGCTTGAAAGGGGATATGCAAACTCATGTCATGGCAGATATGATCGTTATACTATAGATTAGTACTAGAACAGCCATATTCCATGGGGGGCATGGAATACAATATGCTTGTATTCAATGGGGTCTGCCATCTTGGATTTTGAAAGGAGCTTTTTTTTGTATTGTAATTTCTTTTATTTATCCTGGAAGAATACATATCCAATTATAGAATGTATTTGCGTATTTTCCAGCCGTAGTAGTCATAAATTGATCCGTTAAGCGGGTTTTAAGTGACAAATGAATGTCACAGAAGATATGCAGTACTATGCAAAGGTTGCATAGTCCTGCATTTGGTTAGTAACTAATAATGTTTTGTTATTACATAATTTGAAAGAGATGAAAGATAATTATGATGCACTGAAATTTGAGGCTTGTTATACTAGTGTTTATAGTGCTGTGTTCTCTGGTGTTCCTAACAGCAGCCTCGATTAATAATACATTTAAAGGTCTGCAAAAAGCAGATAGAAAGAAAGGAGGGGAAAAGAATAAAGTAGAGAAATAGAAACATAAAAAGGACAGACAGGACAAACAATACATATAATAAAGGATTCATACCGGCCACATCAATGGCGGGTATGGATCATATGTGCAAAAAGGCCTAGATATTGCATTAAACTGAGAATCAATGTTAATTATAACAGACTTCATGTGTGTATGGTTTTACTTACCCAACCACCCAGGGAAGAGACACTATGAGCTGAGCTGTTTTTCTTTATCTAAAAGCAAATAACCCCATAGGCCATGACATAAATGTAAATGTCCACTCCCATGGAACATTTTTGCGCCGCATTCACCTCGGTGAGGCCTGTCCGCATTCAACTCCGCCTATAAGGCGTCGTCGAATACAGACAGCGTCACGTTGGTGGATACGATGCAAAAATATTCCATGGCCATGGACATTTGCTTATCTATCCCTCAATTAATTTCAAGTAATACAGAAGGCGAGGGAGATGTTTCCTTCTACAGTGAACACTTTAGGCCTCAAAACGGCCAAAAACGGCCGTGTCTAGTTTCCTCAAAATGGCCATTTTTGCCGATTTTCACCGATTTGCTATGGCATGACAGTAGGAGATATCAGGAGTGACATGTCCCCAAAAATTCTATTGCAGAAAATTCTATTTTCTGCAATTATCTAAGGTCTAAACGGTGAATATGGTATAACTTTGAAAGTGACGACCACAGTAGACACACAGGGTTTATAAGGCAATTAAAGCTAGCTGACCATATAATGGACCATAGTCACCAAGAAATCGAAATATTGAACCATCATATCATGCAACTTTAGAATAGAACCCTGTGAACTGGACCAACGCTTTGTTAAGCTAAACTATGGCGTATAGTGACAGCCATTTGAGGTGTGCGAAAGGGGAAAGAGAGGGAAATCCTTCAGTTGATTCTTGGGGTACAGCAGAAAAGCTGTAGGTTTCAGGTTCCTCGACATAATCTTGAAAAGCAGGTCAGTCACTATATTGCATTATTTCATGTGAATAACAACACCCCATGGCCATAACCCCACCCCTATGGAATAACAACCCCACCCTGCTATTTTAATTCCCTCTGAGTCAAATCAAAATGAACAATGATGAAATCCCCAGATTTGTTTATTTTCATTTATTCACATGTCATGAGCCTCTTGTTCAGGGTCTGCCCTTATCAGAGACAAAACCTCTGCGGTGGATCAATGAAAATGTACTTCTAGGATTTTCACCTCTATTCATTCAGCGTCTCACCTCTATTCACCTCAGCATATTCAAATTTTAAATTATGAAAATCTCTGAGGTAAAAGGGCCAGACTCAGACCTGCCTAGGCTACATTTCAATACTCATGACCTCAGCAATATTTTCGCTAAGGCCCTAATGTTGAAGCCAATTTCATGAACAGAGCCTCGACCATTTCTATGTTTAGCCCCATATTGACTGCTAATATTGACTTCCACAGTTCTGGAACTTGCTACCCACAGTCATGGCTTCTCTTTCCTATACAAAGGGACTAGAGAAGCAATATATGGATTATCACGCTCTCTTGTACATCTTTAGAAGTCACTACTTATAGCAAAATGGAGCAAAGAAGAAGAAGAATGGCGTTGTGGCAGTAATACATGTATTGGACGGAGATGGTCGGTAGGTTGGATTCATTTCTTCTTTCTATTTTTGAA
The DNA here is from genome assembly GCA_949317995.1 of Acholoe squamosa. Lineage (NCBI taxonomy): Eukaryota > Metazoa > Annelida > Polychaeta > Phyllodocida > Polynoidae > Acholoe > Acholoe squamosa. Next base: position 4,034,779 of record OX439045.1, read on the forward strand.
AAAAAATTATTGTATGGGTAGATATATGCTGGATTCTTTGATTTAATGGGAAGAAAATGTAAAAACATGATTAATAAGAACTGTGAAAACTTGTTAAAGAGATTTATAGAAAAGCCTTTGTCTTGAGACCCATAAAATGGAGGTGAACATTTAAGAAAAGGGCCCTTTTAAAAATTTGTCTTTGAAAAATTCTCAAAATTAAAAAAAGGGTGTCGGTTCGGTCCTGATTGCTAAGGCCTAAAAGGTTCTTTTAGGTCTAGCTATTAATTCTTTTAGCAGAATTTTATTATACAATGTACAGGAAGATGGAATCTAGAAGAAAATGTGTAAATGAAGTCTACTGTATGATGGCCTATGCATACTGTAACAGGATCCGATCCCAATCAATTGGCACCAATCAAAGACTTGTACCTACATAGTTTGATTGCCAATAAAACTAATTTAACTTTCAACTTCAACGATCCAAGATGCCCCCATCGTATTTTAAATATCTTAGCTTGAAAACAGTCCTTGACTGCTTTCTGTTCATCTATTTCACCTTTACATTTGGAAAAATACACCAGATAGGTATGTCCAGTGCCTTTTGGGTTCAAAGGTATAACGGCTTGTCATGGAGCCAAAGTGAAGATGACTGTGTCTCACCATTAAGACATACTAAGACTGAGCGTGAAGTTTTTTGACTTAGGAGGTTCTTGACCCAGCAAATTGTCGTGAGTCCTCGTCAACCTGTGTGAAGTGGCTCACACATGTTGCTAGATGGAACACGACCTTGTTATAGCACAAGATCACCAGGAATAGCAATTGCTATGCCACGTGAGTCTAACACACAGTGGCGAAAGATGACGGAATGAGTTATCACTCAAAAAGGAGTCACCATTGATGACCAATCATGGCGACAGATGACGACAATTTGCTGGGTGACCGGTCTCTGAACAGACATGAAGGTACACGAAACAGCAGAATTCCAAAAGAAATTAACAGAACAAATACTCCTGCAGGCACATGTTTAAAGTAAAGTTCATTCTTAAATATCCTTCATGAGGCTGCAGGGGCTTCCTGTTTGTGACAGAATTCAATGTACAGCTCAATAAAGCAGCCATTTAGAAACAGTCAGAAACCTGAATTTCACATTTGCATCAATTATTTAAGACATATATATGAAAAAAGATAGAAGGAGTAGTACTCACGGCTAGACTGAGCAGGTTGGGGGTGTATATGAGCCACTCAAAGTTGTCATAGTTCTGCACCCAGCAACTGCAATAGATTAAAAAGAAAATCAAGATAAATTTTCACCGGGTATACTATGTTGGTCCATGTAAGCATCTAGGACTTTAACGCTGCAACCTGAAAACTTCCATGATTCGGCCCACTTTTATCAGAAACAAGCTGATGATATTGAGAAATTCCAAAGAACATATTTACATTAGCTTTAACGCCCTTCAATGTCATTCATTCACTGCCCCCCTTTTCCTCCTGTCCGACGTGCTGACAGCCAAAACATCCAAGGCCTTTCCCACTGATGAGTGCATTAGTCGACTGTCCTAAGAAACTCTGGAGGGTGCTGCTCCTATAGTAAAAGGAAGAGCTGGCTAAAAATGCCCTCATTTCCAGTCCTTTCTTTTCATGTAGCTATAACTTGGCCCTTTTGTTGCTCACAAGTGACCATTCAAGTATGGTGCTACAAAAGGGGGATTTGAGTAGGTACCTAGTTGGGAAAAGTCAGTCAGTATAATATACTATAGAGTGTGTGACATGAGGAGGTACCTGATAATGCAGCTCTCTCTGTTTTAGACAAGGCAGGTGACTTTTCAGACTAATGTGGTGAGTGCAAGTTGAATGGTGAAGCAGAGCGTGACTTCTTTTGAAAAGAGGGTACCTACTGACAGCTCTTTTTACCATAGGAGCAACACGCTCCTGTGCAGTCATACCATCTTGAAGAATGCCCTGCAGGGCAGGACAATAATATTCTAAGATACAAATATGTGTGCTGCAAACCAGTGACCATGCTCACATGACATGGACACATGAATAATTACTATAGCTCTATTCCTTCATCTAATTAAAATTGGCAAGATGATGGTAAACATGTTTATCATGTTACTATATATTATAAACCTGTACAGGTGTTTATATGGCTTGTGTCTGTATATGAATTGATGTTGAGTTTGTTATTGCTCCAAACTTTTCCCTTCTAAATGAAATCTCTGAAATACAATATAGAGTGCATTTTTGTTAATACTCGATCCAAGAAAATTGCCATGGTGCCTTAAATCATGATGTATCAGAGATTATAAAACAGCAAGCAGTGCTCTGCTGCAAGATAGAAGTCACCTTGAGTGCATTATAGGAGTACAGTGCATACCTGAGCAAGGTCACGGTAGCTGTATACAAATCAAAGGCCATTGATTGGTCTAGACATATCTTGATTGGGTACTTAACTGTCTTGAGGGAATGTCCAACATTTTATAAAGATAATAGACAACTCTTTCTTCACATCTTGACTGTCTGTTGTTCTATAATGAATGAATGCATCTAACAGAGAGGTTAAGTTATGTACAGAAACAGGCATGTCTAGCATAATACGGATCGGTAGGCTGAACGTGTACATGTTACCAGTGTACATGTTACAAGTGTACATGTTACCAGTAGGCACATCTTAACCTCTTTCATATAATGAGAAAGGCACGTGAAGCTGGAGGCATTTTGTTGGATAAGGGTCACATTGTATATCTTTCTTAGTTTATTTCTTTTTAGATCAGGACGCCCAAACAATGTGTTTCATTGTTTTCCCCACATTTTTACAATCTAAAATATGGAATCGATGTTTGACTTACCTTTCATCCGCATACAGTGTTCGGGGTATGCTGTATATGATGACAGGAACCCAGGGGAAACCTGCAGACAATTAGAAAAGTCAAATGTTTAAAGGATTTTACATTCGACCACGTTTGACTACTGTAAATAAAAACGGCCATATTTCAAAGGTCCATTTTTGAATACCGTAATCTCCCACGTATAAGGCGCAGCCCGCATATAAGGTGCACCTAGAGTTTTGGAAAATTTTCAAAAAAATGAAAAATTCATAACTTTGGTTCTACTGAATGAATTTTCAAAATTCAAAAACCTATGGGTAGCTTGGGCCACCTTGCACCTTATTGGGCCCCATTTTGTCCTATTATGACCAAGGGGACATGTAAGATATCAAAAGAAAGGTCTTGGTGTCCCCCTTGTGGATCCAATGAGAACTAAAACCTTCCGTATAAGACGTGCCTTGTACGCGGGAGAACACAGTGCATCCTCTGTATATTTAAAGCTGACGTTTGTCTTTACAACAGATCTTAGGTGATATTTTGAATACAGTAGGGATCTATTGCATATATAAGGAAATGTCAACGATCAGTGAATAATTTAGCATCGTATTCACCTACGGGTTTAAATTGCTTTTAAATAAAGAAAATCAATGATATTTACTGATTTTGAAGACATTGTGTCGTCTCGATTTGTTTTTGTCCGCCATGACACCTTGCTCGACAAAGTAGGTCACGTGATATGGAGCTAGCCGCTGCTTTTAGTTTCGATATAAATGTTCCTTACGCAGGGCAATATCTTCTTTTTTTAACATGGTGCTAATACTTAGATATACCTTAAACATTTCATAACATATTATTTAACTAGTTCAATCATTCTTTTACCGTAAAACTTCTAATAACCATACCTAAATACGAAACAAATTAGCTCTGTATAAATTTTAAAATGGCGCCGCTGAATATGCGAGGATCGTATTCCACATGGCATAAGAACTTGGAGGCCATTTCACCGCATTTATTCAGTCAAAACAGACAGCCATCTTGACAACATGGACATCCGTCTTTGCAAAGATGGACGTCTGTCTTTGGGTTTTAAGGTCCATATTTGAACACCACCTGCCCCATAATTGTCATATGATACTTTTACCAATGGGTCCTGTCTCCCCTCATGGCAATGGCAGTACTGAAACTTGAAAGCATGCCATACACTTTCCCACACTCTGAACTATATATCCCTTCATGATTTATCAAATAGAGACTACCTGAAACCTCCACCAGAAGCCTTTAATAGGTTTTTGGGGTTATATTTCATAACCCTGACAAAGAAGAAAAACTAAATGAAAAAAAAGGTGGGTTTGCTTATTCAAATAGATTTTTTGTTATTAAGGTTTGAGCTTCTACACTCTCAGCCCGAATTGTAAATCGGCAGCAGAGACCACTGTACTGGGTACATGACAATCTACTGTAGGGTCTATGAATTTGTACTAATAGTATGTCCTAGTGTTTTCCAAAAGATACACTGCATTGTGCTGTAAATAGAGTCACACGGTCTGAGAGTGTAAGAATTTATTTTCCACACTGGTGCACTCAGAATGAATGTGGTAAATATATGCTTCTTACAGCTATTCCCCATCCAATCTCACACTTATTGAGGCACTTATTTTTACTGAAGTCCAATTCAATTCGCTCCTGAAGTGTCTCATTTCTAAGTATTCCAAGACACTGCAATGGAATTACAGCCTCCAAGAATTCAAGTACATGCTTTTTCAGTAATTCTCACTGCCATTTTGCAAAAGACTGTTCCTTTCGTTGGGAAAGAGAGCGGCCAAGTACCTACTGCAATCAATTTGTTAAATTTTCACCCCAATTTCAAGAAGTCCATTTGGCCACTTGTGCTGGAGGGTGTTGTTCCTAAAGTAAATAGAGCTGTCAGTATGTGCCCTCTTTTCAAAACAAGTCACGCTCTGCTTCACCATTCAACTTGCACTCACCACATAAGTCTGAAAAGTCACCTGCCTTAATTGTTTAAAATAGAGAGAGCATCAGGTACCTACTCGTGTCACACACTCTATACTATACTATACTATACTATACTGACTGACTTCTCCTGACTAGGTACCTACTCAAATCCCCCTTTTCTAGCACCATACTAGCATGACCACTTGTGAGCAACACAAGTGAAAAGCTATCACTACATGGGAAGCCAGTTCTGCAGAAGAGGCACTTCTTAGCCAGCACTACCTTTTCCCACAGGTGCAACACCCTCCTGAGCTTTCTAGTAAATAAGCTATGGGCAAGTCACTGCTGTGAGTCGAGAATCATCACCTGAGCTCAGCAGGTTAATTCAAAATGACCTTCCACTAGCTACGGACTAGCTCTCAAGAAATTGTAGCAAAATCCATGCCTTTCACTTTAGGTGTTGGTAGAGTGTGACTTACAGGTATTGACATATTGTCTTTACTAATCATTGCACAGCAAAGCACTGTAATACAAGAAGTCTCTATGAAAACCATGGTGAGAGCTTTGCCTGAAATTTGCCATAGTTGTTTTAAAGGCTTTTCACCTTTTCAATGTGTATGATTACACTGGCCGGGTTTGGATGCCTCACACAAAGGGGGGGGGGGCTGAGGCAAGTGTGTGTGTGTGTGTGTGTATGTGTGTGAAATATTGGCTACATTTATCATACAGAAAATGATCTCCTCCAATGGGAGCCACTGACATGTAACGGCCATAATATAGCCATATTAAATACAGGACAAACATTAAACAGTTTGCAAAGTCCCAGCAAATTGTCGTGACTCCTCGTCAACCTGTGTGAAGTGGCTCACACATGTCGCTAGATGGAACACGACGTCTCGCTATAGCACAAGATCACCAGGAATAGCAATGGTGGTGATCACATGGCCTCACCTCAGATGGCGAGGATGGTGATCACTCAGACTCACCAGGGATGGCGACGCGGGTGATCACTCACCTCGCTAGACGAAACACGCACCTCGTCATAGCACATGTTCACCAGGGATGGCGAGGATCGTGATCACTCATCCTCACCAGGGATGGCGACATGAGTGATCACTCATCCTCACCAGGGATGGCGACATGAGTGATCACTCACTTGGCTAGATGAGACGCACACCACGTCATAATGCACATTCACCACGGATGGCAAAGATTGTGATCAGTCACCTCGCTGGATAAAACGAGTACCTCGTGATAGCACAGGTTCACCACAGATGGTGAGGATCTTGATCACCCACACTCACCAGGGATGGCGACACGAGTGATCACTCACCTCGCTAGATGAAACGCACACCATGCCATAGAGCATGTTCACCACGGTTGGCGAGGATCGTGATGACTCACACTCACCAGGGATGGCAAGGCGGTTGATCACTCACCTTGTTAGATGAAAAGCTCATGATCATCGACATTGGTAATCATGCAGCCTCACATCTGCCAGATCAAAGTATGTTTTGCCAGAGAAGGTATTGCCATATGTATCTTCCCTCTAACCACAGACAAGGTGTTCATGTTGATATTTCCCTATGTATTTTTCCTGTAACCAGAGAAAAGGTGTTTATGGATAGTTGCTTTCATTTTAGAGATACCTCTATCTAAATTCAATTGATATTCTCTCTATATAATCTTGTTTGATTCAACTCTGAAGTATTACATGGAAATCAGTGTGAAAAAAGCACATTTGATACGTATGGGACTTATACTTCATGCCCACACTTCCTAGATAGGCTACATGTTGAACAGTGGTGCTGTCTCAACAACTTTGGCAATGGTGGTGATAAGTTGCCACTGTGAGTGAGAGTGAGTGACGGATGATGCAATCCTCAGAGAGCATTGACTTGGAGTGACACAAATTCACGCATTGAGTGAGACAAAGGCTGGCAATGGTGGTGATAAGTTGCCATTCTGAGTGAGAGTGAGTGACAGATGATGCAATCCTTAGAGATCATTGACATGGAGTGACACAAGTTCACGCATTGAGTGAGACCAATGTTGGCAATGGTAGTGATAAGTCGCCATTTTGTGTGAGAGTTGATGCCAGTGGCACGGGAGTGGTACATAATCACACAGTGAGTCAGATCCATGTTGGCGATGCTTGTGATAAGCCGCCATTCTGAGTGAGAGTTGACAGGCAGTGGCACATACTCACGCAGTGAGTTAGATCCATGTTGGCGATGGTGGTGATAAGTCACCATGCTTTGTGAGGGATGACAAGGGGTGGCACATACTCACGCAGTGAGTGAGATCATGTTGGTGACTGTTGTGATAAATTGTCATGCCATGTGAGACTGACACACAGTGGCGAAAGATGACGCAGTGAGTTATCACTAAGAAAGGAGTCACCATTGATGACCAATCATGGCGACAGATAACGACAATTTGCTGGGGTGTCAGTCACATGGCCAGTCTAAGTGTCGCAGGAGGGTCTTGCCAAAAAGAGACGTGAACCAAGAATGAAAATGTGCACGTTTTTGCCTTGCTAAATAATTGTTTGGATAATTGTTTAGAGAAAACGTGCACGTTTTTTTCACTTCTCAAAACAAGTTTCCCATAGATTCTGGGGTGATTCTTTTGTCAATGCTATGAAAACAAGTTAGACCATACACCTTTTCCTCACCACTCTCTGAAAATATTTAGAGAGGTTCATTCTCGTTATCTTTTGGCAAGACCCTCAAGGCCTTTTCATCATATAATTGGTGACAACACAGAGGTTCTCATTGTACAATACTCTCTAAGCATGACGAATACCCAAACACCATGTAACCCTTATTGATCATGATCTTATCTATTCTTACGAAATAACGTTGGAATCTATGTCCCAAAGTTGCCAGAAATCTGTCGTTATTTTCACAGAGATTCCTTGTACCTTTGTGTACCAGCAAAGGCTAGTGCCACCAGGAGGACGATTCATGACGACCATACTAGAAATAATGGTGGTCGGTTTTTATGAATCGCCTTGCTGGGGCTTCTTGTTCACAACAATACAATAAAGATGGTTCACTGTTCAGTTTTACGAGGACCTCCGGCAGATTCACTGGAGAGGTTTTGAACCAGTTACCTCTTAAACTGTACCTTTCCAGATTTTCTTGTGGCATATGTATATTGTTGAATTAAATATGAGGACTATTGTCCAAAAGATTCTATACATACTGCAGTAAAAGAAACTCAAATGTACTCAAAGAATATCTATTTTTGCATAATTAGTAGAAGAACTGACTTACCCCAGGCGAGTAGGTAAAATGGCGCTAATGACTTGGGCGGCTCGAAGGCCTTAGCGATGAGGCGGTGGAGGTAGTAGGCCTCGGACAACATCCACAAGAAATTGGTACAGCGTGTGTACCGTGTCAGGATGTACAGGAACTTACAGCCACCCTAGAAAGGACAACATTAATGCTTATTTATAATCAATTATTTGTATGGCACATTGTGCATTATTTTATGCAAATAACTTCTTCCCATAGAGATAGCATTGCGGGGCCGATTGCCACACCTCGTGTGCCGATCCACTACTGCGGCTGATCCTGTACTGGAGCATTGTTCTGGATGCATGTAAACATTAAAAATGGCCAACCGCCGCTTGTACGGGGAACAAGGGCTAACACCCTTGGGGAGACATCCCTCCTCGTGGTGGATCGGCCACCTCATACGCCATGGTCGTTTAGTTCTCTCTATTTAGTGTACTTGCATTTTTTTTTATTATATGTGTATGTCAAGTAAGATATGGCAATTAGTGAACCTCCCAGCCAGGCTACATCATTACCTGAGAAAGCATAGTGAATTAGATTCTCCATTCTCTGTAATACCAGCATTTGATTCAATTCCTCTTCACATTCCAATACAAATAACCTTAAATGAAGCCATTCTAAGTCAGCACAGAGTCCATCAGGGCTGCCCTGTACTCCCATGGGGATATCCCAATAGGGCCCTCATTTTTTTTTTTGCCCAGCCCTATGCCACAAGGCTCAGTGGCCATCCCCCTCTAAAAGCCTACTCTGAAAACCCAGCTTTCGATGTACATCCCTGCCTTTCGATATACATCCCGGTTAACCATTCCCACTAAGATGGGGCACCGTCAGAGGGACTAATTTCTCCTTTACATTTATCCCCACATAAACTTTGATGGAGGTAATGGTGCATGTTTATATGCCTCGTTAGCTATTTATCTAACGCTTAACTATCCCAACCCGCCAACTGTCCTGACACCGTCATTTTTTAGCCAGGCCGTCAGAGGACTGTGACGAGATATTGATTAATAAGCAACATGTGTTTTTTGAACATTGGGACACATTTGTCAAGCTATTGTATATCTTTAACATTCCTAATTGTGACAGTGATTTTTTAACAACAGCGGATGTTTGTTTTAGGACAGGGGGTTGTTTTTTAAAGCTAAAAAGTCCCCATGTCCCTCTATCCATAATGTAAGCATGAAAATCAGACCAATAATCTTCATGATGCATGAATGCAGCTCTAGTACTTTGATGCATCATGACAATCAATGTCCACATTGCCTTGAACACTAGATCATTAGTCCTTCAAGGATTGATGATGAATTCATGGGCTGGAACAGTTTATAGTTGTGTTGGTCAGCTCAGCCTGCAGTGCACCTGGTAAATCTATCAAGGTCATATATAAAGGACAAATCTATTTGCCCACATGGCCCTAGATATTGGATGTATATACACTGACAGAAAAAAAGAGGATCAGCCTGAGTTTCACCTAGTCTCTTGTGCTGTCTGAGTATCAAGAGAGCCTCTGCTAGAGGCTCTCCCCTGACATGCCATACTCATGCTGAGCCTGCTTCAATGCCACACATTGGGAAAAAGGATCAGGATGAGTATGGCACAAGGCTCAGGCATGGTGCCATACTCAGTCTGAATCTAACTGAATACTCCAGCAAAGCAGGGGTCTAGCCCTTACACTGATGTCTGAGATTATATCATATCCACCACACCATGTGCCTCATTAGCTCAGTTGATATGGCACTGAACTCTGCATCTGAAGGTGGTGAGTTCAAGCCCCATTGAGACTTTTTGTAAAGTCATTCTCGGTAAGTCAATCTTATTGCTACAATGTAAGCATGAATATGCATTCATAATGGGGTTGTGAGAAGATTTTTCCCTATTAAGCCCCCCCCCCCTCACCCATTCTTGCACATACTCAACATCCTTTCTATCCTCTAGTCCTTAGAACCATGATATCTAAGAATATAATCTTATCTATTTAGGAATATAATAGGAATTAAAACATTTAGAGTATGATCATATCTTTGCAGTAAATGTAAAAGTAACATATGGTCCCAGGCATATTTCTAATGTTTTGGGGCTTGGAAAAAAGTAGAATACCAGATTTCAACACACAGAAGGAGCAGATCATATGAGATTTCAAGTGGAGATCTTTCAGCACAGTCAAGATGGTGTAGTGGTAACATGTTTACCTTCATATGAGAAGGTCCTGAGTTTGATTCCCGCCCAGGGGTGCTTTTGAAAAGTTGCAAGTTTTCAACCCGAAATATTTTGTTATGCAAACGATTCATTTTCTTGCTATTTTCTGACTTGGCAGACGTTGAAGATTCTGTCAGTTTTCAAGCAAGCATCTATTTCAATTAGTTACAAAGTTAGGTCTTAGAAAAATAGATTGTAATAGATGAGATGTTTCCTATTAAACTGAAAAAAAGAAAAATGTTTCTCAGCACCACCTAGACTTGAACCTGAGACCCCTCACATGCAAAGCGAGAATCCTAACACTGTGCCACCTCTACAACTGGTGAGCCAGGTTGCAATAGGCATATAAGTAGGACTGTGTAATACTTACTGAGGACATTGTGGACATTTGTCCTTACTATGGGCATTTTTCCTTACTATGGTCACTCCAGTCTGTGTTCCCTATTAGTCTACTGGGTCTCATATGACCAATGACATCTCACTGTAGTAGGTCTATGGTTGAAATAGCATATTGATAGTGCCACTATCAACACCTGACCCGCTAGCACATATAGGAGCACAAAGGAGTCACAATAAGGAGGTACTCGGTTCAAATCCCACCAAGGAGCAAAAAGGACACTGAAACCAGGAATTCACAAACTATTCATCGATTAATTAGACTGCCTTAGGAAGTTGAATGTTCGACCATCTGAAATCCTTGTGTGTATGAAATTATGGGCTTTTGTCAAACAGTGACCTTAATTTCTATATTTGTTTATAATGTTTAACAAACCAATTATGTGTTGGGCTTAATACACCTTATAACACGGTTAGAGAGTTTTCAGTGCCGAAAATGGATAATATCGATTCCTATATCTGGCGATAGAGCACCCAAAATTCACAGCGAGCGGACAGCGGGGCGGACATGTTGAAATGTACTTTGACACGAAAGTAAATTCTCCATTTTTGAAGCTTATAGACCAAATATTGCAAAATCCTTTGGACATAACATAGTTGAAACCATATTCTAACTCCCTGTCGGGTAGATTACTTGATATTAAGGCTGAATTTAACATAAAAAAATATTAAACTTTCGAATCGAGCGACTTGCCGTGCGTCTTCGCCATTCTGTCAATACTACAGGTGCCGCCGCCTGGTGTGTACAGAATGGATTATATTTTAGACCGGCGCAGCCCTGTCCCGACGTGTTCGCAGTAGTAGGTCTATGAGAGTTGGAGTTTGAGGAGTTCGCCAGCCTAAGCATACGACAACATGAAACCAAGATTGCGGAGGGCCGTCTTGTCGATTGGCATAAGAAATTAATGGATTATATCATTTTTTTTAAGGTAAATACTTAGAATTAATGGTGGAAACCGTGTTATAAATGCAATATAAAATGGATAGACTTGCACTCGTTGGCTTCATGGGGTTTAATAGAAGCATTCGCCTACGGCTCATGCTTCTATCACCCCCTGAAGCCAACTCATGCAAGTCTATCCATTATATATTACATTCCTACAGCTTAGTAGTTCAATAAGGGCTACAAATGCAGGGCTACATAACCATTACAATTTAGACTGTCTGTAAGCCCTACAATTCAGTGCTGATTAGTAACTCTTTAAGTGGGGTTGTGCCCACTGGGTAGTGTTGCTGGACTCACTCTGAAGATAGAATCCAGTAAAGTGTGATCCTATGTATTGGGATACTCTGGCAGTTCATTACACCATAGGTACGAAAGACTCCTGCAATGGTGGAGCCTGTTCAGGTAGGATCCAGCATTGCCTGAACCTCTTCATAGAGATACTCAGGCAATGTCCTATTCTCTTCTATTATGTTACTCCAGTTGACCCTGGGCCTGTCTCTAAAGAGACTCCTACACTGTGAAAGTAGGGCAGTAGAGAGGGTACAGCTAGGCCATAAACAATCTAGAGTAGAGTGTCAGGTATTGCTGGAGTATGCCTACACCCTAGGCTCACCCTGAGTATCAAAATATACTTATTTTGGCGACATTTGCCTGAGGCTAACATTAGGCTCCCGGTGAGTATCATTATTTTTTCTGTGTAACTAATGTTCTCTGGCTGAGATGGATTGAGTCTGTGTGTTACCCTAATCCTGACAGATGCTCTGCCAGCTCCCATGGGATGTTATTTATTAGTTACTGTAAATGTAGATATTTTCGCGCTGTACATATTTTCGCGAATTTCGTAGAAATTAAAAATTCGCGAATTTAAGTATATCGTGAAAATTTGATCAAACAAGCGAATTTAAGTACATCATGAAAATTTGATCAAACAAGCTGAGTGAGTAAAAAATGTGAAATTCGCGAATTTAAATACATGCAAAATTGCATTTTAATGCAAATTCGCGAAAATTTATACACGCGAAAATATCTACGTTTACAGTAGGCCTTTACAGGCTGCTAATGCATTAATGCATCATGCTTATATTGGTCGCAATAATGCATGAATGCAGCCCTGGTGAGTAACTGACTGCATACATCATGCTGACTATATGGGGTCGATACATTCCCGAAGGGTCGGAAATATGCACTAATGAAGTACTAGTGAGCAGACTCACCAGCACTTCATCGAACACAACCGGTGGGGAAGATGCACTCCTGCATCAGCAGTCCTTAAAGGGTTAACATGGAACTGTCACTACCAGAGTACAAGGTAAACCTGGATACCCTTGCCATCAGAATGTTATGCGGCTTTGATATACAAGGGTATATGGGGGCCAAACGTCGCAAATCATCTGTAGCAATCATATAAGTAATTGCCTCCGGAGGCCATTTCTGCAGCTGTTCAACGTCAAGTCGTAGCGGAGACCCTTAATATAGTTACATTACAGCCCAATAATATTGGTGATATAGTATACAGCACTACAACTGCCCTACCAAATACTATGTAGTAGTATGTGGAATTCCCATACACTAAACATCAAAAGATAAATAAGGCAGTATTCTCAAGCAAGATATAACTGAATAGGGCCTATCATGTAAAAATAAAAAAAAAAAAAAAATACCCATTTTATGTTTATATTTACATTACAGAAATTAATGTTTAATTGATGTTTTCTCAAACATTCTTTTGATTTAATGTTGAAATTATATACTTACAGAGTTGGCATGCATGCGGGATTCGGTCGTTGGAGAGACGAGTCTGTCATAAACAACGAGCACATCCCACAGGATGAAAACGAGGTTTGTGAAGATGAAGGAAGCAAAGAGGTTAATATGGAGTCTGATACGGTGCTGTACCCGCAGCTGTCTGCAATAATAATGAAAAAGAGTTTAATTTCATGGCTTGACTCATGGATATTAACGATCATGACTCACTCAAGGTGAAATAAAGAGTTTAAAATGGAAACACAAAGACATTCGGTCCTGCAGATTTCTAATTTTGCAGCCCGGTTCAACTTTTGCATAACTGAAACATAACGAGTGTCTAGAGGCAAACGACACATATAATAAAGCAAGAATAAACAGCATTTACAGTGCATGTTCACTGGAGCTCTATCTGGTGGATATACTGGGAGCAAATTAGTGTCCTGTGGCTAAGCCGAATAAACTCCCAAATAGTGGTCCAAAAGGCATTTCTCATTTAAGATGGTATATCTAGATCATTCCAAGTGTAGTGGGAACCCTTACTCCATTCGAGCCCCATATCTAATAGTCACTAATTGTTTACAAGAGGAAGGGCCCTATCAAACTCTTTGTAAATGCTGCATTAAGTGACTATCATGCAAAGCAGCTTTAGCACATTACCTAAATTCAGCCACTATAATTTTGAGGGTTTCAAATTGTAGTGCTTGTGACTAGTCGTAACATGTTGAGAAATTTCAATGCCTGCCTGGCACATCTTGCAACCATGTAGAAATATGTTGTTTCACCAGCAAAGTTGTAATGATTGTTCCATGTGCAGTGTGATTTATGTTGTTGAAAATATCTCTCGTCGAGTCTAGCTTTTAGGAACCATTATCCTGTTGTGATGCATGCAGGTTGAACTGGTAAGCGAGATCCTTACAACTGAAGGTACTCCATTCATGACATGCTAACCACAGTGAGTGCTGTAAGTGCATTGCATGTCCACTCAGCCACTATGGGATGGTTGTATTGGAAACAAATAAGTGTCCCCTGACTAAGCTGAGTTCCCAAATAACGGTCTGGAACACTCATTAGTTTGTACCTGGTGAACCCTTCTGCTACTAGTGGTTAGTTGTTGATTTCTATCATGAGCCAGGGTAGTTCAAGTTCTTCATTATTTCAATAGAAGAGGAGACAAATTGAGCAACCAGCAATCATGCACCAACAGTTTTCTGTTCACAAGAGAATAAAATAGACAGAGGTCTAGAATAATCTGTCCAACCAACTAGTTTCTTTTTTATGAGTGGAAGGCCGGGCTCATGTAAGACCATAGGATGCAAGGCTGTCTGACTTCCATGAATATATAAACTGAGAATATGAATAGATCTCTGTAATTCTTGCATGTTATCAGCAAGGAAAATGCCTCAAGTGATTGCAATAAGGGTTTGAAAGCCAGTTGGATGCCATTATGGTAGGGCCAAATAAAAAAAGGTGTGTTTCCAGTAACCCAACCGAGCAAAACAAAATCTTTTTTTTTTTTTTTTGTGGTTTTGAAGAATTTTGTCTCATTTTTTTTTCATATTTTAAAGAAATTTTCATTATTTTTTTTTAGGATTTTTCCTGTATCCTTTTCGGGTTCTTCCCCTCTCTTATAGTTGTCATTTTCTAATTATTATTTTACAATGAAATCAAAGAATTTGATACAACCATTTATATGTGATCTATCATTTCCTATATAAATGTAAAAAAAAAGAAAAGAAAAGAGCCAACAAAAATCCGACCTACCAACCCTAGCACTTTGAGCTATGTTACTGGAAACACAGCTTTCACTTTTCTTGGCCTAGGGTATGGGACTTTGCTGAATGGTATAGTAAGGGTTGTTCCAAAGAGGAAATGAATAGAAAATATCATGGCACTATCTTCAAAGTTGAAGGAAAGTGCTCTTATAAGACTGTGTTTACAGGAAAAGAGACACAGAAGGATAGTACACTGTAAAAAATAACGACGGAATCCCCGTCCCAAAGTTGCCAGAGATCTGTTGTTATTTTCACAGAGATGTCATCATTTTCACAAAGATTCCTTGTACCACCATACTGCCACCCGGTGTTTCTTGTAAAAACTATACTATCTCCATGCTATATAACTATAGTGCTTCACTGTTGGGTTTTATGAGGATCCCTGGTAGATTCAACAAAAAAGAAAATTTGCAGCGCACAGAGAGGAGAAGAGGGAGAGAGAAAGTGTAACAGAGAGAGATAGATACATAGAGAGAGAGAGATAGAGAGAGAGAGATAGATAGATAGATAGAGAGAGAGAGAGAGAGAGAGAGAGAGAGAGAGAGAGAGAAGAGGAACCCGGGGGATACAGGCAATGAGTTGTCTTGCATGTTTATTTATTTGTTTGTATGTGTTGTACGTGGTTCTTTTGTTTATTTGTGTCTTCGTTCTCATCTTATAAAATGCATATCTCTTGTTTATTTGTGTCTTCATTCTTATCTTATATAACCCATATCAAACTAGTATGCACCAATTAAACCTGTTCCCATATTAGTTAACTACATTATTATCATCTATTCGCATAGTGAAGTGGTTAATAAACACTTCAGTTAAGAAAAGTAGCCGCAAAGGGCACACTGCGATATTTGTGGCCCTTAAGGATTTGATCATTATAACCACATCCGATGTTTTATATGCCTTCTGTTCAGCCAACAGAGGAAGTGGATGTACATTTTTAATCATTCACACAAACAGCTGGGGGCCATTTCTTAACACACTACGACCTTTGTCTTTTACGTTGTAGTGAGAAGAATTACAATTATGCCATTACAGTGTCATATATACTGCTAGCTACTAATGTCTGCACCAGTACGACTGCTCTACCAAACCCTATGTAATTACTACCGTACTGGAGGCTGTTGCAAAAAAAATTGGGGAATGGGTTCTCACTGTAGCTAGTGCACTTCCAGTTCCCCCGATTCTTCACCAAAAGAGAGCAATTCCCGCCTTATACTGTAATGGAATTGACTTGATTTGAATTAGACTGCATTGCAAAACGTTGGGGGAACTGGTTCCATGGTTGGTTCCACCTAAACCCTTCCCATACTAGGTAGACTAGGCCAATGGAGGAAGGAACTAGCCGGGACTATTTTTTCTCAATTTCCAACCACTCCTAAACTACTTTTATGACCAATTATCTTTTGGCAACACAACAGGGAATGGATTCCCTGAGGTCAGTCCCAATCTTTTTGCAACAGCCCTCAGAGTGGATGTAGGACATTACCTACAATCACCTGCACTATTCCTAGGAGTCACAAATCGTAGCGGTGGTGTGCAGTCGTCGTGCCTTAAGAAATAGCCTCCTGGACTAGAGAGGAGTATAGACCTTTGCAAAACATGTGGACTTATTCACAAATTGGAAAGGCTTTAGAAAGACAGGTGTCAAGGTGTTTGTTTTCAAGTAAAGACTTTTCCTTCATCGTGCTACTTAGTGAAAAGCCATCGTCTGTTGAAGGTTGAAAGGGGCATGGGGAATATAATTGCTTCTTAATCCCTTTGTTTTTTTTTTATATAGGAACAAGGAATAAGATGTGAGCTGATAGCGATTGGTAAATTCCTAGATGTTCCAATGCACACAACAATACATTCATGCTTCACTGATAATTTTGTAAAAAAAAACAACAAAAAAACATTTTCAAAATTGTGAAATATCCTCAAAATCACCAATCATCTTCTGAACCTAGTGACGGCCTGCTCGCCATTGTCAACATTTACTTTAGGTCTTCAAGTCGGGAACGACTACCCCTGGTGGGTATTGCCAAAAGATAACGAGAAACAGCCTCTGTAAAAAAAAATTCAGAGAGTACTGAGAAAAATGTGTATGTTTGGCCTCGTTTCCATAGTACCGACAGAAAAATCAAATCAGAATGCATGGAAAACTCTTCACGCTTTATCTAAATGATTGCCTAAAAATCATTTAGATAATTAGCAATACAAAAAAGTGTATGTTTGCTCTTTTGGTTCACGTTTCCTCTTTGGCAAGACCCTCCAGCATGTTTGGATAGACAACTTTCAAATAGCTGTCTGAATTTTCTGTGTATAGAGTTAATGACTCAACCGATGTGTCAAAGGTATTTACTTTATATAAGGAAAGTGAATTAAACTTTGAATAACCACCCCATTATAAAAGTTTATTTCTACAATATGACACTTGCTTCTGTATGGAAAATGAATACGTCTTCTTATCAGCTGTTACAAGCGGAATGGATTTTCACACTTTGTCAATTTTATCGCTTACTTGCCGATTTTGATTGATAAAATCGTCTAAAAAAATTAAAACAGGTCTATCACTGTTATTCCCATGCAGATTCCCTATAAGGGAGTGGTACAACAAATTTTGACAACATCTTGTTTTTACAATGTGCTGCCAATTCAACAAGCATTTCAAGGGCAGAGCAACTAAAGTGGCGAAGCGAACACCTCTCTGTCCTTTCTTTTTGCCTCACAGCTCACCTGCATGAGAATCTGATAGCTGCACACCTGAGACGGAATCTGTTACCTTGATTTTTTTTAAACGATCAGGAATAGATGGTTCTCGGTAGCTCAGGTATAATCTCACCGAGAACCAGGTAAAATGACTATCATTGTCACAGGTAGACATTCTGTGGTTCTACAGGTAAATGTTTTCATTCCTGCCTGAGGAGAAAGGACCTTTTTTCAAAACCTCGCCAGGTCAGCTGTTTGCCATGATGCACTTGAATCAGTCGATATAAAATCTGGCTGTAATGTCTGGACCTAGCAGTCTATATGAAAAGTTTTATTCCTCACAAGCCATTTGGTCCTCTAGATTTTATTTCATGTGAATAACTTCCCCCGTAGAGATAGCATTGTGCGGCCAATCGCCACACCCCCAGTGGCGTAACATGTGCCGATCCACCACAGCGGCCGATCTGGTACCGCAGCCTCATTCCGGGTGCATGTAAACATTCAAAATCGTGGACCGGCGCTCGTACGGGGAACTACGGTAACAGATTTTGTTGATTTTTCCTTATTTAAAGTCTATAAAAACATAAAATAAATAGAGAACTCAACTTCCCTAGAGTCCTCGGTGGCCGATCCAACCCTCGGGAGATGACTCCCTCGTGGTGGATCAGCCACCTAGTACACCACGGTCGTTTAGTTCTCTCTATTTATTGTTCTGCAGGCCTGGATTGATGTTGGCAGTCCTGACCGATTACCTCAAGATCACCATTGTCAGGAAAGAATAATGAAAAGCAAGAATCAACTCACTATTTCAATAGAATTAACTGTTTAAAACTTGAAAAACAGTAATGCCTTTTTTAGAGGCTGCAAAACCTTAATAATGGTCCAATTCGCAAGCTGTAAAAGCCAAAATGAAGCCCAAGGGCCCAGAATTACAGCCAAACATTGGAGTGGCAGTGTGACAATATCCATGAGCCGGCAGCAATTTTGCTGGAAAAAGCCGATGTGTGACGAGCTTTCATATTGACCGCCTCAGGTGACATTTTGAATTTTTGTCGTAAATTTGACCAATATATTAGTGATTCTATAGTGTAAAACAAGTAGCAGTATTTAACCAAGTCTTTATTCTAGGGGCACCTTACACGTGGGGAATAATTGTATCAACCTTACCTGTAAATGATGAAGACGGTGATGGCGGGAACCAACAGTACCAAACTGATGCTGTTACATGCAATATTCACCGCGATGTTCCGCTTGATGTTCTGTAATAGAGAAATAATTATTTATATATCATGAGAGTGACAAATCTTTGCACAACATCTTGGGTGCTCGCATATCTTCAGCGGAACATTATGCAAAAGGGTCTCGTCATATTGTAGTGGGTGTCACTGTTTAGAGCCTAGGATTACCATAATAACTTGCATATAAGCATGGTATACAGCCCTTCATCTAGTGGTCGCACATGATTGCACTGGTACGACTGCCCTACCAAACCCTATGTAATTACTGCCTTAAGTGCTGATCGTACAGAGTAGTCGCAGTGTGTTACCTACGATCACACACTCTGATATTGAGTGTTTCAAGTCGTACTGGTTGTGTCTAGTCGTACCATCTTAAGAAATGCCCTCCTGGAAGGTATTTCTCAAGATGGTATGACTAGACCCATTCAATTTGTTGCGGGGTCTGATAACATGCATGATCCAATTACATGCCATTACAGACCTGCATTAAATAAATGCTGATCGTACAGAGCAGTCGTAGTGCATTACCTACGATCTCCCACTTTAATTTTTGAGGGTTTCAAATCATAGTGGCTATGGAGTAAATATTTGAAGTACATATAGGCTGTTTCTAGTCGCACCGTCTTGAGAAATGCCTTCCAGAACCAGCTCAAAAAAGACAAAAACAGCCGTGCATTTACTGACTCTCTATAATATGCATTGCTCTTTGAAGAAAAATGCCTCAGGAATTCTCACTGCATGAATGCAGCATTTAAGTAAATATCTGTCTACATTGCTATTAATGCAACTTTAAAATACCTGAAATCTGCCTTTAGGTGGCATTTACTAAAATTTAACTGTGCTTTTAAACAGCTAGTTTCAGCGTATATTCCCTGAACCGCTAGGTTCCCTCGGTATAATCTTAACTATACCTCAACTTACAGGTAAGTCTCGAATAATTTCAAAATTATACCGAAATAGGCCTGAACACATCATACTGACCATGGGCAAGATGCATTGACCCATGAATAGACCTGGGAGGCATTTCTCAACATGGTGTGATTGAATATAACCTTTTAGATTTGGAACTCTCATATTTCGAGTGGTGATGATAGGTAATGCTATGTACAATCACCAACTAACGTAGTAATAACATAGGGTCTGTTAAGACAGGAGGGTGTTGCTATTGTAAAAAGATCTGTGAGTATGTGCCCTCTTTTCTAAACAAGTCGTGCACTGCTTCACCAAAGTACTTGCACTCACCATATCAGTCTGAAAAGTCACTTGTCTTGTTTAAAACAGAGAGAGTTGACTATCAGGTACCTACTCATGTCACACACTCTATAGTATATTATACTGACTGACTTATCCCAACTAGGTACCTACTCAAATCCCCCTTTTTTAGCACCATACCTGAATGACCACTTGTGAGCAACAAAAGGGACAAGTTATAGTGCAATTATCAGTGAATGCAGGGAAGTAATAGCAAGCGAGTGAAGGATCCCACTGTGATTTTAAGGCATCTAGTTGAACGATCTTTTGAAAAACCTTCCTTAAAATGCTTGATACGTACATCGACACTGAGACAGTCAGTAAAGTTGCTCCACTCTAGTCCACTCTTTGGGTCTCTGTACCATGTGCCGTTGGGGTTACAGGTCTTAAAGGCATCAACTGTGAGAGAGAAAAAACAACAACAGCACAATATAAGAATCAATCATATTTGTATACACGATTACCATATTTAATTATCAGCCAATGTAATAATCCAAACCTTTCACTGCAGGCCTCTCGGGGGGGGTGCAACCTGTACCCATCTGATAGCTCTTATCAGTAGAACTCACTGGTAACAAGCTCCAGCAATGGCTGCGCCCTTTGGATAACCCGTTATCTCAGTATAGGTAATTCAAACTATTAGAAAGGTTTTTCTCTTTCTAGGTAATTCAGTCCTTCTGATTTTATCATTTTGCAGGCCAAAATCGATTTTGATGGGACCGAATACCTCAAAATCGTTATAAAGAAATAATAAGAAACAACAATGAACTCACTATTTTAATCAATTGACCGTGTGAACCTTAAAAAACAGGAGGATTTTGTTCCTATAGTAAAAGGAAGAGCTGGCTAAAAATGCCCTCATTTCCAGTCCTTTCTTTTCATGTAACTATAACTTGTCCCTTTTGTTGCTCACAAGTGGACATTCAAGTACGTTGCTCAAAAAGGGTGATTCTAGTAGGTACCTAGTTGGGAGAAGTCAGTCGGTATAATAAACCATAGAGCATGTGACATGAGTAGGTAGGTACCTGGTAGTGCAGCTCTCTCTATTTTAAACAAGGGAGGTGACTTTTCAGACTGATGTGGTGAGTGCAAGTACTTTGGTGAAGCAGTGCACAACTTGTTTAGAAAAGAGGGCACATACTCACAGCTCTTTTTACAATAGCAGCAACACCCTCCAGTTATGCCTTTAGTATTAGACTGTTAATAATGGTCCAATTTGCAAACCATGAAAACCAAAACCAAAACACAGCCCAAGGTCCCAAGATTACACTCAGACATTTCGTCATTGTTTTCCTAGAATGTTACTTGAAGCCGAAGATTATTGTCTTGTAAGCAGCTGGTGAGCACAAGCTGAAGAGTTAACTTGAGACGTCTCTTCAAGTTAGTCAGGACTACGTCAGCATACATTGATACTCTAAATACTGCTGGAGCGTGTTGCTCCTATGGTAAAAAGAGCTGTCAGTAGGTACCCTCTTTTCAAAAGAAGTCACGCTCTGCTTCACCATTCAACTTGCACTCACCACATTAGTCTTAAAAGTCACCTGCCTTGGTTAAAACAGAGGGAGCTGCACTATCAGGTACCTACTCACGTCACACACTCTATAGAATATTATACTGACTGACTTCTCCCAACTAGGTACCTACTCGAATCCCCCTTTTTTAGCACCGTGCTTGAATGACCACTTGTGAGCAACAAAAGGGACAAGTTATAGCTACATAAAAAAAAAGGACTGGAAATGAGGGCATTTTTAGCCAGCTCTTCCTTTTACTATAGGAGCAACACCCTCCAGGACTACGTCAGCATACATTGATACTCTAAATACTGCAGTGTTGGTGGGGGGAAGGTATCGCACCATTCGGGTCAGCATGATGCATAGATGCAGCCCTGGCGTTTTACTTACCAGGGCAGTAATCATGTATTAATTGTGAAAAAAAAGTTTTCAAAATCAAAAATAATCCTTGTCCCAAAGTTGACAGATATCCATCGTTTTACCTTTTCATGAAGATTTTGTGTACCTCCATACTGCCATCTGGTGCTTAGTTATACAAACTGCACTGCTTCACTGTTATACCGTGGTCCACTCGTCAGTTTTATGAGTCTTTGCTGTTAGATTCAACACTTATTTTTAGCTACTTGAGATAATCACACCCTTAGTACTGGAAGCTTTAATCAACTTATGCAGAGGCCAGACCTATTTGGAGAACATTTATTATGAATGAGAATAAATGTGATTATGAATACATGATAAAAGTCATACGAGATAAAACTGTAAAACGAGTATGATAATAATAATCTAATTATAAAATAATATATATATATATATATATATATATATATATATATATATATATATATATATATATATATATGTATTGCCACCCTTTCATGTCATTGTCTATATTGTGAGCCCACACCGTGGGTAAGTTCGTTATATTGTCTTTAATTAAGGTGTAGGTGTAAATGGTAGTTAAGGGAGTGAGGAAGAGGTCTTGCTGCGCATGCCCGATCCACAGTGAATTAGAGCCAATTTACAATTAGCCAACAATTGCCAGACCCATAGGAATCAAGATTATGATTAATACCCTGTCATTAAAGTTTGAAGGCCAGCAAGGAATTTGAAAGAAAGGGTCTGTCAGGTCTAAAATTTTAACATAATTACATTATGAACATTTCCTTCCTTGCAAGCATTTCTGGCCTTTTACAAGATTTAGTCTGAGTTCAGCCTCTTGAGATGAGATTTAATATATGTTATTTCTATAGCACGCATAAAGATCACTCTATATCTCACACCAGTATTTTTCATGCTGAGATTTTGCAAAGGAAAGTTTAATCAATCTAGAGAGAATCACATTCTATTATTTATGATAAGCATATTTCAAACCATGAAAAAGGTAAAGATACTCTAAAAGTTATTATATTCTTTCCTCAACATTTCTAAATGCATGGTGAGAATAAATCTCCAGATGAAATGACCCTTTGAACCATGAACTTCTAAGGGCCACTATGGCAGGAGTGTACCATCCCCATTGCATAATAAACCAATGAAAATGCTGACTGAGTCTGCTGGTCAGTGAGTGAGTAATAGTTGTTTAACGCCATTTCAACAGCTAAGGACATATTCATGGCGAGAACTACATTACACAATTTCACAGAGGAATGTGTTGGTGCCCGTGCATATGAACACCACACACATCCAAGGGGATAGGAAAGAGGAGATATAGGCCCTTTTAAATGGGCTAGGGAAGCCCGCTGCTAGTCAGTACTTCAGGAGGGTGTTGCTCCTATTGTAAAAAGAGCTGTGAGTATGTGCCCTCTTTTCTAAACAAGTCGTGCACTGCTTCACCTAAGTACTTGCACTCACCACATTAGTCTGAAAAGTCACCTGCCTTGTTTAAAATAGAGAGAGCTACACTACAAGGTACCTACTCATGTCACACACTCTATAGTTTATTATACTGACTGACTTCTCCCAACTAGGTACCTACTCAAATCCCCCTTTTTCAGCACTGTACTTGAATGACCACTTGTGAGCAACAAAAGGGACAAGTTATAGCTACATGAGAAGAAAGGACTGGAAACAAGTGCATTTTTAGCCAGCTCTTCGTTTTACTATAGGAGCAACACCCTCCAGTTGTGCACACAGGCCCTCACAGAATGTATCAGCCTTTGGGTAGGCATGATGCATTAATCAAGCCCTGGCAAGTTAATCACTCGGGCTTAATTAATGCATCATGATGACGAACGGTCATGATGCATTAATCCATCATCCGCCTTTAAAGGGCAAAATGATAAATGCATCATTATAACAAACAGTAATGGTGCGTTAGAACACTATGTGTCCTCTGAAGGTCAAAGCAGTAATTAAAGACTTTTCAGCAGCACTCAAATTTTCCACTACAATGTAACTTGAAGCTTTTAATAATTTAGAGTCAGACAGTTTCTGTGATAATGGGAAACTCTAAACCTGTGTGCATTGAGTACACAGGCTTAGATGCTTATACTCCACCTGGCTCTGCACCCCATTGTTCCTACTGTAGGTTTATTTCCACATTCTACAGTTGGGTGGCCAGCAGGAGGTTTTATGAATTAGGTCAGTTCTGGCAGGAGGTTTTGTGAATTGGGTCAGGTCTCAGAGGAGGTTTTGTGAAATAGGCCAAGCATAGCAGGAGGTTTATGAATAAGGTCATTTTTGAACAGCAGATGTAATTCTTGGGAAAATTCTGTCCCATATGGGATTCGTACCCACGTACCAGACAGTGCTGGGATCCAGAGTCCCATGTGCCAACCATTACACCATGAGTCCTCAGGTGATACTGTGGGTGATAGAACATTTACTGATGTACGAAATCTAGACCACACAGATTCAAACCCCTGGTTTGATTTTGTTTCATTCTCGGTTGACCACTGTCATTTTTGCAACAAATTCTAAAAAGATAATATATCATAATATACATTCTCTAATTGCTAAAATGATAAAGGGGGCTTCAGGGGAGCCTTTGACAAAGACACCTTTACCTTGTATGTGTAAGTTAAAAACACTTTCCCCATGCAGACTTGAACCCACATTCTGTGGTTCAAGGTCAGACATGCTAACCATTATGCTATTGAGACTGCTGGTGATTGTAGACTGGAGCACCATATATTTATCATAGCTTTGTATCACAGCCAGTGTAGAAGATTCAAATCCTCTTCTAGGCCTCTACAGTTAAAGTAAAAAATTCCTTATATTCAGGGGTTTACTATTGTATAAACTTCTGTGGATGGAGTATAAGTAAGAAAACCTCCTTGGACCTGGAGGATTTGCCACAAAACCTCCTCGGCTTAGCCTCAGAGGTTTTGAGGCAAATCCTCCAGCTCCACGGAGGTTTTCCATTACAAATACTACACCTCCCAGCAGGAGCCCCATTTTCCCACTAGAATGTAACTTAAGCTGTCAATAATTAATTTTAGAGACAGACACCTTTCTGTGATGATGGGTAATTCTAGCTGCTGGTATTAAGTACACCTCTGGCTACAGATTATCTGGTGTTAAGCACAAGCACAGGAATTAACGCAAAACTTCTCTTCAATCTACTCCTATGTCAGCATACATTAATACACTATGTGTTGCTAAACTCTTTAAGATAACATGCTCTTCAGCAATCATGCTGTTCCTATACCGACTTGTGGGGACTAATTTCTAGCCACTGAAATAATCCCAACTATTCACTGCAGACCTGTCTGGAGGAGGGGGGCAGAAGGTATCCATCTGATAACCATTATCAGTGATAACTTCTGGTAACCAGCTTCAGCAATGGCCAATCCCATTGGACAATCTATTACCTTTGTATAGCAAAGGTTTATGAACCAGTTGAAATTCAGATGTTTGACTTTTAGAAAATTATGCTAAAGTGGTGTTCCAAATTTAATTTCGCTATTAATACGACACATATTTCTCGGTAAAAAACATGAAATTTTGACATACGGAACATAATTTACAAATATTTTTTTTACAAAAATAAGCAAATATCCACGACCATGGGATATTTTTACATCGTATTCCCTGAGGTGGGACTGGCGTATCCCACGAAGCCATATAATGGCGTCATGGGATGCGACCAGTCCCACAGAGGGGAATACGATGTAAAAAATCCCATGGAAGTGGACATTTGCATTTATGTCATGGCCTAGGAGGTTATTTTCTTTTAAATAAAGAAAAACAGCTCAGATCTGTTCAAAATCCAAGATGGCGGACACCCATTGAATACGGACACATTGTATTCAATGCCCCCCATTGAATACGGTGATTCTAGTACTAATCTATAGTGACGTTCGTATCAGCCATGATATAAGTAGATGATGGCAAAGCTAAAAATATGTTTAAAACAATTGTCCTCAATGTGAAAAGATTTTTCTACAAATTCTTTATCACCCTACCCCATTCAAAATGTTTCAAAACATTGACTAGACATTTTTGGCCAAGTGGGCTAACATTTTTTGCAGGAAATGTGTTTGCCTGTTACAAGATTCAGTCCCTCAGTAGATCCTCGACTTCAAAGGTCAAGGGCGTTCTGGTTCATACTGTATCTGTACGCTGACCTAAACCATCTCCCCTTCCATCAGTTATTTTTGCTAAATCTTTTTCACCAAACTACCGTGGTTTCAAACTACTTGCGTGACCCGGACAACCATGTGGGTGTTAAGCCGCAACCTGTATAAACCCACCTGGAGACCATTTCTCAACAGACTATGCCTGCTGTCCTTTAAATCGTAGTGATAACCTAATAATTTGGCAGTACCATGCACTAGTAGTCCCTAATGTCTAGACCAGTACGACTGCCCTACTAAACCTTATGTAATTACTGCATACCTGCTAATCGTAGTGAGCAGTCGTAGGGCAGTTCCTACGATAGCCTGGCTTATCCTTGGCATTTTTAAATCGTAGTGGCTGTGTGTAGTTGTAGTACATTGAGAAATGGCCTCCAGATCCCATTGTCACTTACCTAATGTATTTCTATCAGGCAATGGCATGTTACCAAATGTGGTAGTATTTGGTTACATCTATCTGCCCGAGGGTTGCGATATTGTAGTTGAACTTCAGCATTAACATACATTAAAAGGTAAACAATGACAAAAATACCATTCAGCAAAGTGACATATGTACTAATGTGTATTTATTTTTTGTTTACTCTTAGTGCTGTAATATCCTAATTGGCACGATTTCCAACAGTCAACCAACCCTGATAAGTTAATTGTCTATCATAGCTAGAAAGTTATTCAGTCATGGCCGATGCAGGGAGAATTCCCTTCAAAACAGGTGAAAATAAACTTGAATTACTCAGTAAACTCTTGTTTTCTTTCCTTAACTTGTTGAAATGCATAATGTTGACAAAATACCATTTTACGAATTGTCAATATTAACATGATCTACACCATTATGTCCAATTATTAAAACGGACATATGCTTCCTAAAAATATTGTGAGAGGATCTAGCTAGAATTTAAATCAATAAAATTAAATGTGGATTTTCATCTCCTAGTTCATTTTAACCTGGTATAATTTCCCTGTATAAAAGGTAAAACAGAGATAGAAAGGTGAAATGTCACACTTTTGTATGAAATGTGAGTTTTCAGTCCTTATCTTACACCAAAGTATTAATTGAATTTCAAGACAGATTTTATGTGAGTTTCACCTTCCTCAGCAACAGAATATCCATTTTAATATTTCATCAGGTTCAGAAATTTAGAACTTATTTTGCTTGATGAAGCTTGCGCCACTTAAAGTGGAGAACTTAAAGTCCGATACCACTTGTAATGCATGGATATCCAAAGTATTGATTGAATTTTGAGACAGATTTGATGCAAGTTTCACCTTTCTCTATAAGAGAGAAACCATCTTAATGTTTGCAGGGAAGAATCTTTCATCAGTTTCAGAATTTTTAGATCTTTTCCTGATGCCTCATAAAAAATCCTAAACTTAGTTTGCCAGGCCAAACCTGAGCTGCTAAAAGTGGAGTACTAACAGGTTAACAGCAGTCAATGAACTCTTGATTTTGCCTTATATCTGATGTATAACCATGTGCATTAAAGTGGTAGTACTTTATCAATTCTGAAGAGAGCGCTTCAGAAAAAAAGTCTTATTGTGGTTATGCAATGCATTTAGACAGTAGAAGGCCATATCTTTTTGAAGTAACAAGGAAATATCTCTAGTGTTCATATGCATAATTGTCAGAGAAAATTTGGAAATACAAGTTGTTCCCAACATGAAATACAGTGGATTAATGCAAATACTACACTTCCCAGCAGGAGTAACATTTTTCCACTAGAATGTAGCTTAAAGGTGTCAATAATTAATTTTAGAGACAGACACATTTCTGTGATGATGGGTAACTCTACCTGCTGGTATTAAGTACACCTGTGACTACAGATTATCTTTTGTCTTAAGCACAAGGACATAAATTAACTCAAGACGTCTCTTCAATCTACTTCTATGTCAGCATACATTAATCTTCCCTCTTCTGCATAGCACTTTAGCTCTTTTAAATTCCCATAGAGTTTAGGATACTTTGCTCTCTATGAATCATACGGTTCCTATAACACTGAGACAGAATATTAACCAGTTGAAATGTTTGATTAATAGAAAATTATGCTATACTGGCGTTTAAAGTTTTATAATGCTATAAATACCAATATTGTGGAAAATTGTTATCCTCACATAAATTGACAGAAAGGCATTTAATGATCTAACAATATTTCAAAAGTTTCAAAACATTGAATAAAAAGGAGTTTTTAGCCCAGTGGGATAAAATTCTGTGAAAGGAGTATTTTAGCCATGATTCATTCTCTGAACAGATCCAGCATTTGCAAAAGTTAGGGGTGTTCTGGCTTATACTGTAGTATCTGTGGCCTGACCTTAACCTTCTGTGTTTCCCTTAGTTATTTTTACTCAATCCTTTTGTTAAACCACCATGGTATCCAACTACATTTCATTGTTAAGCTGCAGCCTGTAATAGCACACCTGATCCCATAGTCATTTACTTAAGGTATTTCCATAGGGCAATGGCGGATTACCAAAGGCCTGGTATTTGGTTATTTCTCCTTGTCTAAGAGTGAGTCTCGAGGTAAAAGATAGCAAAAATAACATTCAGAAAAGGGAGGAATGTGCTTATGTGTGATTAGCTTTTGTTAACTTTGAGTGCTGTATTAAATAACATGGGATTCCCACATCTTTGGAACTTTGGATTGTGTAAAATGGGTGGTCACCCTCTGGATATCTTATTTTTTCAATAAAAGAAATTGTAGGTTTTTAGGCAGCTGTTATGAAGGTTCAAACTCCATCAAACTTGAAATACTCATAAATGTCCTGCTTTCTTTTCTCAAATCTTTGAATTGCATAGCGTTGAGAAAATAACTCTTTAGATTTGTCAGTATTAACATGATCTATGTCATCATGTACAGTTATGGAAATCAATGTACATTTTCAAACAAAATGTCAATCAATACAGTTAATGCAGGATTTTCATCACCTATGTCGCCCTAATCTAATTTGGGTGAGACCAATCCTGATTGGTCTATGTATTGATACGGTCAGTACCACTACTCACCCACCTGTTACTCCTACACACACACACACACACACACACTGCTGCTGCATACCTGGACATACCTGTGGGCAGTGACTCACTACTGCAGCCTGCTAGCCTAAGGGCACACACATGGGACTCTTCCACTGCTTCAATTTTTTGTTTTTTTATGCATCATGGTGGTTTGTTTGGTATGCCAACAGTCATACCATGGCAACAAAAAGCACTGTCCCAATTGTGGGGTGCTAAACCACAAACTTACAGAGGAGACCAGGAGTAATGCAGTTTTTCATGAGGAAGAGGGGGGAGACCAAGGGGCTTCCAATATGGCCACCCCCCTGGGAGAGAGAAGGCAGAGCAACACACAGCCCTCCAAGTCACCAGAAGCTATCCTCCAGGAGAAGATTGCTATAGCAGAAGAAAAAGCAGGACTACTAAGGAAAAAAGGTGTCCTCTTAGCGTTAGAAGAGAGGCTAGCCTTAATTGACTTAGAGAATGCAGAACTAGAGGAGGAATACAAAAAATCTCTCAAAGACATACATATGTTGCCCTAATCTAATTTGCTTGTATAAAATGTACGACAGAGATAAAATATCTCAAGGTGAAATTTTACACTTTTGTATGAGGTGTGAGTTTTCATTCCTCTCCTACTCCCAAAGTGCTAATTGAATTTTGAGACAGATTTGAAGTTAGTTTCACCTTCATTTGTAAAACAATATCCATTTTGCTTTTGAAGTGAAGAATCTTTCATCAGTTCCTTTTACTGTTAAGTCATGAAACAGATAATAAACTTAGTTTGCTGGATGAAGGTTGAGCCAGTTAAAGTGGAGGACTAAAAGTCCAAGACCCCTTGTAGTGCATGAGTATTGATTGAATTTTGAGACAGATTTGATGCTAGTTTCACCTTTCTCTGTAACAGTGTAAAAGAGAAACCATTTTAATATTTGCAGGGAAGAATCTTTCATCAGCTTCAGAATTTTCAGATCTTTTCCTGCTGCCTTATAAAACATATCCTAAAGTTAATTTGTCAGGCAAAACCTGAACTGCTAAAAGCGGATTACTAAAAGTTATCAAACTCTTGATTTTGCCTTAAATTTGCATTTGATGTATAACCATATGCATTAATGTGGTAGTATCCTAATAATTCTGAAGAGGGTGCTTCAGAAAAAAAAACTAAAATCTTTCTGTGGTCATGCAATGCATTTAGACAGTAGAAAACCATATTATTTGGAAATAACTATTCAATTATTCCAGTGTTACATATGCCTGATTGGCATTAGAAATAATTTGTGTTTCCAACATGAAATACAGTGGATTAATGCAAATACTACACTTCCCAGCAGGAGTAACATTTTTCCACTAGAATGTAGCTTAAAGGTGTCAATAATTAATTTTAGAGACAGGCATATTTCTGTGATGATGGGTAACTCTACCTGCTGGTATTAAGTACACCTCTGGCTACAGATTATCTTTTGTTTTAAGCACAAGGACAGGAATTAACTCAAGTTGTCTCTTCAATCTACTCCTATGTCAGCATACATTAATCCACCCTGTTCTGCTAAGAACTTCCCATAGATTCCCATAGAGTTTACAACACTTTGCTCTTTAGCAGTCATACTGTCTCTATTGCACTGAGATCAGAACATCAACGAGTTGAAAATCAGCTGTATGATTATTAGAGAATTACTCTAAACTGGTGTTTAAAATTTTATGCCTTGAATTACAACATTGTGGAAATTTTTCATCCTCACATACATTGACAGAAAGCCATTTAATGATCTCACAATATTACAGGAAAAATTTCAAAACATTGAAAAAAATGTTTATAGCCAAGTGGGATAAGATTCTGTGAAAGGAGTAATTTTTACCTATTACATGATTCAGTTTCTGGGCAGGTGCAAAATTTGAAATAGTTGGGGGCATTCTGGCTCATACTGTAGTATCTATAGCCCATGGTGCCAAATTACTTGTGATTGTTAAGCCGCAGCCTGTATTAGCCCACCTGTAAGGTGTTTCAGAAGCCGGACATGATAATGAACATTAAATATCTGTTTCTAAAACTGTTAGATTCTAAACTTACAACTGCAACCATTATCATCTCTCGCCAGTCATATAGTTATAGACACAGTAAGATAATGGTAATGCTTTAGAAACACATTCAGTTATAAGCCTACAATCACTATTAAAACTACTATCATATCTCCTTATGACCGGTTGTAAACATTACCTGCTTCTGAAACACCCCACTGGACCCACAGTCATTTACCTAAGGTATTTCCATAGGGCAACTGCGCATAAACGAAGGGCAGGTGTTTGGTTACTTCTCCTTGCCCAAGGGCGAGTCTCGCTACAGATATTCAGCATTAATGTACCTTTCGAGGTAAATGATGGCAAAAATACCATTCGCCAAAAGGCCACATGTGCTTATAAATGTGTGAACAGTTTCTGTTTACTCTTACTGTTGTAATATCCCAAGTTTATGGCTTATAGAATCACGCATAATGGGACACCAGTTTTCCCCGCTTTTCTTTTTCTTTTTTTTTTACTAAAACCTCAACTGGCCCAATTTCCAACAAAAATACCAACCCTGATTTGTCCCTTTTTATCATAGTGTAGGGGTCCGTTCCCACCATGAGTGTATCGAATACTGGTGGGGTCGGCCCCATGGAGAAAATGGCCCCAGAGAAAATGACTCTATGGAGGTAACGGCCCCAGAGAAGAAGGCCTTATCTAGGAAATGCAACCCAGAGATAAAATGGTCCCACATTAGAAATTGTGTGCAGTGAATCATTTGGGGCCATTTTCTACCAGAGGCCACGCTTACTTTGGGGCCCTTTTATCTCAAGGGTGGTTTTCCCCATGGGACCGTTCTCTCCAGGGCCGTTTTAGGCATGGGGCCGTCCTATCCATATTCCAGTATATCAGCCTCTAGGGCTGGTATGATTGGTGGTCACTCCCCCTATGTGTACCATACCGATCCAGAGGTAGGTGAAAGGTGGAAATGTCAGGCCAGGCATGTAGCTCAGCGGTAGAGCACTCACTTGCAATTTGAGAGAACTGAGTTCGAATCCAGGTGTCTTTCAGCACTACAGTATTAAAAAAAATAAGTCTTGCGGACTTGACCAATGCAGGTAGAATTCCCATGAGAGCGGGAAAAGATTTTGTATTCCTTGAAATAGATGTCATCTTCTGAACATCATATTTCTTATATTGATAATGTATAAGTGTCTATTAAGTTGTCGTGAAGAATAAAACTGTACCAAACTTAAAGTACTCATGAAACCCTTACAGTTTTGCTTTCTTACTTCAACACTTTGAAATGCAGAGTTTGTAGAAAATACCTCTTTACGAATTGTCGATATTAACATGATCTACACCATTATGTCCAATTATGAAAACAGACATACATTTCCTGAAAAAAATTTTGAGAGAAAATCTAGTGATGCAGAGTTTCCACCACCTATTTCATTTTGTCCTGATTTAATTTACTTGTATAAAGTGTACAACTGAGATAAAATATCTCAGGTAAAATGTTACAATTTTGTATAAAGTGTGAGTTTTCACACCTTCTCTTACACCCAAAGTATTAACTGAATTTTGAGATGGATTTGATGTGAGTTTCACCTTCCTTTGTAAAACAGTATCCATTTTAATATGTGCAGGGAAGAATATCTTTTCTCAGTTTCAGAACTTTATGATCTTTTCCTGCTACTCTATAAAACAGACCCTAAACTTAGTTCGACAAAATCTTTAATTCATAAAGAAATGATGAAAGCATTTCGGCTTTTGGCAATGCTTTACTTTGTATGAGGGCTACAGCAGGAAGGGGGTTTTGCAAAAAATAATTTTCTCTCTTTTTTTCATATCTCCTTCTGAGAGAACACTAACTGTTTGGCCGTCTCTCAATGAATATCAGAGTGGGTTTGAATAGAGGTTGACAGCCTTAAAGATCCATACCCTCATCAAAGAACATAATTTTCTCAAAGAGCCTCATTACTGTCTGATGTGATGTGCAAAGATGGGGGAAAGCGTCTTCTCTATTGAACACTTCCTCAAATGGATGAAATATGTTGTTGCCGCAAAGAGGGTTACATAAAAATGAATGTCTTTGCGGTTTAGGTTTCACCTAGCAAGAATTTCACTTCACAAGCGTAGTCATCTTGACTTTGCAATCCTCAGTCTTGAAGTGTATTATCTGACAGAAGATATGTCATAGAAAATTTCTTTTTGTAAAGTATTGCACACGTTAAAGGCCCTTAGTCGAAAGACTGCCATATATTTTGAGATGTCCACCCCAGTCAGAATGCAGAGAAACTCATACTGTTTCATCTTTGGTATCTGAAACAGGCCCTGTGGGATGTTTCGGAAGCCCACAATATAAAGAGTCATAAGATAATCATTTCTCTAACCAAATTGTGACTATCAAAACGTTAAAACAACCATTTTCATCCATTGATCAGTCATTTACCCAAATACAATAGAATATACCAATATCTTATTCTCTACAGAACAGAAGACACTAATTAAAAGACTAAAGCCACTCTTAAATCACTGGTAAACTTGTGTGGTCATGCCTTAATAGTACGGTTTTCAGCTTGTAACAGCAAAAAGGTATTTCCATAAAAGACATCATTAGTTTAAATCGTACAAATAATATATAACTCAACTCAACTCAAATGAGAATGGTTTCAGAAATGGAAACCTAAAATATGGTTCTACAAATGGATATCTTATGGCCATACCTATCTTTGGCTCCTGAGATACACTGGACAAGAAGAGAGTATTTGTAACAATCAGCAAGAAAATTACATACACTTAGGACATAACTCTTGAATCTACCAGGTATCCACAATAATCGTAAAACACTGTAGTTTCTACAATAAAGTGTAAAAAAAAAACACAGAATATAGAAAAAATGCCACTTACCTCCAGGTATAACATGAGGCAGGAAAGTGGGACAGGACACATACGCCAAACTTCCCGCCGCTGCGTCACCCCAGCATGCGTATCCGTCCCATGTACGGGGGCAGGTGGCAGCCCCAGAACCCGATACTGTCCCATTACTCCCTCCACCTCCAGCCCAAGCTGGCCCCTGCTGCTGTTGTACACAACATGCAGCTGCCTCCTGACAACATGTCGTCCACCGGAAACACCCGTCTGAACCGATCGTCTCGCAAATTGCCTCCCGAGTCGTTGAGTTATCAGCATCAGCCAGCAGTGGTTGTGAGTTATTAGGGGCATGAAGCCAAGCCCCGTATGCTCTCAGCCTGCCCCGGTCGAAGAACAGGTAGTCGTAGCAGGCGGCACAGGTGAGAAGCCGGAATACTTCTGGGTCCCAGACGCCATTCCTGTCCTGACAGGTGGGTGGGGTGGGAGGGGGAGGGGAGGTGGAAGAGACAGATACTGACGCTGAAGCCACTGAAGGGTCCCTCGCTGCTACCAGACTCTGAAATATATAAAATGGTAGACATTTGGTAAGAATCAAAGGAAAATATATCAAGTTTGTTGGGTATTTGGATCTCATTGCAATTGCATTGTAGGTTAATTATGCACTGGACAAATAGACAAGAGAGAAATCACCCAGAATGCCTTACAGAGGTGTAGGAAGCAAATGTTCATTGGGGGCGGGGCCGGCTGGGAGCCCACCGTGACCACCTTATAAACATTGTCCGCTCAAGCATGATGACGCCTCTATATACCTATGTAGAATTTGTATAGAAAGATACTCTTTTGAGGATCAGGGCCCGCTTTTCCCTATTACATTACCATATTTATCTGATTTCAGATGAAAAATTTAGCTGCTTATCCAATAAATTAAATTCTTAGCAATTTCTTTTTTTTTTTTTTTTTTGGGGGGGGGGGCAGGCCCCCTTGGCCACCCCACCCTTTTCCTACGCCCCTGGCCTTACAGAAATGTAGGAAGCTAATCTTTAATATTGGGGGCGGGCAGCATGTGGCCATCTATGACTGTAAAGGATTTGTTAAGAGGCATTAATATTGATGACTTTAAAATTTGATTTTAGGCTCAGGCCCCCTCTCTCCTATGTTGATGTAATTTGAGACGCAAACTTTGCACTGTCAGACCACAGCAAGCCTTTTACAGTAGAGTGTTTTTATATCTGCAATAGTAGTTGCTGTAGGTAGAAAACCAATGACCCTGAGTGGATCGTGCTGTAGCTACTACAGCGGCCTTTATAGCCCTTTTACAATTGCGACTCAGAGTGTGGGTGGCCGAGACATCCAGCAACCCCCCCCCTCCTTTTGCGAATGGAGGGGGGGGGGCTCCACCTTTTTTCTTCACCCCTGCCTTATAACAATTATTAGTAGTCTCAAGTAGTGCAAAGCTTCTTATCCATATTTTCTCATCACAATGACCATATATATGTAGGGGCAGTAATTCCCTGTACTCGGTGGCAGACCCCCAGGGGCGGGTCTCCGGGTAATCACTGCCCCCCCTAGTGTGTATCATACCGATGTTGAGCGTTGTCTTTTTCGGGGATAAATGTACATACGTTAGGGCGTTATCTGATTACCTTGTCTCCAGTACCACCAATGTAGTGGGCAGTGATATCACCAGAATCAGAATCTAGTGCCTGTAGCTAATTGACCAATACGCGCTCATCTGTACTAGTCACAGAGCACTCGTGAGAGGTTAGGTGTTAATCACATCTTTATTACCATAACCACAAATACCAACCAGATGATTCTGAACATAATATGATTACCAAATAGTCTGTAATGTCCATGGGGAATGCACAGTTACTATACTCTCATCCCAATACATGCCAAGCCCAAACACAGAGTCCACACTAGTCTCCATAATCATATAGAGTGTCCAATGCCGTTGAGTCACAGAGTGGCAATCTCACAATCACTATCTCCATATAGTTCCTAGTGAGCATATGTAAGAATAATCCAAGTTCCTCTCCTGTCATGGTGTCAGTGCTGCCTCCAGTCCCACAGAGCAAATGACTACATCCTTCCTCTGAGCAGCAGTCTGCCCTAAGCTTATAAAGCAGAAGGTCAAACCACCAAGTCATGAACCCACAGGTCAAAGTTAGTAGTTCATACTTGGGTCATACCTGTGTCATTCAGGGTTCATACATAAGCAGGATGAGCTCACCAGGAGCAGAAGGTCAAAGCTCCCACTCATGAACTCATAGGTCAAAGTTAGTAGTTCGTACTTGTGTCATCCCTTCGTCATCTAGGGTTCATACACGATCAGTATGATCTCTCTGCTCATCACTCACTCCCGCTGCTGGGGAGCAGTTCATCGGGTGCAGTTGGTGCACTTGTCATCAGCATAAATTATGTTCTCATGTACTGTGTACTCTCTGTGCATTCCCATATCAGTGTTTCTTAGTATATAACACAATTATATACATGTATGTAATTAAGCATTAGTGTGAATTGCTCTACCTTAATAAGCTCAATCCAAGTTGTGTGTGAGTGAGTATTCCTGCTTCTCACACGTCAACACATGCGTGGGCTTTTTAGTAAAAATGATTTCATAAATCATTTTTAATTGCCTTATCTATTCGATTCATCTGATAATAATTCGATTCATCTGATAACAATACGATTTCTCTTTCACTCATCTACTTGATGTATCTACACCATTTCTTGTTCACCAGTATAGGAGTTACTTACAAGTTGCTTATTTCATTTCAGTATTTTAACCATGAGTCTCTAATTAGATATGCTCGGGTTTGAAACATACCCCTTGAAAATCCACATTTCAGATTATGCATTAACCTTTGGAAGTTAGCAGTGCACAAGCAGTACCTCTGCCTTATTCATGTTAATGTCAGCTTTGAATGCCTCTTATCAATATCATCTGCCCAATTATAATCGCCTGTTCTATACTACAAGTCTCCTATGTGAGCTGCAGAAATTCCGAATTCAATTTGACAAATAAGTTTTATCTTTACAGTAAACCCTGTCCTAGCATAAATGCAAATGCGACATTTACCTAACAGAATTTCAGTTCAACAATTACTCTAAGAGTTAAATTGTTTCTCTTGCCCAAATGATAAAATTGGGATTCATGAAACCTTTTTCATCTTTCCTATCTATTCATTTATGCATTTATTTTATATCATCTATTTATTCAGCTATTTTTGTTATTCATAGTGGCCTCATATTGTTTTCTTGAACTGCATTTTGTTTTCTTAGTTTGATACTGTCTAATATAATTTTAGCATGGAGAAACAGTGTTTTTCTGTCAATCTTTTTTCAGCTTCCCTATCATGAAAGATCACAAAGGGTTATGGAAATGAGGCACCTCTAGTCCTGTACCATAACTGACCATTAAACATCTGCCCTCACTTAGTAAGGAGAGTGCTGAATGCATTTCATTTTATGTGTACTAATGGCAGAAAAGGGACCATACAACCACACCTTTCTGCATACTTTTTTTTTATTATTTCTTCATCTAGACAAACAATTATTTATCTGTGTCAAAACTTGTATTCATTTTGAGATGCATCAATCATGCACAACTAGTGAGACCAACCTGGTTTGCACCCAGTGGTTTGCCACAGCAGGGCCCTTTTATGGGTCATAAAGGTGCAGATTCCATCTGCATGCATAATAAGGTTCTGGGGAATCACTGATCATTCCAGGCATTCAGCCCAGCATTGCAACACAACTGCACATGCTGGATGTGTCATAATTAGGGTTTTTCCAAACTGACACGGCATGTTGCTCTTCAAGCACAGTCTATATTTTGATAGTCACATGGAATTTTATCCGGACTTATGTCACAATATTACGCAGTTCTGCCACTGGCAAGATGGCATACTGCATTTTCTTTATATAGGAATGCCATATCCAATTCCTGTAAACTGGATCAACCAGTCACTCTCAAGTCAGAGCAGTTTGTGCAAATGTGAGCATGGCCTTTTGTATGATCAAATGTTCCCTTCTTCTCAACATGGTACCTACTCATATGTACCCAACAAACTTTCCTTAGCAACTTTCCACATTTTAAAGGCCCTAGTCCCCAATCTTGAAGTGATTTATTCTGTCCAAATTTAGCAATGTATATATTGTTATTACTTAGTCAATGTCAATATTGCAAATTTGTATTTGAAATCACAAATATCAAAATACCATGGGTTGTCATTTTTCAAAAACCAATACGTTTGATGAATTGTCAAAATGTTTTCTGTGATAATATATCTTCGATCAGTAATGCACCCTTTGTGAGGCACATATATGCTCACTATGC
Source organism: Acholoe squamosa (assembly GCA_949317995.1). NCBI lineage: Eukaryota > Metazoa > Annelida > Polychaeta > Phyllodocida > Polynoidae > Acholoe > Acholoe squamosa. The sequence goes on from OX439045.1 coordinate 4,073,374, forward strand.
TCCAGACATTATGACCCCATGTATTACTTTTTGGATTAGGCACTTGAGTACAGATCAAGTAAACATATTGAGTTAATCTGAATGTAAATATTTTGTAATTGCTTATTTATGCATGAGGTTATTTTTGTAATCATAAGGTAAATTTCATATCATTCTATTAGATGTTGTGATGCCACAGTGATTGGATTGGAAATGTCTTAGTTTCCTCTTCTCTCTTGGGCTAAATTTCTTGAGATCTATTCATCCCATCAGTCTTTTTTCATAACAAGTGAGTTACATTTCTTGGATGTAATCACCCTATTTTATTTATTTGATACTTATTGGGATAATCACTTGGATCTGTTCACCCCATTCATAAGTTTGTTTGTTTTTTATTTTGTGGGTTAAATCACTTGGATTTGTTCACCCTTATGGATTCTATCCATAATCATGTTTTGATTGATAGAACATTGCTATCTATGCCAATACTCATTGGAACTGGCTTTAATTTGGGTGACCACATGTTGGTCCTCTATGTTGCTTAGTCTGGCCATGACTGTTTTAGCTTGATTGACGCTTATTTGCTTTACCTCAGATGTCTTGTTTTAGTAACCTGTTTCCATCAATATGGCTGTTACAGAGATCATCTACACTTCTACCTGTATTATAGGTATCAGATAGTTGCATGTTTTATGCCTTATCTTTATTATGATCCATTCTTAGGGACAGTTCACTTTTTCATTTAGTTGATCATTCATTCTTTTACCAGAGATGGACTTGACCACCATGACCTTTCAATGTTATCAATTGCTCTCTCCTATTACTTCATTTATCTCTTTTTCTTTTTCTACTTGGTTTTGACAGCAGTGGAAGTTAAACTTTGTGTAATGGAATGCATTGTTTTATCATATGTAAGTTTGATAACATCACATGTTTAATCAACAATTATTTGGTATCTCTATCTTATTTAGATTAGCTAAATTTCACCCTATCTGTCTGGATGATTTACTTGTGTTGTTGGATGTCAGGAGACACCCTACGTGCCATTTCAAACACTAGTTTAAGATTCTCTGGGTCAAATCATATGTGTTGTTTGAATATTAACAACTTTCTATTTAGTTATGGTTTACAGTGTACCACATTCTCATGTGTGCAAAACTTACTGGCATGAATTGGCTTTACAAAACCATCTATTTATCATCCTGACACCTTTCATGGAATATTATTCTGAAAGTTACTGGTTAATTCTTCCTGGATATTACATACATTTGTTGTATTTCTGTCCCATCTGATTTGGGTATACCAAATGCAACAGCAACACTACATGGTTAAAAAAGCTTTGCATCAATGAATCAGACCAAATCATTACCTCATGGTCTCTTTCTTGACTCTTTCAGGCAATTCCTCATCATCTCCATAAAAGCCCATTACACTGCTGTCAAAATTATCTTTCAGACATCCCTGCTGAAGGATGCAAATTAATGTGTTCCTTATCTTTTACCATTAAAATTACTTTATCGGAATTACTGATATAAAGGTAAGGGTAATATAAAGTAGAGAATCACAGTCAACCCATACATGTGTACATTATACCTCAGGTACAACTTTACCCCTGATAAGGAATATGTGTTACAGTTTCTGACAGAAACTCAGAGAATAGAGATAATACATTCATCTCTCAAACACCTCCCTCAATAGTTCTTATTAACTGCAAAATACTCCACAAAGAGCATCCTGCCTGTGATCAGACAGAAAATGGTTCTCAAAGTACAGTTTTCAACATCTTAATGTCAACCTTCCGGGTCCACTCCATCACCTGTGATATGCCCGAAACATATCAATTGCAAAACTGTCAGTAGACCTTATGTTCTCCAAGCAGAATAGGTCTTATGTCCAAATATTCCTCTGGGTTTCCGCAATGGAAAGGACAAACCTTTTAGCATTGTCCCTGTTAAAGTGGGTTTTGATTTGTTAAGGGCAGTAGAGGTGTATCCTTTGATTACTGTTCATTTGTAGAGTCCCAGGCCTGGGGTGAGTGCTGCTGCTTGTCCCTGGATCAATAGACCGTTTAGTGAAGCCTAACACCCTGAGCTACTGCCTTTACAGACACTGCTGGCCCATGTTATAGGGTCCCCGATATAGGGTTTCGGATAGCCCCAGAGTCAGGTGATGGATATGCATCTCTTTTACAAGTGTTCTGCATTACCAATTATTCCTATAAGTTGAAGAATGACATGGGTGTTCACCAAAGTAGGCTCCCTTAATCCAACTCTTTCTCTGGGTACACACAAAGCCTCCATGTATGGAGTTTGATGTGATCCATTCAGCATCTGGGAAGTTGGTCTTTTCTGACCAAAGTAGCCAATTGATGAGTGGTAGATCATAGAGTTGTTTGACTGTGTACCACCTGACCAACTCTATTCTGTCATGTGAAATGTGTTATATATCTGTAGACTCCAATAGGACAAACCAAGTGAGCCTTTCTATGTTGCAAGGCATGTCTAAGTATGAGAGTGTGCATGGGTTCCCTTGTAGTCAATAATCACAGTATCTATTGTTGGTTTGTGGCATGGCAAATCTCAAAGTTGTTTGGGTAACTCCACCATATGTTGAGCGTGTCTGTGTTCTGGGATAAATGTACATACGTTAGGGCGTTATCTAATTACCTTGTCTCCAGTACCACCAATGTAGTGGGCAGTGATATCACCAGAATCAGAATCTAGTGCCTGTAGCTAATTGACCAATACGCGCTCATCTGTACTAGTCACAGAGCACTCGTGAGAGGTTAGGTGTTAATCACATCTTTATTACCATAACCACAAATACCAACCAGATGATTCTGAACATAATATGATTACCAAATAGTCTGTAATGTCCATGGGGAATGCACAGTTACTATACTCTCATCCCAATACATGCCAAGCCCAAACACAGAGTCCACACTAGTCTCCATAATCATATAGAGTGTCCAATGCCGTTGAGTCACAGAGTGGCAATCTCACAATCACTATCTCCATATAGTTCCTAGTGAGCATATGTGAGAATAATCCAAGTTCCTCTCCTGTCATGGTGTCAGTGCTGCCTCCAGTCCCACAGAGCAAATGACTTCATCCTTCCTCTGAGCAGCAGTCTGCCCTAAGCTTATAAAGCAGAAGGTCAAACCACCAAGTCATGAACCCACAGGTCAAAGTTAGTAGTTCATACTTGGGTCATACCTGTGTCATTCAGGGTTCATACATAAGCAGGATGAGCTCACCAGGAGCAGAAGGTCAAAGCTCCCACTCATGAACTCATAGGTCAAAGTTAGTAGTTCGTACTTGTGTCATCCCTTCGTCATCTAGGGTTCATACACGATCAGTATGATCTCTCTGCTCATCACTCACTCCCTCTGCTGGGGAGCAGTTCATCGGGTGCAGTTGGTGCACTTGTCATCAGCATAAATTATGTTCTCATGTACTGTGTACTATCTGTGCATTCCCATATCAGTGTTTCTTAGTATATAACACAATTATATACATGTATGTAATTAAGCATTAGTGTGAATTGCTCTACCTTAATAAGCTCAATCCAAGTTGTGTGTGAGTGAGTATTCCTGCTTCTCACACGTCAACACCGATCCAGGTGTGGATGGAAGGTGGAAATGTCAGGCCAGGGGAAATAGCTCAGAGGAAGAGCAGCCGCTTCGAAGTTGGAGGGTCCCGGGTTCGAGTCCCGGTTTCTCCATGACACTTTCCGCTGACCACTACATATACTTATTATTTCAATATATGACATAATTTCAGATCGAATTTCCTTTCCATACCACGTGGAGAGTTAGACAAACCCGGTGTGAAGTGAAAATAGTCATCCTAAATATCCCCCTTCCCCATAAAGTGGCATCTACTTGATCCTTTGGGTAAATATGTACTGGTGGGAATCAGCTTTACTAAATGGTTCTGGGAATTCCCAGACTAGGTTGAGCCAGTCAGAACTGATAGCTCAACTCCTGCCACATTGACATGTTACAGGCAGCTGGTTAAGTTCCTTGATAGACAACTACCAGGAGGGTGTTGCGAAAGGACAGGAATTTAATTCTGTCGTAGGTGCTATTCCCAAATGGGAACTGACTACCCTGAGGCAATGACTTCTCCCCTGTTTTGCAGCAAGGTAATAGGTTATAGAATTGATTCTTAAGTTTTCATGAATTTGGGAATGCTTCCCAGTATGACTCACACTAAGAGGATTGATTCTGAGTGTAAGGTGAGAAGTTGGTTCTGAGCAGCAGAACAGCCAGGAACTGGAAGGTGAGATATGACAGTGAGAATCCGCATCCGATTCTTTTTGCAATAGCCTCCTGATCTTTTGGGTAAATTGGTGTGAATCAACGTGTCTTCGCCCTCTACAGGCCGCTGATGCAAGAGTACATCATGCCCATTGGTCGGCATGATGCACCAATGAAGTGCTGGGGAGTCTGTTTAGCAGCACTTCATTGGAGCATCATGACAACTCTCAGGAAGCCACATAGGGTCGATTTGAGGTGCTTGAATACGTCATGATGACCACTGGAGATGATGTAACATAGTGCCACAGAGGCGTAGGAAGCAAATCTTCATTGGGGGGGGCCCAGCGAGGGCCCCAACGCAACGACCTTGGACTGTTGGCTCAAGCATGATGAGGCCTATACATATGCATATAGAATTTGTATAGAAATGTAATTTTTGGTCAATTTTGGAACTACTGAATTTAAGGTCAAGCCCCCATTTTCCCTATCCCATCACATTTATATAATTTGAGATATAAGTTTTAGCTTCTTTTCAATTTTATCTAGGCAAATTTTTTTTGGCCCCCCTCTTCATATATGCCCCTGCACTGCCATTTCAGATAATGTTGCACATAGAGTGTTAGATTCAACAGGTTAATATATAACTGTACATGGTGGCTGCGAGTTATTTAAACTTTGCAATACTCAATTAGATACATCTGTTGACTTGTAGTCTGTTTGTCATCTGCTCCTGATGATATCTATCGTGTGTGCTGCTCATGGTGATAACAATAACAGCTGGGTCACTCTTGATCACTAATGACTCACCCAGATTTTTAAATATATAATAAACACAAGCCCTGAGCCTGGAAGTAATTGTCTCTCTTACTCCAGCTGGAGGTAGTCTCACTCTGTCTGTCTGTCTCTGTCTCTCTGTCTTTGTCTCTGGCTCTGTCACTGTCTCTGTCTGTCTGTCTGTCTCTGTCTCTCTGTCTTTGTCTCTTGCTCTGTCACTGTCTCTGTCTGTCTGTCTGTCTCTGTCTCTCTGTCTCTGTCTCTGTCTGTCTGTCTGTCTCTGTCTGTCTCTGTCTGTCTCTGTCTGTCTGTCTGTCTGTCTGTCTGTCTCTCTCTGTCTCTCTGTCTGTCTCTCTCTGTCTCTCTCTCTCTCTCTCTCTCTCTCTCTCTCTCTCTCTCTCTCTCTCCTTCTCTCTTTCTTCAATGTGCCATAGGTATTGGGGTGCAATGATGCATTTTTTCCCCCTTGAACTGAGACTACTGTATCATCAGCATAGAGATAATACTGATCCATGTTTTATAACTCTTCCCTATAATTAATACAAGCAACGTCAAACAATTTGACACTCTCCAAGCACATTCTCTCAGAGTTTGGATTTCTGGTTCAAATCTCCTGAACTACTGGGCCAATTTTCATGTATGACATATCAGATTGAAGCCCTAAGCATGGGTAATCCAGATTCTAAATTAATCGGCAATTTAATCCATTAGTTTCATCAGGGCAGGCGCCAATTTCTTTGAATCGGGATCCAAGATGGCGGACATTGCAGAAAAAAGATAGCCTTGACTATTTTGAGGCAGTATGTAAATGCTATTTGCTTCTATTTGCTTATAGATCCTGCGATTTAGTTTATAAACAAAGGTTTTATTGTTTAGGGGTACTTCAAAATATAAAAATTCTTGGAATTTTAGAAAAAAATCGAGTTTACTTTGGAAAAACTACATACTTTGATGTAGTCTCTTGTGGTTTATCTGTTCCAGGCAAGCACTCAAGCTTATTTTAACGAGGTGGGGACCAGCGATGAACCAATACCTTTTTATATATAGGGTAACTAATTTCACAACCCAAACATAAATGATATATAGTACACAAGTTATGTAGGTATGGCCATGCATCTCGTGCCACCTACACGGAGCATTGACTCCATGTTATTTGCAGGTCGTCATAAGGCTTTGGTTCGCCAACTAGAAGTACAAACAGATAATCGACCTTATACCCAAATAAAGCAATATTCACCATAATGTAGTGCTTTCTATTATAGTCACATTTCTCAAAATAAGCATCAATAACATAATATCAGTACATAAATACCTAATGTAGGTTGGTGCGGTAACGATCATAATAATACCATACAATGGCAGGTGCTAAGTAGTGGCAGTCAATTAAGCCATGCGCGTCAGATTTAGCAGTCTCAATGCTATAAATACAGCGACCTTTCAACTTTGCACTCAGCCCTTTGTCTTTGGCTACAGCAACCAGACACCTAAGGTCCTTTCTCTCCTCTCGTAAGATCATCTGAGATGAAAACCTTTTTCCACTTATCTACATTTTTCATACTAGCGATATTTTAGAATAGGTTAAATTTGTGATCAATATTCCTGAACCTTATAAAAATGTTCCTATTCTTATCACTGCCAGCTTTTTCTTGCCTACTCTGTAGGCGCCATCGATCCCAATAAACTCACCCTCTTTGACTGTACCTATGTCTTTCATAATATCCAGAATATTTTTTCGAGGGAGATCAGAGTTATCTTCTGGCACTCCTTCAATAATAGTGTTCCTACATCTTTTCGCCTCATCTATCTGTGTCACCATGTATTCACTATGCTCTAGTCTGTAGGCCAGCCTCTGATTGCTTAGATCCAACCTTTTCCTCTTGACAGCAGCTTTGTTTATATTAGCCTCTGCGGTGTCAAGTCTGTCACGCAAGGACCTGTAACTCTCCCTCATTATCGTCCATATGTTTCTCAACTTTGGTAATATGATCATGCATACGAGTTGCATTATCAGCTACAGTCCTTTGTAATTCCCTAAATTTCTCTACCATAGATAGGTTGGATTTTTTCCAGCTCCTCCATGTCCTTTAATAATGCATTCTTTACTCTTATTGGCTCGTCATCCCCTTCACTATGGTCGGCCATACTGTTACCTTCTGTAGATTTAGCAGAGCCTTTTCCAGACCTCATATTTCTATCAGACATGATGTTACCTTAATGATATCTGGCTCCAGTTGATCCTTAGATATTCATGCACTAATAGAAACAGTTTAAGTAGTCGTAGAAGCCAGGATGCACTCGATGTAAGCCGATATTTTCGTTTGACTTCCTCGAGCTAGCCTTCGCCATGCACACGCCATTCTCAGGTACCCTGCATCAGCTAGACATTCCCAGACTAGTGGGAACCAGAAGGAATCTGATCACTATACTCCTGTCACGCTGACATTTTACAGGCAGCTTGTTAAGATAATATGTACACACTGGAGAGACTGTTGGATTTCCTGGGATTTACCTATTATGTAACCTGGTGTCATTTTTATCTCTTGTACTGTTGAACCCTCCTTGCAAGCCGCAGTTGTAGATTATTCTGAAGTGACATCTGATCATTTTATGATATAATAGATGTTCTCACAATTTCTGCAGTCTTTCACATTGCAACTAGCATTTGCCACTTTCCTAGGATTTAAATATGATGATAAAGTTCATTGAGAACATGCCTCAATAAAGTATTGCTCCTGGGAGGAAATTAATAAAAAAAGAAATGGCAAAACAGAATTGTCACTGTTTTCAGTAGCCCATCCAACCCAACTGATGAAAATTTTATCTGTATAGCTGCTTCAAAAAAATGACTGTATTGATGTTACTCAAGAGAAGAAATGAGCGGAATGACTGAAATGGAAACAACTGGGTAAATGACAATTGAAACAAGATGTTTTTTCGCAGTGCAATGAAGAGCATCCAGGTAATAAACCTGAATTACATGTTGGCAATATTTGCAAATCCATAATAAAAACGGTATTATTTCCCATAAAAAAAACACTTCAATTGAATGTCTCCTCGAATAAGGTTTTTTGGCATATCATCAAGTAATTTTCATATTCTGATGGGAAACTAAATTGCCTTTCACAAACTTGTTCTTTTTTCATATTTACCTCCCACACAGATTTGAAGTTTGTTAAAGACTCATTGTCATTTTTTGTACATTCAATGCCACCCCTACCCGGTGCTTACACAAGACCGGCGCTTATTCAAGACTTAGGGAGTGGTCATTATTTATCAACAGGGGGGGGTGGTGGGTTTTTTACGCCCCCCTCTCAACGGCAATCAAAAGTTTTTGCGTCCCCCGCGCCAGAGGCGCGGAGAGTTTTCGCGCCCCTCTTTGATCTATAGTAGCGCGCATGCTTTTTTGCTAAAAAGAGGGTGAATTTTTTTAGCCCCCCCTCAAGAGGGGTCAAAATTTTTTTAGCCCCCCCCCTTGGGAGGGGTCTGAAAATTTTATGCCCCCCCTCAAATCCACCCCCCCCCCCTGTTGATAAATAATGACCACTCCCTTAGAGCAGAGTACATATTTCCAAACCACCATGTTATGCCCCCAGCTCATTTAAGACCGGTGCACATTTAAAGACTAAGTACTTAACAGACCACTATGGGTTAGTATGGGATTCAGGAAACAGATTTGTTCTTTGGCCTTTTCTATATCTTTTTTTATATACAATTTGCTGTGTTTATACAAAATCATTTCTGCTCTTTTAATGTTGTTTTAAGAAATATACTTTAACTTATCCTGATGATAAATCTACTAGAGTATAACCCTTATCATTTATGCAATATAGATATGACCGATCCCCCCAAGTACATTTTGTATCTTAATGCGCCAGTGTTTACAAGGCCATTTCTACCATCCACTATTTGAACCAGTTTTGCCATCTGTGACTGTTCTTGCATGTTTTTTTTCTTTTGTATGCCAGCATTTGCAACAGGCAAGGCACTACTCAATCCCAGGATTTAGAGAATCAAAGACAACCTTTTACGTATGAGGACTATATATGCAATACTGCACTAGCATTGAGGCAATCATCTCAGGAGGCCATTTCTTAAGGTACTTCGACTGCGCACAGCCACTATGATTTGACAACCTAGAAGATAGTGCCAGTGATCTCAATGCCCTATGACTGATGTGTGCGATCTGGAGGCCATTTCTCAATGTACTACGACTGCACACAGCCACTACGATTTAAAAATGCCAAGAATAAGCCAGGCTATCGCAGGAACTGCCCTACGACTGCTCATTATGATTAGCAGCTATGCACTAATTACATAAGGTTTAGTAGGGCAGTCGTACATTAGGGACTACTAGTTCATGGTGCTGTTAAGGTCAAATTATTAGGTTCTCACTACGATTTTAAGGACAGCAGTCATAGTGTGTTAAGAAATGGCCTCCAGATCTTGTATGCAGCAATCACATAGCATTTGGTAGGGCAGTCGTAGTGCTGCAGGTACTACATCACTTATACTGTTGGGCTGTATTGTCACTGAATTAAGGGTTCTCACTATGATTTGGAAGTAAGCAGTCGTAGGCTGTTCAAAAATGGCCTCCTGGGGGAACATCGTTGCTATTATTGGCTGTATATATACAAGCTGTCGGCACCTTGGGGTGCCATGTCAAACACTGCCAGGTCCAAGTTCATATTGCCATTACTTTGATGTCCTTTGCCGACTGCTTGGTACACTCATACCTAGTGCCTTATCATGGCACTAGTAACCAATAGAATGACCTTAAACTTCTCAATCAGCAAGGATTATGCTTCAGACCGCAAAAATGCAATCTATGCTGGAAGGGGGGGGGGGTTATTATTTCCTGTTTCAAATCATGTTCTTGTGACTTGAAGAGGGGCACTGGGGAGTTATATATAGTGTAAAACCACTGTCCTTTGCTGCTTCTTGTATGGCCGCACCCTGAGAATTTATACCTCAGGGCACCAGAGTAACTGTTTGAAGGAGCGGCGTCCATTTGGGAAATAGAGAACAGGAGGGTGTTGCTCCTATTGTAAAAAGAGCTGTGGGTATGTGCCCTCTTTTCTAAACAAGTCATGCACTGCTTCACCTAAGTACTTGCACTCACCACATTAGTCTGAAAAGTCACCTGCCTTGTTTAAAATAGAGAGAGCTGCACTACCAGGTACCTACTCATGTCACACGCTCTATAGTTTATTATACTGACTGACTTCTCCCAACTAGGTACCTACTCAAATCCCCCTTTTTCAGCACCATACTTGAATGACCACTTGTGAGCAACAAAAGGGACAAGTTATAGCTACATGAAAAGAAAGGACTGTGAACGAGGGCATTTTTAGCCAGCTCTTCCTTTTACTATAGGAGCAACATCCTTCAGAGTAAATACAGAGGAAGCCGTCACTCTTATGCCACTCAATCCCTATAAATCTACAGTCTGGAATGAATCAGAAAGCAGCATCGTTCAAAGTCCAGATACATACAAATGAATAGCAATAGTTAATGTATCTATATTCTATAAGAAACCCAAATAGATCAGTTACCCAAAATAATACAAAAATACATTAAAGTCTGGTAGACTTTAGATCAACTGGAATCTTACCCAAATGTAATAAGACCACCCCTAGAAATTCAAGTAAAGAAATTCCCGTGTACACGATCAAGAACATCCGCACATATTGTCTGAGATGCATTTCGCTGAGAAATCATGACTTATATTATTATTGAAATAAATGTCCACCCAATATCCCAGACTGAATGGTTTGAATGTTTAGTCAATTAAAGACTACTGTAGGGATGTCCAATCATGAATAGGGACAGTAACACAGTCAGAGACTGAGAGGGTTTCACTCCTAACCTGATTTGTTGTCAGTGCTATGCAATCTCCTGGTCAGACAGAAACGTAAATCAACCTAACACGGGTTCAGTGGTCAACTAACTTCCCGTCTGAGTGTCATGATACCTGATGGTCAAAATAGGAAGGATTGAGAAAAAAAGAGGAAAACCTTGCGCGACTATTGCAGGATCCATTTATCCCCTGACTATTGAATAGAGGTGTAGTCATTAAGGGATCATTTACATGGCCAGAGTCTGAGCGGACTTGACGTCTAACCGGATTTGTTCTCATTCCGGTGCAATCTCCCAGTCTGACAACAGGGTAAATCTATCTGACATGGGTTCACAGGTCATCTGACCTCTCATCCAAGTGACACGACACTCAGTGGTTGGCATAGAACAGGGAATACATGATTTAGAATTTCTCTTTGTCAAGAAACTTAATGTCAAGAAGGGATATATTATTGGCATGGATTTCTGAATAATGTGTACTTAGGGGAACCTTGTATGGAGAAAGTTGGAAAGAAAGGTGAGAATGACCACTTCTCTGGCGTTTTATTCTGTTCAATGTTTATTATGGGATTAGACAACAATTTGCATCACTGGCCGATGACAAGAGGTGGAATCAACCAATCAGATTGTAAGTCTTGTTAATGCTTTTTTACACAAGGTATTTTGAAGGCTGCCTATAGTTCTTTATCTTGTCAGGGAAAAATGAAGTAGGGAAATCATTTTAAACGGTGAAAGACCAACATGAAGCACTATTACAGTGCTTGATAAGCATATTGAGGACAAAGCACTAAACCTGGAGGCAGTGTGCCAGCCTTAAAGAGCTAAGGTAGTGATCATTTTTTAACAACGGGGGGGGGGGGGGGCTGGTGGGTTTAAAGGGGGGGGTCAGAATTGTTTCAACCCTTGACCAGGGGGGTTCAGAATTTTTTCAACCCCTCTGATGGGGGGTAAAAAAAATCCCACCTGTTTTCAGTGGAAAACCCGCGCGTTATTATAGGTTAATAGGGCACATTCGCTCATGATTTTCGTCCCTTATGGGGGGGTCCAAAAAATTTTAGGGGTTGGAATTTTTTTCAATTCGCCCGCAAGCGAACCCACCAGCCCCCCTCTTGTTAAAAAATGATCACTCCCTAAGGGCCTCCAAAGATAGCACAGCTGGTGTTCTTATTATGTCTTCACAGGGTAACCATGAAACCCCCTTAGGGGTATCCATAGTGACCAATACCTCTAGTGATGACGAGAGCCTGAGGGGAAAGGGGGTGATACCATGGCATACCAATACTGTCATTACATCATAGATTGAAGTTTTACTCCAATCCATCATACTTAGGCTCAAATAGATACTTCACAATTGATGTTGATATACACGGAGGCCTACATGCCATTTTCTTGATAGTCCTAGCAACTGGCTTAAAATTTCCTTGTTCCTTTCAATATCAAATTGAAACTAATCAATATCAAAGTAAAACCAATCTTAGGTCTGCAATATCAATATGTAAGGTGACTCATGGAGATCTACACAGATCCTACCACTCAATTTCAGTTCCTGTCAAAGCCGGCCCCTAATACCTTTACAAGCCTATTATATTCTCTTCCTTTCTATGTCCATAGTGAACATGTAACTTGTAAGTGTAGCATCTTCTTGTTGTGTATCATTCCTTTTTTTTGTGAAAAGATGCGAGATCGCTGACTGCAATTAAAACAATGGGATGAATGACATTTGAAAGCAAATGCTTCTGTTTTCCCTAAAGAAATTAAGAACAAATAATAACTGGGATCAGCTCTGGTAAATATTTGAGCTGAAATGCTGAAGGGATATTTCTTGGGGATTTAATCATAGATTCGTCTGGCATTTCATAAAGCAATTTCATATTCTTGTTTGTAAAAAGTCATGTCTTACACACACATGTTTTTCTTTTTACATTTAACTTTCAAATTAATAGGGGAAAAAAAAAGATTTGAAAAATTACTTTGAATTCCATATATACAATTTGCTGTTTTATGCTTAGCTTTTCATCATTGAAAAGCTAAGCATAGAATGTCTGGGTTCTGGTCAACTGACTTCCTGTGTGAGTGTCATGCCACCTAGCAGTCATTGTAGGAAGGATTGAGAATAATTTGTTGTCAGTCCCGTACAATCTCCCGGTCAGACAGAAACGCAAATATATCTAATACACGTTTTACTGGTCAACTAAATTGCCGTCTGAATGTCATGACACTTACCGGTCAGGATACAAAAGATTGATTATAAAAAAAGAAGCCTTTTGAGACTATTGCAGGGATCCATTTATTCCCAGACCATTGAATAGAGCTGCTGTCATTAGGGGAGCATTTACATGTCCAGAGTCAGAGAGGGCTTGACATCTAACCAGATTTGTTCTCATTCCACTGCAATCTCCCGGTCTGACAGCAATGTAAATATATCTGACATGGGTTCACTGGTCATCTGACTTCTAATCAGAGTGTTGTGACACTGGGTGGTTGGTAAAGAACAGTGAAATTGGGGTCTTGGTATCATCTGAGTCCAAATAAATTGTTATTTAAACAAAGGATTCTGAAAATAGAAGACTTGACAACCACTTCAAACAATCCTGATAGCGCATGAAATAGACAAAGTGAATGAAGTGATCTGAGTGTGGGGATATGCTATTGGAAGGGTCGTAATAACTTCTCTGATGACTTGATCTTCATACCCCAGGACCCTGTGTTGTATGGATTGGGATGGGTTTTAATGACTGAACCTACTCCAACACACACTTGGGTTAAGTTCTTGATACATGGACGGCTCGTAATAACTTAACTGTCTATGAAGTTCTATCTAATTGCTTATGATCACTTCAGCTACAGTAAATTTTAGTTAACCTCAAAATAGTCTGGTCTTTTTGTAATCTTGACCTAAATGTGTAGGTCTCTGCGTGGTCTCTCATGGATAGTGTCATTTATACCAAATTTTGACATCATTTGTTACTTAAATATAGGCATTGATGTATCCAAATTGTTCTATTCCTGAGTAATGTGTGATTTTTGGCAGTAAACAATAAGTTCTCCTCTTAGTTGCCATGGTGCTAATCTGTAATGAATATTTTGCCATAAATTTCATTCATTATAGTACTTTGTTCTTTAGTTAACATCTAATCTTGTACATAGGCTATTTCTGTTGTTGTATATAATTCCTATTATTTTATGTACATTATTACATAATTTATCTATTGTAATTTGTTCATCTTTCATCCTTATACATTATTCCATTACTTCCATCAATATGTGTTTAGCAAACAATACCTCATAGAATATAAGGACATCACCTTTATTGTCAGATATTATCACCTATGTACAGTTCGTGACTTGACAATAAACATTATCAAACCCCCTAAATCTATCATTTAGAATTAATGTGTGTAAAGAAAATGAATGCCATGGAGGGATGTATTGCACAAAAGGGAGTTTTTGGTTGTAGGGCAGAAATTGAAAAAAAAGCTGAAAATGATCATCTCTGTTGGCCCAGTCTATACGAAAAGTTTCTCCCCACACAGGCCTTTCGGTCCTGCAGGTCTCATTCATCTGCAGGCCCAGACTGATTTTGGACGGACTGGTTTCCTCAAGATCATTTTTTTGTCACGAAAGAAATGATGAAAAACAACAATTTACCCCTTTAAATCTTAACAAACTGTAATGCCTTTTGTATTGGGCTGTAAACTCCTTAATAATTGCAAGCCATGAAAACCAAAATGTAGCTGAAGGTCCCAAGATTTTAAATTCTGTTCAGTGTTTACATTTGTGATCAGAAAGCAATTTATATCACTGACAAATGGGAAGGGATGAAATCGACCGATTGATTGTCGATCTTTACACTAGGCATTTTGTAGTCAACATAGCGTCCTTCATCCTGCACTCTAAACCGAGGACCTATGTCCGCTAACGTTAGCACTGTAGCAGACGCAGCTGATTCAGAGCTCCTTTAAGAAAAATGAAGTTAGTCAATCGTTTTGAACTGGTAAGGACCTACGTTATGCACCATTGTAGTGCTTGAAGAGCACATCGAGGACGCATAAAACACAACTTGGAGGCAGCATGCCATACAGGAAACCCCCTTAGGGCCAAAACCCATTACCCGATTCTGCAATAATCGATACATTTATCGGCTGAATATTGCATAATACACATAGATATTGCTCAGTTTGATATGATAGGGTGTTGAAATCTAACAATAAGTCCCCGATTTTGTGGCCGATTTGGCACCATACTGCAGACTCATTATTTTGATTCACGATTTTAACGTATCAAACATGTTAGGAAATGCTGGTAGGTAATGTATTGGACTGTGCCATCATCTTCAAGGTTGTACCCTTCTCTTTGGAGAAATTATTATGTACTAGCATTGATCATCACTCAATTTGTATCAGCTGACACATTGATTGTCCTTCTACACCCCTACAATGCCCGATTATGCAACCGATTTTGATGTTTACCCTGCTAATCGGCCAGTTTTACAATCGTCTAATGGGTTTAGGCCCTTACTGCAATACAATTACAGTGGTTTACTTTTCAGTTCTGTTGAATCTACCAGATTCAAGTCTCTGTCTCTGTGAGTCTCTCTCTGTGTCTATTGCCATGTTATCCCACCAACAAAGGTTTAAGACAGAGCAAACTGTGGCAATATTTGCAAATGCATGGTAAAACAGTCCCATTTAAGTTGAAATACTGAAGAGGAATTCATATCTTCTGTATTCAATTGCACATCGAACTGGCATTTTACAAAGTATTCTCATATTCTTGTAAACGGTTATGTTTTTCACTTACATGTTTTCACTTTTAAACATTTATCTTTGAAATTACTGAAAAACAGGTTACAGAATTAATGTAGATTCAAGAAGAGATTTTCTTCCGTGCGTTTCTCCTTGTGATTCATCATTCAGCTGGAATTATCACCATACGTTGTTTTTTTGTTGTATGTGGAATTTGCAACAAAAAAATATCATTATCAGTTCTCTGATGGTCTGTCATACATTAGAATTTAAAACTGGCAACTCACAATTGAAAACTGAACTTTACAGAATCAAAATATTTAATACTGCACTAGTATTTAGGCAATCACCACAGTAGGTGCACCATTGATACAAGGACATTTGTCCCTATACTTTGTCCGGCGGGCACTGACTCTTACCTGACGGGAGAGTCAGGCTTCCTGCATAGGGCTCATTTGTCAGGTGGCTGGAATTGTAGGACATAATTTTTTTATGTCGATTTCCTCTTAAAGATAGCTTCCTAAGACATGTTTGTTGCCATTTTGTGAGAAACCTTTAATATGGGGGCCCAGATTATTTGGTTCTTGCAAATCTGTTAGCCTTCATATCAAGTTTAGCTGTCACAGTCGGCCATGTTGGATGTGGTTTCAGGTCTCACAACAGAGGTGTTATTCATGAAATTATGTTATTCATGAGAATCTGCTTGGAGAGTGGAGATTGACTTCCTGTCTGGCAGAAAATGCACCTGCTGATAGCTACCCGTTGCAACCTACATGGCATGTGCCAAATCTTGGAAAAGGGTGCGATCTAAAAGTTTCCAAAAAAAGACGCTCTTCCCACTCACAGACAGCAAAACTAAGGTGGTACTCTTGTCAATATCATAAGCTGATTGTTGGGGATTTATTTCTGTCAAATGTTATTCTTAGAAACTTGCCGTTTCTAGAGCACCTGAAAGTTTTAGGTATGCCAGTCCCAGCGACTCAGTCCTTAACTGAGTCGCGCCCAGTGACTACCTATACTTGGCTGCATACACTGTCTGTGTGCTAATCAGTGGGATGTGAGATCAAACAGTGGCAGGTCTAAGTTCATATTGCCATCACTTTGATGTCCCAGGTGCAGGGGTGGGGTTGGGTGTTCCTTTGAAAACCAGTGTAAGAAGTGTACCCATTTCCACTTTCTGTCCCTCTCAGAGAGCCCTTGTGATAGACACTTATCATTACCTAAGGCACCAAGTCCTTTATACAATTGATTTTGGCAACGGCACCTTAGGAGGGCATTTCAAAAGCACAGCTAAAATATCATTTTGAAATGCCGTGCATGCAGAATCAGGTCCCAATCTTTTCGTATCGGCCTCCTGTTCTCATTTCTGTGTAATGTCCAACATAAATCTATATGACATGGGGTCACCAGGAGGTCGTTACACAATGAAAGAGGACTCGTTATGATGCTTCCTCGTACATGGGCGAGAAAAGATACGAGCATTTTTCACACCCGTTACACAATACCTTCTGCCTTTCCCGAGCGAGTCTCGTAGCCTAAACGAGACGAGGAAAGTAATCCTCGTTCCGATTTCCTCGTAAGAGCAACGAGGGTTCAGCACAGCGAGAAAAAAGGGCGGGACACCAGCGAAACTTGACCTATATACTGCTGAACGTCACTTCCGGGTAGTCCACTGCCGCCAAAACAAAAAACGGTGGAGAGTTACTTGACTGCGGCTTGCACCATGTATTTCGACAAAACACAGGTAATTAAAGTTTACTGATGAAAGCAATCTTGTTTCATCTATTCCGATCTTCAGTATAACAGTGGTATTCAAAGTTGTTCTGTCTTTTCTTTTCTGTTATCTCCATTTCTCCGCCAGCCGGCATGAGCGATAATAGAGTAAAAGCACACGCCCTTCTCTCTTGTGTCTATATGGCTGTCTCTCTCTTCCTCCCTGTAGGACTGGCTAGTTTCCTTGTGCCTATAGAGCATTTTTCTTCTTCTTTTACCTATCCTCCCCTGACTTCTTTTAAAAGAAGATTCCAAATTTGTGTCTTAAAGTTTAATTATGACAGAAAATGTCCCCCCCCCTCTGCTTCCTGTCGTTTCCTCCAGAAGTAATATAATATTAGTGTAATTTTTTTTTTATTTATCAGTACCAAAAAGGTTACGACTTGAGCTCCACTGACGAGGACGACAGTTATATGGAAGTTCGTCCAGGAGAGGAGGAATCGGAGCATCACCAAAGTTTTGAGCTGCCCGAGATACTGACCATGTCTAAAGTTAAGCAGGAATATGTGGTGGAAGACTCAAGTGAAATCAGCGACGAGGAAAACACAGAACACGTACCTGGCCCTGTCACTCCTCGAAAAACCACACGAGGAACTATAAGCAAGAAGGAGTCTGTTTGGAATGACAGGGAACACAGGGCTCTGTTTTACTCGTGCTATAACCAAAAGCACTTGTTGAAAGCTCGAGGTAAAAACTCTGCTCAATTGAGGAAGGAAGGCTGGGACACTGTCCTAGGTGAGTCTTTTTTTTGTCTTTATTTTTTACTTTGGTTTATGTCTAATGTGTCCTTAAATTAATAGAGGTCTTCCCTTTAATAGTTTTTATATTTATCTCTTCATTCCTTGCCTTTTTTTTTTTTAAACAAGATAAACCAAGCATAGACATAGAAATTTTTTTTTCTTCCATATCAAAGAAGCTTTTCTTTAAATTTTTCAGCCACTGTGAACAGTGTGAAGAACGAGGACCGCAACATAGACAAGATGAGGAACCATATAAACGATTACTTCTGGAAGGTCAAAGCTAAGGTAAAAGAAATGTTTCAACTCTCTTTTCTTTTTCTCTTAGTGATTCTTTCCTAAAAATCATCACATGGTACGAAAAAATAATTTTATATTTTATAACCTGCTTCTTCTCGTCTTTTCAAATCAATGAACTTATTTTTCAAAGGAGTATATTTAAACTGAAACTATAAAAAATGCAAACTATTTTATGTTCTTTCTTCCTTTCAGAACGAGCAAATGCTTGCGGCTATAGACAAGGGTCGTAAAGTGGATGGTGTCACGCTGACCGAGGCTCTATGCCTTAAGTACAAGGGGGTGTCGCGCATAGCAGGTAAGCAATCATCTTCTCTTAGAGACCATTCTTTCTGTCCTTATCATTTAGTGCTGTACGTTTTGTTGTCTTCTTCTTCCAAGAAGCTCTTGGTTCAATTTATTAAATAATTGAGGCCTAATAAAAAACTTTTCTCTTTTCCTTAGTGTGAAAGCGTGTCACCATAAATTTTGCTTTAATCTGTTGTTTGTTTTCACTTATTTTCCTGAAGGTGAAGGCGGCGTAGTGATATATCACACCGACAAGGTCGAGGAAGAGAAACAAAGACGCCACAAAGCTAAAGAACAGAGAAAACCCCAGCCTAAGGCTTCTCCCCACCAAGCAGCTTCCCCCAGGCACATTCCCACCCCCAAAAAGATTATTGTAGTGCCTTCTGAGGAGGACATAAAGGCTGAACATCAGCTTTTTTCTGCCGTGAAGACAGTTAATGCAACCTCAGCTAAAAGTAAGAAAACATCAACCCCCCCCTCTTCCAAGGCTTCTACCTCAGGTGTTCAAAAGAAATCCCCTCCTGTTAAGCCACCCGTTGCTAAGCGTCCTGCTGCAGCAAGTTCTTCTGCCAAAGAGCACAAGCCATTCGTGAAGCCGGGGAAGAAAGGTGTGAGAGGGGCAGCTTCTAGGGAGGTCCATATTGACCTCACCGGGGAAGCCCACTTCAAAGACGATTTGTCAGATGACATGGTAGTGAACATTGTAGACGACGACGATATAGTAGATATGACTGGGTGTGAGAACCCCGTGACCTCCACTCCTAAAGGATCAGAACTGAAATCATCTTTGCGTAGGAGCCCACGGCTACAAGAGAAGGATAAGCCACCAAAAAGTGGAAAAAGCAGCAGGAAACTCAGCTTCGAAGATGAGACACAACAGGAAAGTGGAACACAGGAACATAATCCCAAGGACCTTCCCCCCCCCCCTTTCTCGTTTGACCATGACTTGAGGATAGCCAAGATAGAGTCTCTTCTCTCCACGATAGAAGTGAACAGGCGGCAGACAGATGAGCACCTTCAGTCTCTCCTGTACCGTAACACTGAGGTAAATGAAAGGATGCTATCAGTATTAGAGAGAATCGCCAGCGATCGACACCTGCTGTTGGAGTCGCATGCCCTTTCTACTAAAAATTCAACCCAGGTCGTACAAGGTACTAGTAAAAATTTTTTAACTTTTTCTCTCTAAACATAAAGAATTATATCTTTTCTCTCTCTTTCATGTGAACAAAAGAAAAAAGATATGTCTTAACTTAAAAATTTCACTTGAAGCAAAAAATTAGATGTCCCTGTCCTTTCGAGATTAAAACTTGACATCGCTTCCTTGTTTACTGCAGAGTACTATGATTCCTCTCAATTAATTCTTCCCTCCTCCTTTCCTTCAGCCCTCGGGAAGCTGATATATGTGACAGAGGGACTCGTGTTCAAGACTCCCCAGAAGCAAGAGGCCCCTCTTCCGCAAAATTGGGAAGTACGGCCCTTAGGTCTCCAGCCAAACCCCCGTACTGGCGATTTACAAAGTAAGACTTCATTCTTCTTCTAAAGTTATTTTCTCTGTTAAGATGATAGAATATTAATAACAAATCTGACTAGACCAAACTAAGCTAAATATGAAATTTTGTCTTCTTTTCTCTTCTTGTTTTTCTTTTAAAAAAAATTACCTTATTCATTTTTTTTTTCTGACAGTCGTGTCCCTGGATCCTAACTCTGCAGACACCAACAACCTGCTGCACCTGAACCCTGATGGATCTCTTGTGGTGGGTCCTACTCCGTCCGCTGCCCGCCCAGTCACCCTTACCCGTAGCCCACCTAAAGTTCACTCACAACCCGCTGATGACACTCGAGGAGCAAAGCCTCGTTCAGAGGAGCAATTGCCTTGTGAGAAGCCAACAACAGAGGCCACAGAGAGACGGCAGGAAGAAGGGGACGACGAAAAGGAAGGAGACGGGGGAGAAAACCTAGAACATAACGCTGAAACTCAAGAGGATGTACAAGATGATGCCGAAGGAGAGAAAGAGGAAGAAGTAAATCAGACAGAAGAAAAAGAGCCTGCAGGAAACAACAATGAAGCAGAAAATGGTGACCACAATGAAACTCAAGTTAAGGAGGGTAAAGATAAGAAGTCTGAACTCAGCCCACCTGAAGAGAAACAAACTGAAGGAAATGAGGCTACAGACAACAACTGTCAACCTAACCAGGCCCAGCTGAAAGAAAATGAATCAAATGACTGTAGAGAGAATAGCTGTGAACCTAACGAGGACCACCTGAAAGAAATAGAAGGAAACGAGGCTACAGAGGAGGGCTCTGAACCACAGGAAGAGGATGGACTCAAAGAGACGACTGAGAAGGAGGACTTTCAAAAGGTGCCTGTTATTTTATCAGAAGAAGCTATAGAGGAAAGAGGTTCAAATGAGGACAATCGAAATAATCAGGGAGGGGATCAACAGGGGCTGTCTCAGCAGGCTGAAAAAAACCATGACTCTGTCATAGACATAGTGAATGAAGACCTCCCTGAAGAACCTTTAAACCTTCATCTTGATGTTCTTTCTTCTGCCCGTACTAGGGGAGAACATGTCAGAAAGCCTGCCCCTTCCGGCTCTTCTGTCCGACATGAAGTAGATGTGTCAAAAGGTGGAGTCAGGATCCATGTTAAAAGACAACCAGACTCGGACCCGGAAAAAACTAAGGAACCAAAACAAGATGCTGATATTTCAGACAAAGTTATGGAAGCAGCTAATGTGCTGCATAACATGCACATGTATGAAGAAAAACGCGTACCAAAGGAAAAGTCCCGGCCCCCCCCTGTCGTGCCAGGTCCCCCCACTACTAGGAAACGCGCAGCAGTTGCTAATGCTGCAGCTTCTGGCAAAAGCAAGAAACCCAAGAAAGGGTTCCCCAAAAAGAACTAGACTGATATATGTGAAGACTATATTTCTGTCAAAGGACATCCTTTCTTTTTAATCCTGTTTAAAAATTTTCCATTCTAGTCAACTTGTACATGAACAGCAAAAATCAAAACAGATATTTCATGCAGAAGGAGCAAGAAAATGTCAAGAGATTATATGCTATTCTTTTTCTCTTTATCTTATGCATGTATGTGTTAAAAGTTAATTACCCTAGTGAAGAAGGAAATTATATCTTCATACAGCTTGGCTCCAGAAGAGATAGCACAATTAATGTGTATCTTCTATATAGATATAAGAGAAGAAAAAATTGCCATGTTCAACTTTTTTTTATGAAGTATTACGGTGCTGATGTGAGTTCTCAAAGAGAATAAGCATGTTATTTATCCAAGACGCCATATGTCTTCGTCTCAGAAGGAAAGAGGACATTAAGGTCATAGTTATGAGAGGCAATAAAGATTTTGTTCACCTTCAGACCTGTTTATTTCCCTTTATGGTAATTATAATAAAAATAAAAAGGCTACAAAACAACAGAAATAAAGATTCATCTTCTTCTGAAAATCCCATCCTGATAAAAGATGGCTGACTATGATCAGAACCATTTAAATATCAAAATTGAACATCTCTTATCAAACAGAGAATGAGACGAAGGATGAAAAAGGTTTTCTCCCCTGTCATAAATGCCATGCAGCACAACGAGAAAAGGGCAATTTTTCTCGTTGTGCGAAGGTGGCGCCACTGAAACACAAGTAGTGTGACGTCATCTTTCACCCAACGTCTTGACTTCAACTCCTAAGAAAATGGACGATAACCAAGCAAACAAGGTTCAAGTGGGTGTATTTCATAATAAATTTACTGCTATATATATTCAGGCCTATAAAAGCAGTCTTTAAATGAGGAGTTTGTAATAAATAAAAGGGAACATCCGTTTTGTTAGACGTCGCTGCGCGGGAGGCAAGGCGACGAAGCACAACGAGAAAAGGATGTTAACCCTCGTTACTAGAGTTTTTGTCTCGTTCTGCTGTACGGTAACATAAAAGACATATTCTTTGCTTTCATTCTACTTGTCTTTATTTTTTGTTCTCCCTTTTCTGTCATAGGTTACCCGCCCGAAGAAAAAGAAAAGGCAGATGACATTAAAACCCTTAGACAACCAGTCAGTCGACTCAGCTGCCTCTACAGTGCTCTATGTACCAGATGTAAATGACACTAATAGACCCTTGAATGAGACTCTGTACGGCAAACAAGGAGCTGCGGATGATAATTCTAATGCCAGTTTATCTGAGAGCGAGGCAGACGACACACCCCTGAGAGAGGACATGCCTGTGTCGACTGATAGGTGGAAAAAGAGGGAGGTAGATGCCTTAATGGACGCTGTCAACCATAACAGAGCAGCCCTTAAGTACCACTTCAGTGGGACAGGGGGTGGAAAGGACATCAGGAGGCAGGCATGGAGGGATGTAGCTTGTGAGTAACCTAAGAGATATCAAATGGCCTCTTTTTTTCTGTCTGTGTCGGTTTTCTATAAGAACAAGATATATTTGAACTGAAATAATTTTTAAGAATTAATAGCTCAATTAAATCACTTCTTTTTTTGCAGTGTACGTTAATACAGAAGCTAAAACCCATCGCACAGTAAAACAATGTTCCCATAAAACCTCTGATTTCACCCAGAAGAACAAGCAAAAGGTGAGACACAAATTCAGAAATGTAAACTTATAAAGAGATTTTCCAAGTAAAAAGGTGCCCTTGTATAGCATAAACCTTATCTTAAGAGTAGGATACTTTAATTATTTTCTTGTTTTGTTCTAGTACAACAAGCTGAGGAGGGAATTGAGCAAGACTGGCAGTGGCCCTGTGGACAAGAAAAAGAAGTTAACCGAGACACAGGAAAAGGCACTGGAATACCTGAAGCCCGAGGCAGTGAGAGGTAACCTGTGGCTCATGTCTTACACCTTATTTGTGGCCGGAATTTAGAATAAATTTCTTAACAGAAATAAAATTGAAGGATAATGTTTAATTACTCAATTATTTATTTCGTAAAGGTATTCCTGGCATAAAACCGATGGCTTTGAACCCAGCGGACCACAAAGAGGCCTTCGAAGAGGACGCTCTCTGGAAACCTGGGTCCTGTGATTTCACTAAAGTTCAGGGATCAATGAAAGTTACTAAGATGCCAAGGAAAGATAAAGACAAGGAAAAAAGGAGGAAAGAAAGGATGAGGAAAGAGGAAAGAAAGAGGGCCCATGAGAAAAAAATGAAAGAGGAGAGAAGAAAAGAGGAAATAGATGCCAGAATACAGAAAGAGGTGAATCACATGTCCATGAAAAAAGAGGAGGAGAGGAAGAGACTTTTGGGTCAACAAAAGCAGGAAGTCAAACCCAAACCAGGACTGAAGGTCATCCAGTGCACTGAGGAAGAGTGGAAAATAATATGCGCAGAAAAGGCTAAGAGGAAAGCTGAAAGAGCAGCCATTAGGGCAGAAAGAAAGGCAAGAAAGATGAAACAAGGAAAATGAGCTCATTCTGTTTAAAAAAACTAAACAAGAAGAGAATTAAGGCCTATAATTACATTTCCTTTATTAAAGACAGTGCTTGGATAGACTTTCGTGGTTACATATTAAACAAAAAGACAAAAATCTTTTTTCTTCTTTCTTTGAACAAAAATCTTTCTGTAATGAAAATACAGGTAATTTAGGTGGCACATAGAATAACAACTACATGGCTATAAAAGAATACTGCCAGGACTAGGTCAGTTTTTGGACATCTAGAAATACTTCTCAGCATAGTCTTTCCTGAACTTCTTGACATAGTCACTTTGTTCCAGCTGACTCCTCTGTGGAGGCTGGACAAGGGGGGCTCTCTTGGGCCTCCAAGGATCAGAGGGGCTGTTCTCAATCCGTATCCCGTGGTCAAGGGCCACGTTGTGGAGACATGCACAAGCCGTTATGATCCACGAACTCCTCTTAGGTGAATGCCGTATGTACCCAGCCGAAGAGTCCAGTATCCTGAATATTCAAAAGAGAGTTTTTTACTTTTCAGTTAAACCTTATTTTTCCTCTTAATATTCAAACTTGTGTAACTGTAAAATGCTTTATTTTTTTCAAGGGAGGACCATCTCGTTATTTTTGAGTTCCTTTGATAAATAAAAATATGTTTACAATAAAAAAAAGATTCAATTTTTCTCACCTCCAACGCTGCTTGAGTATCCCAATGCAGTGCTCTACTCGTACTCTGCTCCTCTTGTGCCACACATTGAAGGAGCGCTGTTTAGGAGTCTCCTCATCTTTGAAGGGGGTGAAGAGATTTCTCCTGAGACCGTATCTGAGAAAGGAGCCAAAAGATAATAAGAAGAAGAGAAAAAAAGAAGAAGGTGCACTAACTGTGTTAAGAAATTTTTGTTTTCCTCTCTGAAAAAAAAAAATGGGGGAGCACGTTCATATAGGAAGCCCTTGAGTATCCTTTTAAGTAACTCCAGAGTACGAATAAAAAAAAAGAAGAATAAAAAAAACAACTCACCCAGAGTCCCCTAAGAGGACAAAGTCCTCCCAAGCCTCCGCCTCCAATTCGTCTCCTACCGGGCTGGAATTCAGGGAATATGCGTCGTGCACCGATCCAGGCCAGCGGGGGTCCACAAAGAGGATTCTTTTGTCGTAGTCACAGATCACCTAGAACAAAGAATAAAAATTAATTTGGGAAAAGAGAAAACTATGTAAGAGAACTTGTTCATGCACACTTATGAAGACTCTTACTTAAGAGAAGAAATTTTCTCAGCCAGTAAGATATATTGTTTTATATGTATAAAGAACTACTATTACTACAACAACTACAACAACAACAACTTACGGTGGTGTTAATAGAATGGTACCCTTTCCTGTTCACATACACGCTCTCGTTCTGGTATTCAGTAGGGGTTTTAACAGGTACATGAGTCCCATCTACGTATCCAAAAACGTATGGTGTCTTCTGCTCCTCTTCCTCCGTCCCAGGCTTCGGATGGCGATACAGCTTCAGTGCGAGACGGAGCTTCTCCTCGAAAGAGTGAGGCCATTGTATGAAGAGATGGCTGTTCCTGTAAAAGAAACCGGCTACATCCTTCACAGCACGGCATACGGCAGTTCTTGACACCTTCTGGGAATCACCTGTGAGCGCATAGAAGCTACCTGTCGCAAAATAACGGAGGACCAGGCAAAACTGAAAAGAAAGATGAAAAGTTACTTGCAAGAAGACAAGGGTGAAGGGGGGGAGGGTCTCATAAAGAGGAGAGGAGGGAAGGAGTAAGAAGAATATATCCTGAATCAGTCTCCTTCTCTTCACCTTTAATATATGCGTGTTTAGCTATTAATTCGACATGGTGACATGGTCAGTTCTTAATATCTACATGTGACATGGGCATTAGTGAGATGAGGGAAAAAATTAGGTACATGAGATAGGTGTTTTCTTATGTTTGACATGGGACATGACAGGTTGTAAGAGGAGACATGTGACATGGGGATTCAAGTCACATGTGACATGACCATTTTTTAAAATCGACATGTGACATGGGGGACACACCATGCACACCCCCTTACATGAAAAGAAACCTAAGAGACATAAGTGACATAAGTGGGCTGCTGAAAAATTTTTTATTCAAGAATAAGACAGAGAGGAAAGGGGAGGGGAATAGGATGTCTCATAAGAGTTTCATTTAGATTGAAGAGAAAAATTTTTACCCTGTCAATTTGTGTCAAGCCTCCTGCCCTCTTGGTGCCCTTGAAAGAACTGTGCTTCTTGTATTCTTCTACTAGTTTCCTGACTACGTCTTTGCTGAGGCGATACCTTGCCACAAATTCCTCATCGTTGAACAAAGAAAAAGGCGACTCCCTAGGCTTACACTTGCGGGTTTTCCTGCCCAAGCGATCCCTTAAAGGAGGCATGATGTCTTCTTCCTTCAAATTTACCTCAGAAAACAGAGTCTACACTGGTACCCAACTTGTCAGGATCAAAACGATGGTCCCCATTGAAAACAATGCTGAAGAAGTAAAAGGCAGAACATCTAGAGCAACTGCCTTTTTTTATCTCGTGAGAGACTCAAAGAGGACACAAAACGAGACTTTAACAACGAGACTTTATTTGTGTTACGCTTTTTTCCTCGTTCTGAGGTCACACCAGGCAAAACACAACGAGATTTCTTTTGTGTAACGGTTGCACGGGAGCGGTACGAGAAAAACTGCATTCTCGTGGATTCTGTAACGACCTCCAGTTATCTGCCTTCCCACCTATGTATCGCAATAACCAAGTCAGAGCGTAGAAGAAACAACAAAGAAAAGCAATCTGAACATTGCATCTGCATGGTGCTGCACTCTAAGAGATAAGGGCCTCTATATAGGTAGCCCCCTAATAGGGCAGCTGATGTGGTCATTATGGCTTCACAAGGGGGCCATGAGACGCCCTTGGGGTATCTATAGACCTTTGCAGGGCGTTCTGACTATCCAATATCTATTGTGAATTCCATAGCCCTAGGGCAGATGGATACCATGGCCATTGCCGATATAGGGCTTGAAGTCAAGATGGTTGGAATGGAGGTCAGATAATAGTAATGAACAAATGAGGATTGTCCCATGAAGTATCTGACGTTAGGATTGGCATATATATATATATATATATATTGTAATAAACATCGGTCGGCGGCTCGGTGGTGGCCACCGAATCCAGGCGGTGCGTTTGCACGGTGGCCGCTAGGGGGCGCGTCGGCGTTGACGTCACAGCTTTGTGACGTCACCATCGGCGGCCAGGACTATAAAACGCTGTGTTCGGTGGCTTTCTAGTCAGACGCGATCAGACACTCAGGTGGCCTACGTGTAAGCCTTCCTAAGGGAGTTCGGTGGCTGGTTTCTAGCCCATGAACAGAGTGACGTCTCTAAGAAAGTATAAGTACTGGTATCAGTAGAAGCAAGTAACTGATGACAAGTGCCTGTTAGTCCCTAAGGTCCATAAGAAATAAAACAACAACAACGGCTGTAACTTTATATTCAATTCTTTATACAAGTTGTCGACTCTGGTTATTACAATATATATATATATATATATATATATATATATATATATATATATATATATATATATAAATTTATGCGGTGAATGTGGGTTTAAGTAGTATTTCTGATTTGGGGTATTGGGCTGATAAGCCATGAACAAGCTTAATGTCCCATTTTGGACACATTTTTTTGAGACATTTGTGAGAGCATTCTTCGTGTGCATCTGTATTCGCCCCTCAAGATTTTAAATAGTATGGCTGCTGGCTTCTGAATGTTCAATTGCTCTGCCTAATGCTTTTATCTGGCCCTAATGTCCATTTGTGCATCCATAATCATCATATATTACATTAATAGGTATTTCAGGTGATTTACCTTGCTGCTTAAAACCCTGCTCTAAATGCATGCATCATTGTGTTGGGTTTTGGCCCTTGGCATTAAATGATCCTATCACTCTTGTTTTCATGATTATAATGCCAATGAACATAAAAAAAAAAGTGATTAATTTTCTAGAGACTGACTATTTGGGAAAGATATAGGGATCCCTAGAGAGTAAGACAGACTGTGACTTCATTTGCATTCCCCTTATTGTGTAACATTACATTATTGTGTCTGCTGTAGTTATAGAGAAAATAGATATTGGCCCAATGCCATCCTATCCACAAGGGAATCCCTAATTCTTACCTTAATGTTATAAATACCCCGCAATGTCATTGCAGGATAGAGACATAGCACATTTCATGCTCTCAGCTTTGACATATAAATCTTTGACAAGTAAATGGGGGGGCTGTGCTTTTTATACTTCTCCCTACTTCAAACATAAACCCTTGAGGATTAAATTGCACTTGTTCCCCAGCTGTAATGGATTGTTGCAGTGCATATTGAAAAAAAAGTCCCTCGTAGAGTACATTGACACGCAGTGCCAACTTTGCCTTTGGTTTAAAGCGTTAGTTCCGCTACCGTAAATCTCTGCTAATCAGACTGATTTTTCCATACATTTGCACTATTGTAAATCGTCGGATTAGGCTGCTCTGACCAATTGTGCCCCTGGAGAACCAGCGCTAAGCATGATAAATTTGCGTCTTGCATTATTTTGGACTCGCATTATTCATTGACGCTTTCAGTCCATGGTAATAACTGGATGTATACATTCTCCAGGGGTGTGTAGACTAGGATATAGTCGCGTAAAGCCATACATAGATGATAGAGGTTAGCATATTGCCTTCTCCCTAAATCTAATAGCTAGCTACATGCAGAATCACTATACATGTGGGAAGAGAACGATGGTTCATTACTACAAATTTGCTGATCATAGAGAGTTGCTGTATGGAATGTCCTGATGGAAGTGCCATATGGCACGAAAATAGTTGATCTTGTCACTAATGCTTCACTTCTACAACTGCCCTATCAATCGCTATGTAATTACTACAAAATTGCTGATCTTAGAGAGAAGGCAACGCACCAAAGCCAGGTTAAGGACACACTTGTATGTTTTCTTTTGTCTAAAAAGATACTTTAAAAAAGAATTCTGGCCAGAAATGGTCAGGACACAATAACACTGGTATTATATATTAATGGTGCCCAGCTGCGACAGTCAGTCACAATATCGTCCTTCTCCCACTTTTGATATAGATCGATATGCAGGCCACAACACCGCAAGGAACCAATCACCCACCC